>JAJHSJ010000005.1:58795320-59395320 GCA_021015155.1 Magnolia officinalis | reverse complement strand
TAAGACCTAAAGGGCAACCTTAGAAATAGAAAGTTTGAACCTTTTAGTGATGGGCATTCCCTAAGTTTTTAGAGTGATCGGTCTATGGAGTTACTGAAATATAAACTGTGAAGCATTCGCAGCTTGACCCAATTCTCAATCCTGGGCGACTACCAATGGACTCACTGCTTGGCCGAGCAGAAGACCAGGATCTACCAGGATTCGGAAGGGATACGATGAGCTTTCTACCCTGGCCCGGTAAATGATCAATGTATCGGGATCAAGCCCACTATAACCGTCTCTCCGTGTTAGTCAAACAATGAAATCAACTATCTTACTCTAACTAGTTGGGAATCGAAATCAAGACTCCAAATAGGGAAAAAATCCATTGTAGTAAACCATCAGGGTAGGAGAAATGGATAAAGAAAATAAGTTTTAAGGGGGGTGACTAAAATGAACCAGGCTAGTATATACCCTACCACGCGTAGAAACTCGAAATCAATACAACTTAGGCAAAAGAAATAAGTAAATCTTTCCTTATTACCCTTAGGCAATTTCGGGGACGAAATTTTGTTTTAAGGGGGGTAGATTGTAACATCTCGAATTTTTGCCAACCAGGAATTAGACGTCCTTAGGCAATGGGTCGATCCTAACGCCTTATTAACTTGTCAGAACTCAATCCCAAAGTCTAAAACCGCTTTTGAACCCATTTCCTTCACAAATCCCACCCTTAACCACCTTGTTCTTTCAAATTTTCTAAGTACTTTCACCCTAGACACTATCTTAAACTAGCTAAGTATTATAACTGTGATCACTTTATATACAAACTGCAAAGGCCCAGGTACCACCTCAGACAGAAATCATATAGGACTGAATCCTTTAGAATTAGGCGAGAATTAGCTAGTGCTAAACTAGAATACCTGTGAAATTATCACTAATCGCTTTCAATGCAATCTGTAAGACCCAAAACAAGTAGAACAGTGAGCGCTACGTTACCCTATAACCTAGGATCAATCTCATTACCCGGCTGCTCTCGGGAGCCTCTCGAAACTCTGTATCAGATCTGGACCGCACGTCGGAAGTCCGATTAACACGAAGTTAAGGACCGCCTTGCTGGGCTTGACAACCATCTCGAAAATCAAATTCAGATAATGTCCCAGTGTAATTCGCTTGAGTCCGGAGCGAGGAGTGTGAAAACACTAGATTTTCTTTACAAATAAATATCTCAAATAGTAATCCGGCACCTCTCTCTTGAGGATCAGTTTTAAGCGACCAGACCGTCAGAATCAGACCAAATTACACCCTCGGTTCAGGGAAAATTTCATACACATATCCATGTACTCGGAATCTCCGATCGAGATCCGCTGACCGTTGAACTGATACTGGTCTGCCATTTGCGATCTAGAATCCGGACTAAAATGAAAACTTAACTAAACGTAAATCCAGTGTTAGTGAGCTTAAGTCCGACCTTTGGCTCAAGGAGGCCCGCCAGAAGTCCTCCGTTGAGCTGGAATAGGTCCGTTTTGGTTATAACCTAAGTATACTTTGACCTGGAGTCTATTTCGGTGAGTTTTTAGGCTATATAAGGACCTTAAAACCCTCTCTCTCATAGCCATACAAATTTGAGAGAAACCCTAGAGAGAGAAGAGAGAAAAGAGAGAGAAAGTGTGAGAGAAGCGGGAGCATCTCCCTGCCATGCTTCCCTGCCGCTACACGAGCTTAACCACTTCATTATAATCACTTTCCCGACGATTCCAGCTTCGTTTCTAGGTAAGAAACCCTAACCCTAATCTGCCTTGGAGTTGTAAAGGTTATAGGTTATGAACTAACTAACCTATTTCATTCTATAGGTTACCAAACTGCCGTATACAGAAACTTAGCAATTCTATCGACTCCGTTTCGATTCTACGACAAAAGGTGCGGACTTTAGATGTATAGGTTATGGTTTTCAACGCTTTCAATGTCAGATAATGATAGATTCATGATCTGCATGCAATTGCACATGTACAAAGTGCTGTCTATTTTCCGTTTCCATTAAAGATGAAGAATATGGAATTTTACATGCTCTAGGCATTTGTAGAAAGTATCGTATACGTAAAAATTTTGGAAATGTGTTTGCCATGATTATTTGTTGTATTAATATATTATATATGGATAAAATACTTGTTTGGCGAAAGGACTCGCCCTAATACATGCTTTTGCTAATATACACTATGTATGTTAAAATAGTGTATTCTAAGTGTTTGTGAAAATGACCGAATGAGTATAGAATTCTCATTCGTGCTCACCATGACTAATTGTCATGGATTTATGATTGTTGTATTGGCGATACCCCTTTGACGAAAGGATTTGCCCCAAATCACGCCACGGCCAATATACACTACTTATAATAAAATGTGTGGCCCAAGTGTTTGTGGAAATGACTGAATGAATATGGAACTTGGATTCCTGCTTGCCATGACTATCCGTCGTGGGTGTACGCATGTTATGATTGGGGCAACTCCCTAGTGAAAGGATTTGGCCTAATGCCTATGTGATCAACATATGTCATGTATGTTGATGTATGTATTTTAAAGTATTTGTTGAAATGTCTGAATGAGTAGTAGTTAGTAAATTGTAATGTTTAAGGGTGTTGAGATATGATTCTCAACTCCTTTAACTATGTGTATGATTTCCTTGGATAGCTGTGTGATTAGGAATTTAATATGTACAAACTCATATTTGTGTTGTGCTTCATAACATGCTTAAATGATTGTATGATTTTATCTATGTGATGCAATTTTATCTAGGTGATGCATATGTTTAAATTCATGTTTACATTGTATGATCCGTCATGGGTGATGGGGGAATGGAGCAACGAGTGCGTGCAACAGCCCTGGCAGCCCTAAACGGATAATATCAGTCTTTGATTATATGATTTGAATTTTGATCCATTACTGCTTTAAATATCTGAAATTGAATGTGATTGGGGCTATTGTATAGTCCAGGCAGTCGGTAATAGGATCGATTTCGTGGCTGAGTTTCAGTTGCCACGTGAGATGTGTTCGACGAACCCGAGTTGTACTTCGGTTGGTGATAGTGGTTGGCCACACGAAGTGTTTATGTGCTTCATATCGTTCAACTTGTTGTGCGCTCGAGCTAGCCGAGCTCGTCAAACAACCCGATCTGTCTTATGCATGTTCACCATGTTTGGACGCTACTTCTTGAACCTAGGGTATCAAACTTACCAGTGAAATCCCTTTTAACCATGGTACCTCGATCCGTTAAGACTCTTGAGCTGGGCATGGTGGTATGGGACACTGTGGTCGAGCTGTCGGCCTACGCTGGGGCCACGTGCCTCCCCGTAGTGACCAATGAGCAACCAAACTCGTGAGCCGATTATGGTGGTATGGGACACTATATTCTTGCTGTCGGCCTACATTGATAAGGTGATGGGGGAGTGATTCAACAAATGCGAGCAACAGCCCTGGCAGCCCTTTGTAGTGACCTCGAGCATACTCTGAATTGCGGTGAGGCGACGAGTTTTGCCGCAGTGTATAGAGTATGAAACTAGGCCTGTATCTGTATAGTGATGAATCGTTAAAAAGGTGATGGGGGAGTGGTGTAACCTTTGTGCGTAACAGCCCTGGTAGCCTTTGCAACGACTTAGAAAACACACCATCGTCTGAGATTAACTAGGACAGACGACCCTAGAATGGATCATGTTTGGGAATGATACAAGGGAGGTACCTTAGTTTCCCAACCCTGCTGTTTGAAATGGACTAATAACAACTCGGTAATCATGCTCATCATGCATTGCATGTGCCTGGAAGATGTGGAGCACTGAGGAATGCAAGCATGCCGCGAACGTAAGATGGTGTCGCACGAGGGAGTGTGTGGCGAGGGCATACATCATGACTGCATTCACAATTGCATTAATAAGAGTAGTTAGGAGTGTTTGATTGTACTGCTTTATCATTACTGCTTGACTGAATTGATAACATGTTAACCTATGCTTTATTGTTCCACTGAGTTAGCTACTCACTCCCACGTTACGGGACGATGTTCCGAACACCCACCAGACTTTGTCTGATTACAGATGGCGACGTTACTCCTGAGGCGGAGCCAGACCTTTATGACGACAATGATGCTTGTTCGTATATGCTGTGTGCTGATGGCTTCATGCGAGCCGTGTCTTGATCGACGGGATTATAAGGATGTTGACTAGATGACACTACACATTTGGTATAATTTGAACTGTACTTGTAATTCATTAACCTGGTAACCTTATCACACTCTGGAGACTCACCACAGTTTTTATATTTTATATATCTATCACAGTCTTCCGCTTGCAATTTACCTTAATCTCACTCATGTTCACTACTCTAATACAGACAACATTCAATCATCATTCATTTTGTTGCATATGTGATGCGTTGGAACTCGGGAGTTGAGTTTATGCTCAATCCCCGATTTTTAGGGCGTTACACGACATTTGCCTTGTATTTGGGTTCATGCCTTAAAATGATATGGAAAAATGGATGAACGGTGTTGATAAAGCACATGCATTACGGTGGGTCCGGAGCGCTCATGCTAGGACTGAGTCCATCTCAGCAGGGTAGGACGCAATGCATGTCCAAGTCTTACAGTCGATCTAATCCGAATGACCTTTTAGTCAAGTTTTCCAGTTTCATATTATACTTTTATCAGCTATATGCCACTTTGACCAGCACATTTTGCCTGTGACCTTTTATATTGTAGTAGTACTCTTTCCATAACTAAGATGTCTTACATGCTTGACAGGTGACACATGGGCTGCTTGTGGAACAGTTGTAGTGATATCCCCATAAGGTCGTGGAAAACACAGATAAGCTAACCACTTTGACGATCAAATGAAATGAGCACTCCAGGGGTGACCTGGGAAGCAACGGGCATTCTAGTTTTATACAATATCCTCGTAAGGTCACAGAAAGCGCATGGGCTCTACTATATTGGGTTCTTCTGATGTTAGTATTGATCAGGAGCGAAAATGTTGTGATTGGTTACTCGTAAAGTTCCCCAAACCCCTGTGACACGTGCAAGTCATCTACTTTCAAACAATCAATTAACTCAGATATAAAGGCAGGCTATAAATTCAGACCGCGTTTTTATCTAACTAAGGAGGTTGAGGTGTCCACTTGCTTTGGCATTCAGTTGCATCTAACCTCTACTAAAGAGGGATATCTATAGGCACCCCACCTCAGGCCGATAAGCTTGATTGAACAGAAACCCCGATACATTCCCTTAACCCAGATCCAAACTCGTATCTATACCCTTAACCCTAAACCATAGTCCAAACCTTAGGACTCTGAAAACCTTAAAACCCATCTAACCCAATCTCAGTAACCCAACGAAACCCTAAACCTAGTTCCAAACCCAAACCCTGTGAAAATCCTAGCATATAGAGTCAACCCTTGAGGCACCTCATCTAGTCTGCCCATATAGCCTACTCAGTTAACTCATCTTGTCAAACCAAGCCCATAACCCATTTTAGCCCAGGCCCATTCTAAAGCCCAATTCGAAGAAGATGGAAAACAGCAAGGCAACTTCGAAGAACTAAAGTTGTCCACATATACAGGAGGAACTGCCCTCTAAAGCTGAAGCAAAATCAGAAAGGACGAGAGACACCTAGGGTGTTGCTTGTTGAAAGTGCCCTAGTTTGTCAATTAGCGTGGGTGTTGCGTCAGCAAGTCAAGTGAGTCTCATAGGAAGATCATTCAAGCATCTGCCTCAACTGAATGTGTGCTCCGAACTCACCAAAAGTAAACTTAGCCTCACATCCCATGACCCAAAACACCCAAGTATATAAAACCCTTAAAAGTGGATAGAATAACATAGGGTTTATAGTATGAAAGTTATTTTGCAAATCAGGAAAATCTCTAAGTTTTCAGCTTTTATCGATATATCGAGTACTCATCAATGGCATCGAACACTCATGATTGATGAGATCAACAACAAATCAATATCAACGAATTAGGCCATTCTATGTCTAGCAACCACAAAGTACTTTGGACAATATACTCGATAAATCGAAAAACATTTCAATAATATCAACATTCAAATATCGATCAAATTAAATGAGGATCGATGATATCGAATTACCTTGAGCTTTGTCCAGCAACTTTTAGAAAATATCCTGACATTACTTGAGTAATCAAACCATCGTTGATATCCTCTGAATTCAAACGTCGATGATGTCGAGAGGAGTTCGATATCATCAAATTCGGTCCAGTTTTTGTCCAGCGAGTCTCAAAGGAAAATCATCGAGAAATATCGAGGACTCGAAACCCTTCTCGATATCATCAGATTTCAAATCCGATGATATCGAAGGTATATCGATGAAATTGGATCTGGATAAAACTATTCCAACAAACTTGCCAAGTAAACCATATGGGAATGACCGTGGAATCGATGATGTTTCGATATGATCGTAATTCAAATATCGATAATATCAATATATTCTTGATATCATCAAAATGGATCAATGATTGTCCAGCAAGCTCTTTTGAATTTCATAAGGAAATGATCGATGTATCGAGCAGCCTGTCGATGAAATCGGAATTCAAACACTGATGACATCGACGTTAGCTCGATTGCATCGATCTTCAGTAGAAAGCTCCAGGGATATACTTCAGTGGAGTTTGTATCATTGAACCTTGCTTTGGTAGCATCGAAACTATACGTTTGATGATATCGAAGCAGGCCTGATGATATTGAATTCTGTCAGAATCTGATACCTTTATTACCATTGGAACTTTTTGTCTATTTAAGGAGAGCTTGTTCTTGGTTGCTGTGTTGAGAAAAACAGAGAGAGACTTGAGAGAGTTTTGCATACTATTTACCCTAAACTCTTTTTCTCATGGGAGTTCATCCTCCAATCCATCCTCATCATTAACATTCAATATAGTGGATTGGGGAATGAACTTCCGCATTCAAGGATCTTCCAGCTACCACCTTATTGGCAGATCATTGAGTCGGGATCCCTTGAATGCCTAAGATCTTGGAATTACTCTCTCTTCAATGATTATCATTTAATAGAGTAATTGTCAACATAACCTTGACCCAGCCCGTCACCATACGTTGGAGCATTATCAGTGTTGTGGTTCAAGGGAAGACTATTCATCATCAAAGGAGGAGATCTTCATCAACGTGCTTAATGGGGATCATCTACTTATCTGTAAGTCATTAGAGTCCAGAGACCCTGCTAATCATTCCTTTATCTAGGATTGGGTTGCAGATGATTCTCACCCCTTTCAAGTCCTCATAGGAGGCCTTCGACGGGAGAGTACGTGTGGGTGCTGTGTGTTGACCCTTGTTCTTGTAAAGCATAAACTTAGGTCCTTAGTGTAGGTCCTTGGCCTGTGTGGCCTAAAACCCTAGGTGCTATGTGTTGACCTTTGCTCTTATGTAGGGCATAAACTTAGGTCCTTAGTGTAGGTCCTTGGTCTGTGTGGCCTAAAATCCTAGGTGTTGTGTGTTGACCTTTGCTCTTGTGTAGAGCATAAACTTAGGTCCTTAGTGTTGGTCCTTAGTTTGTGTGGCCTAAAACCCTAGGTGTTGTGTGTTGACCCTTGCTCTTGTAGAGTATAAACTTAGTTCCTTAGTGTAGGTCCTTGGCCTGTGTGGCCTAAAACCCTAGGTGTTGTGTGTTGACCTTTGTTCTTGTGTAGGGCATAAACTTAGGTCCTTAGTGTAGGTCTTTGGCTTGTGTGGCCTAAAACCCTAGGTACTATGCGTTGACCTTTTCTCTTGTGTAGGGCATAAACTTAGGTCCTTAGTGTAGGTCCTTGGCCTATGTGGCCTAAAACCCTAGGTGCTATATGTTAACCTTTTCTCTTGTGAAAGATATAAATTCTAGGTTCCTTGTGTGGATCCTTAGCTTGTGTGGCCTAAAACTCTAGGTTCCTAGTGTGGATCATTGGCATGTGTCGCTTAAAACCCTAGGTTCCTTGTGTGGATCCTTTGGTCATGTGTAGATCATAAAACCCGGGTGTTGTGTGTTGACCCTTGCTCCTATGTGGGGCATAAACTTGTGTCTCGTGGAGACATGTCTAGGTTCCTTATGTAGGTCCTAGAGTCGACCTTGTGTAGGTTGTGAAGGTTAGAGGTGAACCATATTTAAAACCTCCATTAGTGAAATCCGGTACACTCATGGGTTGAGTGCATCCGCTGAGAGTGGAGTAGGCAAGTAGCCGAACCATTATAAACGACTGTGTTTGGGATTGTTATTTGCATTTTACTTTTCTGTGTTTACTTTGGATGTTCACATGATATATGATCACATGATTGTTTAGAACTGATAAGTATCACATTCCACACATAGTCAATCATTCAATCCATCTTAGACTAAGGGTTTATATTGTTTAGATTCTGCTTAGTCTTGTGATTGGATCCTCTAATTGGTTTGAAAACCATTAGAGTTAAATTGATGATATCTTGACATTTACATATTATATCAAGATATCGGTAATATGATTTTCAATTGTCATAAAATTTTATAAAAGTCCTATTCACCTCCCTCTAGGACACTTTGACATATTCCTACTTCAACTAAAGCGGTCATTACCATAATTTCAATTAGAATCAGTGAAGTTGGAATCATGGCAAATGATGCAGGTCCAGAGGGTACAAATGGTTAGAACAATTGCCTAGTAATCCATACTACTCTAAAAGTAGGTAATAGTTCAAAATGGTACCTTGATAATGGGTGCTCCAGACACATGACCGGTGACTAAACCCACTTTTGTGAGTATTCAGACTTTGATGGTGGGTCTGTCATGTTTGAAGATGGGACCTCCGCCAAAATAATTGGGTAAGAAACAATAGTTGGACCAGGACTCCCTAAGATTAAAAATGTTCTTTGTGTAGAAGGTCTAAAACATAATCTCCTTAGTATCTCACAAATCTACAACAAAGAATACTTGGTCACTTTTTCAAAAAATGTGTATAGAATCTTAGATCAAACAAGAAAATCTATCATGAAAGGCTTACGCACAAGTGACAACTGCTACGTAATTGAAAGTAGAAATGAGAATGTATTGTCCACAAAATGTAATATGGCTGTGAAAAGCGAGTCCGAACTATGGCACCAAAGGTTGGGTCACGTGCACTACCGAAACTTAGCCAAGTTAAGTTTAAAAAGCTTAGTAAGAGGTCTTCCCAATATTAGAAAGGAAGAAAAGATTGTATGTGGTGATTGTCTAAAGGGTAAACAGATAAAAGTTGGACACAAAAAGACAACCACCATAGCAACATCTTGGTGGTAGTGGATGATTACTCTAGATTTACTTGGGTCGCTTTTCTTCGAGAAAAATCTGATGCTTTTAGTGAATTTGTAGTCATGGCAAAGCGACTCCAAAATGAGAAAGGATACAGCATAAATCGCATTAGGAGTGATCATGGTGGTGAATTTGAAAAAAGAGCGCTTTCAAAAATATTGTGATGAGAAAGGAATTCGCCATGAATTCTCAGCCCCAAAAACTCCTTAGTAAAATGGAGTTGTTGAAAGAAAGAGTCGAGTTCTGCAAGAAATGGGCTCAGTTATGATGAATGGGAAGGATACGGCTAAATGCTTCTGGGCTGAAGCAGTCAATAGCGCCTGCTACATAATAAATAGAGTATATCTGAGATCAAGCTTAAACAAAACACCATATGAGATATGGTACGGTAAACAACCTAGTGTGAAACACTTCCATGTCTTTGGTAGTAAATGTTATATCCTGAAAGACAGAGAACACCTTGGTAAGTTTGAGTCTAAAAGTGATGAAGGCATCTTTTTATGATACACTCTGAATAGTCATGCTTATAGAGTATACAATCTAAGAACCCTCACCATTCAAGAATCAGTTAATGTGGTGGTTGATGACCAACCTCATGAAGAAGAAAGTTCCTTGAATGACTTGGAAGATGATGTGGATTCATGCATTCTAGGTAAAACAGATAACAAAACTTCCACATCTAATGAACCTCAACCGTCATCTAACAAACCCATCATTAAAGATCACCCTCTAAATCAAATCATTGGTGATCCTAATGATGGTGTTAGAACTCGACGTCAAATAGAAAGCATCTATAGTCATTTTTGCTTTACCTCAAAGATTGAGCCCAAGAATATTGTGGAAGCTCTTCAAGATGAATATTGGATAAATGCTATGCAACAAGAACTTCAACAATTTCAAAGAAATGAGGTATGACAACTGGTTCTTATGCCACCTGATACAAATGTCATTGGAACCAAATGGATCTTCAAGAATAAATTTAATGAATCTGGCAATGTGATTAGGAATAAAGCAAGATTGGTAGCATAAGGATATTCGGAGATAGAAGGGATTGACTTTAATGAAACATTTGCTCCTGTAGCTCGCCTTAAGTCAATTAGGATTCTCATGTCAATTGCATGTGCATTGAAATTTAAACAATTTCAAATGGTTGTCAAAAGTACATTTCTCAATGGAGTACTTGATGAAGAAGTCTATGTGGAACAACCTAAGGGATTTTCAGACCCCAAGTATCCTCAACATGTTTATCGATTGAGCAAAACACTTTATGGTCTCAAACAAGCACCACGTGCTTGGTATGAACATTTGACGCAATTTCTTTTGGATCACAAATTCTACAGGGGTAGTGTAGATAAAACACTATTCACTCAGAAGATAGAGAATTCATTGCTCATTGCCCAGATCTATGTGGATGATATAGTCTTTGGCTCTACATGTGAAGATATTGTTCATAACTTCGTCGATCTCATGAAATCTGAATTTGAAATGAGTATGGTTGGTGAGTTGAACTTCTTCTTAGGTCTATAAGTGAAACAATTGCACAGTGGGATCTTTGTATGTTAGAGTAAGTACGCAAAAGATTTAGTAAAAAAGATTTGGACTTGAATCTGGTCGTACCTATCATACTCCCATGGGCACCACACTCAAACTCTCCAAAGATATAAATGGGAAAAGTGTGGATCAACACCTGTATCGAAGCATGATAAGAAGCCTATTATATCTAACTGCAAGTCATCCAGATATATCATTTAACGTAGGAGCATGTGCATGATATCGGGCTGATCCCAAGGAATCTCATCTAACAACAGTTAAAAAAATCATCAAGTATGTGGCTGGAACAACCTCTTTCGGTCTATGGTATCCATTCGAAACATTTACCATCATTGCTGGATATTTTGACGCCGATTAGGCTGGATATTTGGATTGTTTGTTTTGTTTTGGGTTGAATGTTTAAATACTTCCAAACTTGGGCAGTTTTCTTTTGGATATTTTGTTGGCTGATTGATAATATTTATATATATTTAATGCATATACTCTACCAAGTTTTGATGCTTGTTCCTGAAATGATGCATATTCTTCTGCAAATTATTTTGTGATCATAGCAGTTGTGATTTCTAGTTTGATAAAGTGTTGTTGCTATTTGTTTTTGAGAAATCACAGCTCTCCTTGCAACATGGTTCTCCCAGTTTATTGATTATCAACTTTAGTCATTTGTTCTATTATTGGTACATTCTAACCTTTATCATTGACTGACAAAAAGGGGGAGAACAAATCCCACTATGAAGAAAATTGTGTGTGTATGATGATACAGGTGTTAGGGGGAGCAGCTGTAAGAAGATAGGGAGATAGGGCAGCTACTACTGAATGTTACAACCTTGTGTGTGAACTCAAATAGCATATTCGTAAAATTATGTAAAGTTCATGTACACACAATTTAGGATGTTGGTTTAGATGTTGTTTTAAGATTTCAGGTGTTTTATCACATAATTGACATAGGGGGAGATTGAAAGTGCCCTAGTTTGTCAATTGGCGTGGGTGTTGCGTCAGCAAGTCAAGTGAGCCCCATAAGAAGATCATTCAAGCTTCTCCCTCAACTGGATGTGTGATCCGAACTCATCAAAGGTAAACTTAGCCTCACATCCCATGACCCAAAATACCCAGGTATATAAAACCCTTAAAAGTGGATAGAACAACATAGGGTTTATAGTATGAAAGCTATTTTGCAAATTAGGAAAATCTCTAAGTTTTCAGCTTTTATTGATATATCGAGTACTCATCAATGGCATCGAACACTCATGATCGATGAGATTGACAACCAATTGATATCATCGAATTAGGCCATTCTATGTCCAGCAACCAAAAAGTACTTTGGACAATATACTCGATAAATCGAAAAACATTTCGATAATATCGACATTCAAATATCGATCAAATCGAATGAGGATCGATGATTTGAATTACCTTGAACTTTGCCCAGCAACTTTTGGAAAATATCCTGACATTACTCGAGTAATCGAACCATCATCGATATCCTCTGAATTCAAACGTCGATGATATAAAGAGGAGTTCTATATCATCAAATTCGGTCAAGTTTTTGTCCAACAAGTCTCAAAGGAAAATCATCGAGAAAGATCGAGGACTCGAAACCCTACTCGATATCATTGAATTTCAAATCTCGATGATATCGAAGGTGTATCGATGAAATCAGATCTGGACAAGACTATTCCAACAAACTTGCCAGGTAAACCATATGGGAATGACCATGGAATCGATGATGTTTCGATATGATCGTAATTCAAATATCGATGAAATCGACATATTCTCGATATCATCAAAATGGATCAAAGATTTTCCAACAAGATCTTTTGAATTTCATAAGGAAATGATCAATGTATCGAGCAGCCTATTGATGAAATCGGAATTCAAATGCCGATGACATCGACACCAGCTCGATTACATCGATCTTCAACAGAAAGTTTCAGGGATATACTTCAGTGGAGTTTGTATCATTGAACCTTGCTTCGGTAGCATCGAAAGTATACGTTCGATGATATCGAAGCAGGCCCGATGATATCGAACTTAGTCAGAATCTGACACCTTTATTACCGTTGAAACTTTTTGTTTATTTAAGGAGAGCTTGTTCTTGGTTGCTGTATTGAGAAAAACAGAGAGAGCCTTGAGAGAGTCTTACATACTATTTACCCTAAGCTCTTTTTCTCATGGGAGTTCATCCTCCAATCCACCCTCATCATTGACATTCAATAGAGTGGATTGGGGAATGAACTTCCGCATTCAAGGATTTTCCATCTACCACCTTAATGGCAGATCATTGAGCTGGGATCCCTTGAATGCCTAAGATTTTGGAATTACTCTGTCTCTTCAATGATTATCATTTAATAGAGTAATTGCCAACATAACCTTGACCCAACCCGTCACCATACATTGGAGCATTATTAGTGCTCCGATTCGAGGGAGCTGAAGACTCTTCATCATCAAAAGAGGAGATCCTCATTAATGTGCTTAATGGGGCTCATCTACTTATCTGTAAGTCATTAGAATCCAGTGACCCTGCTGATCATTCCTTTTTGTAGGATTGGGTCACAGGTGATTCTCACCCCTTTCAAGTCCTCATACGAGGCCTCCGACGAGAGAGTACGTGTGGGTGTTGTGTGTTCACCCTTGCTCTTGTAGAGCATAAACTTAGGTCCTTAGTGTAGGTCCTTGGCTTGTGTGGCCTAAAACCCTAGGTGTTGTGTGTTGACCTTTGCTCTTGTGTAGGGCATAAACTTAGGTCCTTATTGTAGGTCCTTGGCCTGTGGCCTAGGTGTTATGTGTTGACCTTTGCTCTTGTGTAGGGCATAAACTTAGGTCCTTAGTGTAGGTCCTTGGCCTGTGTGGCCTAAAACCCTAGGTGTTGTGTGTTGACCCTTGCTCTTGTAAAGCATAAACTTAGGTCCTTAATGTAGGTCCTTAGCCTGTGTGGCCTAAAACCCCAAGTGTTGTGAGTTGAACTTTGCTCTTGTGTAAAGCATAAACTTAGGTCTTTAATGTAGGTCCTTGGCTTGTGTGGCCTAAAACCCTAGGTGTTGTGTGTTGAGTTTTACTCTTGTGTAGGGCATAAACTTAGATCCTTAGTGTAAGTCCTTGTCCTGTATGGCCTAAAACCCTAGATGATATGTGTTGACCTTTGCTCTTGTGAAGGGCATAAACTCTAGGTTCCTTGTGTGGATCCTTGGCCTGTGTGGCCTAAAACCCTAGGCTCCTTGTGTGGATCCTTGGCTTGTGTGTCTTAAAACCCTAGGTTCCTTGTGTGGATCCTTTGCTCGTGTGTAGAGCATAAAACCCGAGTGTTGTGTGTTAACCCTTGCTCCTGTGTGGGGCATAAACTTTTGTCTCGTGGAGACATGTCTAGGTTCCTTGTGTAGGTTGTGAAGGTTAGAGGTGAACCTAATTTAAAACCTCCATTAGTGAAATCCAGTACACTCAAGGGTTGAGTGCGTCCGCCGGGAGTAGAGTAGCCAAGTAGCCGACCGCTATAAGCGACTATGTTTGGGATTGTTATTTGCATTTTACTTTTTTTGTATTTACTTTGGATGTTCACATGATGCATGATCACATGATTGTTTAGAACTAATAAGTATCACATTCCACACACAGTCACTCATTCAATCCATCTTAGACTAAGGGTATATATTGTTTAGATTCTGCTTAGTCTTGTGATTGGATCCTCTAATTGGTTTGGAAACCATTAGAGTTAAATTGATGATATCTTGACATTTACATATTAGTTTAAGATATCAGTAATAGGATTTTCAATTGTTGTAAAATTTTATAAAAGTCCTATTCACCCCCCTCTAGGACACTTTGACCTATTCTTACTTCAACTAAAGCGGTCATTACCGCAATTTCACTTGCCATGTGGCATTAGCTGTACTTCGGCCAGTTGCTCACTTGTGTGTTGCTGTCCTCCTTGCTTATTTCATACATGTGAAAATTTTGAAAATTACTCTGATGCACATCCCTTGAGCTAAACTTACACCTTATGCCATCCAAATTAACACATGATATCTTCCTACATGGAAATCTCAAATATTCCTAGCCATCTAAACCCTTTTTAACCCCAAGATTTGTAGGAATTGCCAGAAAACTAGGTTGAAGGGGTATAAATACCCTGCTTCCTTCACATCTCAAGCATCTCACAAAAAACAATCCAAACATCCATATTCATTCCTTAATCATCCAAAAGCATCCTAACCCCCCTTAGTCATCACCTAAGCACAGTGTCACGTCCCAGACACAGAAACCTGGCTTACAAAATTCCCGAACGCTGAATCCGGCGCCGACAACCTCCGTAGAACCCCATTCTCAGCTCCTGGCACCCATATACCAGGTTCCGATCCTCGGATCCTACAAGGGGGATTTTTAATATAAATTTGTTTCATAAGAAGCATAACCCACAAACAACAACCAACAATATCACCACATATCCACTATAATCAGAAACTTTGAGTACAATGCATAAGGGAAATACAATGGCGATATCAAAGGCTCCAGAAACTCAGTGGCATGCTCTTGACTCAGTGCTGCTGCGGCGTCTTGGCGTCACCTGCACGCAACGATCGTACATAAGCTAGAGGGTGGTGTAAGTGTGTGTGCAAGGTAAGTGTCAAGTATGCAATATCAATGTAATGCGGAATGTGCTGGTAAGTCCATGAATGGAAAAATACTGACTAGTTAATGAATAAGAGGGTGCTGGCCAATCCATGAATGCTATCTACAGTAACAAGGTTATGCGATGCAGGGCCTACCTAGCCAAATGTCATATGCAAGATGCAACGCAAGCATGCCAGTCCTCATCTGAATCCACATAACAGTACGATTCATCTATGGAAAATCACCGGGCTCTAGTACACTCAACACCAGTTTGCCGCCCCATCTAAGCACGCAACTGGGTAAGTGGAAGAGACCTCACTATCCGCCTGCCAATATTAGGCCTAGCTCGTCTATAGCAGACCCATTCCTCAAGCTGGGTCAGACTTAGCCTTGTCATTGCCCCCTCACTCGGGCAGGTAAGGCCACACCCCCTTCCAACCGACCACGACACAGTGGGAGACACGGCCAACTGATATTGGGCCCTCATGCTCTCATGCATTCACTCGGTCTAGACATTGGAGCATTCTCCTGGTACCATAAGGGTTTGGGGACTATCACCCTGGGACATCTATGTTGCCCCCGTGCTAGAACAAGTATTTTTGGTATCTAATCCTTCCATCCACGCTATGCCTATGAAGGCTACGGCCCTTTTGTCGCCAGGGCGTACAACAATTAAATCATACAATGCAAGGTGCATGAATCATACTATCCCATCATACATCAATCCTGCACGTATCGTACGCTCATGTGGGACAACTTCGTTTATCAAGGAGTCCCATAAACAATCCGTCCAATGGCATATGCTATGATCAGTCACTCCTCATAACAAGCATACAAATGATGCACATGGGCATGTAACATGATGTTATGTTAGCCTATACTCAGTATGTCCTACTAACTCAAGTACACTAGCATGATTAACAGATATAATATCAAGATCAGTCCTCAATAGTAGATATATCAAATCCGATACCACAGATTCTTCTATTTACGGTAATGATGTACTCTCCTTATATCAAGGATGGACATAGATGGCCTAAACATATCAAGAATGGGCCTAGATGGCCTAATCATATCAAGAATGGGCCTAAGAACAAGGAGTGGGCTTCCTCGCCTGTTACATTACGTAGCAAATTTGGGCTTCCTTAGGGCCCAATAAGCACAAGGCGAGCTCTATAAGGCATGGTGGAAGCATAATCCATAATGGGGGCCAAACAGTTTGGGTTAGCCCACTAAGAGAATATGAGAATGGGCTTAACAATGGGCCCTAGGGAGGTTACAATGTGGACATTTAACCATCATTGCTCTTACAATGTGGACATTTAACCACCATTGTTCTCAAGGCTTGGCCCATTAGAACCTATCTTATAATGGGTTCCATGGTCTTTGTACTAACTAGGAAAATGGATGGACATCATGAACATCATCACATACATCACGGTGGAATCACAATTGGCTCTCATCACATAGGCCTTATACAGATCATAATGGGCCTCACTCAAGGGCCTCATATCCATCACAATGGGCCTCACACAAGGGCCTCACATACATCACAAAGGGCCTCACACAAGGGCCTCATATACATCACATTGGGCCTCATCACATGAGCCTCACATACATCACATTGGGCCTCACATAAGGGCCTTATATACATCACCATGGGCCTCATACAAGGGCCTCATATACATCACCATGGGCCTCACATACATCATATGGGGCCTCATCACATGGGCCTCGCATACATCACCATGGGCCTCATCACATGGGCCTCATATACATCACATTGGGCCTCACACAAGGGCCACATATACATCACATTGGGCCTCACCACATGGGACCCACGAAATAGCCCATGATTTAGGCACAATGGGAGGATAGTGGGTGTAACACATACATCATAGTGGGCCGTATGGGGCAGCCCATATGTTCCAGAAAATAAATGGACAACATGAATATAAAACATATACAACATGGTGGGTCTGCAGCACCGCATGGTGTGGATAAAATACATCATGATGGGCCTGCAAGATGGGCCCCACCAAATGGACAGTGTGTATCCAACACACACATCATGGTGGGCCTGGTAAACGTCCATCCCATGGAAGGCCTAGTGGAAATACACATCATGGTGGGCCTGCTGGACATCTAGCCCATGGACAGCCTGATTGAAACAGATACATCAGTGGGTCCCACGTTCGGCCCTTGGACCGTGTGGAATAAAACACATCCATCAAGGTGGTCCCACATCCAACTAGACTGGACAACGTGGATAAACAACACAAACATCATGGTTGAACGGTGTGAATGTAATATATAATTCATGGTGGGGTCCACGTCCAGCTGGACTGGACAGCATGGATAAATCCCATGCAGCACGGTGCGTCCAACATCGTTCTATGGTGGACAGTGTGGACAGCACACACGTGCCACACCTGGCCCCACCATCCATGCCTTTGGACGGTGGAGATATAACAGATACATCAAGGTGGGTCCACATGGTGGCCCACCATAGCTTTAGATCAGCTGATATTCGTGTTTTCCCTCCATCAGGGCCTATCCCAGACAGTCTAGGCAGCAGGAATGCTGCTGGACATCAGCAAGGTGGGCCTCACAAATGGGACAGCGTGCTATCCAGATTACTGGACAACAAGGTTATAAAATACAAGCATCAAGGTAGGGACCTCCTGTATGGGCCACACACATCAGACCAAGCCCCTCTTAATGTCTTTCCTTGCATGCAAAAGAGGACAGCAAGGTTGGCCAGCCTTCATCCAGATTTTTAGATAGCAGGGTCGTCCCACCTTGCTGGACGGTCTTGATGTGTTGTGTACATCAGGTGGGCCACACATCATCATAAAAAAATAGAGAGAGAGAGAGAGACGTGTGATGGAGGGGCATCGCCACTATGGGCCCCTTCAAGATCTACGACATACACCACACTTTCATCAAGATGGGTCTCATGATTGGATGGGCCCTCAAATCAGTAAATCAAGGTGGGGATGCCATCCCCACCACAAATCAAGGGTCTAGATGACCCATCAATAGCATGGATTCAAATAAAACATCATGATGGGGTCCATGGAGAATGGCCCCATCATGGCTCATGCATGCAACAAGCGTGGGCCATTAGCCACACCCAAGGGGTCAAGTAGGATCTCCACCATTGATTGGTGAGTCCTACATGCCTCTAAGCAAGAAAATCAAAATTCTAAAGAAGAAAGTACATGATCTATTCCTAAGAATAACACCCACCTCAAATCTCCTTGTTTTTCTTCCACCTCTAGGTTCTAGAGCTCAAAGGGAAAGAATTTTATGGTTGAGATGGGGTTTAGAGGGTTGGATTAGTGGTGAACTAAAGCTTGGAGTGGCCAAATTTTTCTCCCCAAGGTGGGACGTCCATGGCTTCTCTCCTGCTAGGGAAGGAAATGAGAGAGAGAATGAGAGGGAGAGAGGGTTGTAGAGATGGAGCATTGTTATGTAAGATAATCATCACACATGTAAGAGGCATGGCTAGCTAGCCATCATTTCATGTCAGAAGCATGAGGTGGTGATGTCACCCTAGGCTAGCTAGGATGACATCATCATCATGATGGGTTCTAGGGAACCTGCTTTATCAAGTAACCTATGGTCCCGCAACGTGCGGTCCACGGCCGGAATAGAGCGCGGCCCACAACTCACAATCTAAGAGATAATGTGGTAGTAATGGCATAGGTCTCGGGTTGAGTCGGCTCAGGTTCACAAGACGTAACTCAGGGTCGCTCGCAATTGCTATATACAGGTCACGGGTTGCCAGAATTCGACAAGGTGGATCGCAGGATCCTAAGGAATGGAATGGTACTAAGACACAAGCCTGACAGCTCTCCCATCCTAATAAAAATTTCATCCTCGAAATTTACTATCATGCAGAACAAGACAAAAAGGAAGAGAAAACATGGCATCACACACACACACACACACACACACACACACACACACACACACACACACATATATATATATATATATATCAAGCAATACAATATAAAACACAATCAATCTACAAAAAGAGGGGATAACGCTCTCTAATCTCAGCCTCACGCTCTCAAGACGCCTCCTCAACAGAATGGTGACCCCACTGAATTTTCACCAAAGGAATGACCTTAATTCGGAGGATTGCTCCTTCCGATCAAGGATGCGAACTGGTTGGTCAATGTAGGAAGCATCCTCATGGACCTCAAGTGGTTGTCAATCAATCATGGGAATAGTGTCTGACCCACACTTCCGCAGCATAGAAACATGAAAAACGTTGTGGATGTCAAACAACTGAGGTGGTAAGGCGAGCCTATAGGCCACGGCGCCAATGCGCCCAGTGATCTCAAAAGGTCCAATAAATCTCAGGGCAAGCTTGCCCTTCGCTCTGAATCGAACCACACCCTTTACGGGTGAGACCTTGAGATATACTCGGTCCCCTACTGGGACAACCCCGACGATCAACAAAACTCTTCTGTCGGCTCTGAGCTATTCACATCCTCTAACTGATAATATCGATAACCTCTAACGTCTGCTGCATGAGCTTGGGACCTAGGAGATGGTGCTCTCCAACCTCGGCCCAACAACTAGGGGATCTACCCGGCCTACCATATAAGGCCTCAAAGGGAGCCATACCAATAGTTGTCTAATAGCTATTATTATATGCGAACTCAGCTAGGCACAAATGTTCATCCCATCTACCCGAGAAGTCGATCATTGGTCTGTGGATGATACGCGGTGCTGAATTATAAGGCAGACCCCATCGCCTCCTGAAAACTCCTCCAGAACTGAGATGTGAACCTCGGGTCTCGGTCGGAAACGATTGAGACTGAAACACCGTGCAGTCTCACAATCTCATCAATGAACAATCTGGCAAGACGGTCCAAAGGCCAGGTTACACGAATCACGAGAAGATTTGTTAACTTCGTCAGACGATCTACGACAACCGAGATGGCATCATTACCGCGCTGAGTCCTCGGCAAACCCATAATGAAATCTATCAATATGTACTCCCACTTCCACGTCGGGACGCTCAACGGCTGCAATGGACTAAGGGGTCTCTGATGATTGGCCTTGACACGCTGACAAGTGTTACACTCGGCCACAAAACTGGCGATCTAGCGCTTCATCCCTGCCCAAAAATATTGTCACCTCATATCGCGGTACATCTTCGTCGAGCAGGGTAGATAGAAAACCTCGATCGATGTGCCTCGGTCATAAGATCTCTGTGCAACTCTAGAACATTCGGGACACATAATCTGCCTTTGAAGCAAAGTCCACCATTAGAACCAATCTGCCAATCTGACTGACTCTCAGATGCTGCCCCTGCTCGATAAGTCTGCAATGACTCATCCGTCTGCTGAGCCTCAATCACCCTTCCGATAAGAGTGGGTTGAATCGATAGGCTCGATAACTGCAGAATAGAAGACTACAAATCGATCTCAAAGTCATACGCTGCCACATCCTCAAGCATCTTCCACTCCTGAATCATCATATGATGTGCTACCAGGCCTCATGGCTGACAGCTAAGAGCATCTGCCACCACGTTTGCCTTACCTGGGTGGTATTAGAGATCAAAATCGTAGTCCTTTAGGAGCTCCATCCAATGTCTCTGTCACGTGTTTAACTCAGACTATGAGAAGAGAACTTTAAGCTCTTGTGGTCGGAGAAGAGTTCGAACCTGACCCCATAGAGATAATGCCTACACACCTTCAGTGCGAAGATGACTGCTGCCAACTCTAAATCATGCATGGGATAGTTCAGCTAATGGACCTGGAGCTGGCGAGACGCATAAGCCATTGGCTTCCCGTGCTGCATCAGGACAGCACCCAAGCCAACATGAGAGACATTGGTAAACACCACAAATCCTTCACTCCCAGAGAGAAAAGTGAGCCAGTCCTTTAGCTCCAAAAATGCTTGCTCACAAGAGTCACTCCACACAAACTCTACACCCTTCCTGGTCAACTTGGTCAGTGGTGATGCGATATAAAGCATCAAAAATATCCCGCCAAACTAAGAAAATTGCGAATCTTGGATGCGTTCATGGGCTGGCCCCGCTGACACACTGCATCTATATTCGAGGGGTCCACTGCGACACCCTCCCTCGTCACCACGTGACTGAGGAACTTCACCTCCTTCTGCCAAAACTCACACTTCTTTAGCTTTGCATACAGCTGGTGGGCACGGAGGGTCTGCAAGGTAATCTCCAAATGCTACTCATGGTTCTCACGAGTCCTCGAATAGATCAGAATGTTATCGATGAATACCACAACAAACTATTCGAGATAAGGACGGAAGACTTCATTCATCAGCTGTATGAAGATCGCAGGTGCATTGGTTAGTCCGAAGGACATGACCTGAAACTCAAAGTGACCATAACGCATCCTGAAAGCTGTCTTCGGGATGTCCTCCTCTCAAACTCAATCTGATAATAAACAGATCGCATGTCAATATTCGAAAAGAAACGTATACCCTGCGGCTGATCAAATAAACCATCGATCCTCGGGAGCGGATACTTGTTCTTGATCGTGACCCAATTAAGCTCGCGGTAATCCACGTAGAGCCTCAACGAGCCATCCTTCTTCTTGACGAATAGTATTAGTGCTCCCCATGGTGAACTGTACGGACGAATGAAGTCTAGCTCACGTAAATCGTCCAACTTCTATTACAGCTCCCACAACTCCATTGGCGTCATACAATACAGGGCCTTCGAGATAGGGCATGGTACCAGGCACAAGATCAATCCGAAACTCAATATACCAACGTGGAGGTAACCTCGGAAACTCCCGAAATACATCGGGAAAATCACAAACCACTGGCAACTGATCAACGCTCAATGTTACAGGCTCCTCTACTGCACATGACATCAAACAAGACAGCAGCTCTCCTCTGGGCTCGACAATGAACTGGAACTACGGCAAGCCAGGTATATAGAATGTGACTATCCTCGCAGAGCAGTCCAACACGGTGTGGTACTAGGTGAGCAAATTTATACCCAGGATGACGTCGAACTCTGACATCAGCAGTACAAGCAAATCGGCAGGCAAGAAGGTCTCCCCCACCAACATGGTGCAAGAAGAACATAATCGGCCTAACATTGCGGTCTTCCCCAAGGGCGTCGACACTGACAACCCCTCACGAGCAGACTCTAACGGCAATCTAGTCGAACGGCAGAAGTCCTCATACATGAAAGAGTGTGAAGCACCATAATCAAACAATACTCGAGTGATACATGCAGAGACGGGAAGAATACCCTCAACGAGTCCCCTTGACGACTGTGGGTCCTACTAAGCCGCATAAAATCTAGCCTGAGCTGGCTATCGAGGTGCCTGTCCCCTCTAAGGTCTCTGTTGCTACTCCTACGGTCGGAACTACTACCTCGGCTGTTGTGGTGCTCTCGGTTGCTGTTGTGGGGTCTCGGTGGTAGGAGCTGTTATCGCAAATGCTGTGGTGGAGGCTTTTATGGTGCTCCCGGCTGCTGTTGAGGGCAGGGGACACTCCCTCCTACGGTGTCCTATCCCACTGCATCCATAATAGACACCGGGGAGCTACCTCGAAGGTGGTGCTGGATGTGTCACTGGTGATCGACGGGTCGCGCACCTTTGCTGTTGTCGACGCTGTTGCAGCTAGGAGCCACTGGAGGGGGCCTGCCTCTTCCAGTCTCTCCTCTGATCACGATCACTCTGCGTGCCAACCCACTCAGCCTCATTAACCTGGGCCCTCTGTACAACCTTCTTAAAAGTCTGAAGTATATGACCAATAACACGGCCCCGGAGTCCATAACGTAAGCCATTTTTAAAATGGCGGGCCTTCCACCCCTCATCATCAACCAAATATGGCGCAAACCTCGACAGCGCGACAAAATGGGCCTCATACTGAGCCACAGTCCTATCGCCCTATATTAGAGTCTCGAACTCCAACGCACGCTAGTGACGAATGTGGTTGGGGAAATACTGCCGGTCAAACTGGTCCACAAAGTCCTCCCATGTCCAAACGAAATCAAGCCCTGCAGCATAGGCAATGGAGGCCCACCAATGCTCGGTGTCACCCTCGAGTAAATATATTATCGATGGGACCCACTGCTAGGTCGTAATCTCATGGTCTCAAACATCTTCTCCACTTGGGAGCACCACCACTCTGCTATAGTCGGATCGCGCTCTGCCTAGAATCGCAGGAGATCGACCCGAAGAAAATCTCGCAATAGGGCGCTCGCGCGCTCCTGCTCTGCCTGCTCCGGGGTCTCAGTGGAGCATCTGCTGCAACTGATTGACACTAACTGATATGGTAGGGGCTGCGCTGGTCTCGGACGGAGGCACAGGGTCTGAAGGAATCTCAGGTGGGGGAACAAGAGGCTCGTGTGGGGTAATGGTAACTGCGGGAGGTAGAGCGGGAGCCGCTCGAGTCACTCGGGCGCTTTGGGTACCTCGGGTGCCTAGGGTGCCTCGCCTAGGCGACATGGTTTACAGAAAAGAACAAAGGCGCCTATCAGCCTTAAGAACCCTCGAAGGCTCAGACGTTAGGGAACTAAACTAGAAGATTACGCACTCGAGACCTAATTGTCCTGCGCCAACAGCCTCCATAATACCCCATTCTCAACTCCTGGCACCCATATACTAAGTTCCGATCTTAGGATCCTATAAGGAGGATTTTCAACATAAATTTATTTCATAAGAAGCATAACCATAAGCATAACCCACAAACAACAACCAACATCATCACCACATATCCACTATAATCAGAAACTTTGAGTACAATGCATAAGGGAAATATAATGGCGATATCAAAGGCTCCAGAAACTCAGCGGCACGCTCCTGACTCAGTGCTACTACGGCGTCCTGGCGTCACATGCACGCAACGATCGTGAACAAGCTTATAGAAAGCTTAAAGGGTGGTATAAGTGTGTGCGCAAGGTAAGTGCCAAGTATGCAATATCAAAGTAATGCGGAATGCGCTAGTAAGTCCATGAATTGAAAAATGCTGAGAAGTCAATGAAGGAGAGGGTGCTGGCCAATCCATGAATGTTATCTGCTATAACAAGGTTATGCGATGCAGGGCATACCTAGCCAAATGTCATATGCAAGATGCAACACAAGCATGCCAGTCCTCATCTGAATCCACATAACAGTACAGTTCATCTCTAGAAAATCACCGGGGTCCAATACACTCAACACCAGCTTGTCACTCCATCTCAGCACGCAACTGGGTAAGTGGAAGAGACCTCACTATCCGCCTGTCAATATCGGTCCCGACTCATCGTTAGCAGACCCATTCCACAAGCTAGGTCAGATTTAGCCTTGTCATTGCTCCCTCACTCTGGCGGGTAAGGCCACACCCCCTTCCAACCGACCACGACACATTGGGAGACGCGGCCAACTGGTATTCGGCCCTCATGTGCTCATGCATTCACTCAGTCTAGACATTGGAGCATCCTCCAGGTACCATAAGGGTTTGGGGACTGTCACACTAGGACATCTATGGCTCCCCCATGCTAGAACAAGTATTTTTAGTATCCAATAATGTCATCCACGGTATGCATGCAGAGGCTACCGCCCTTATGTCGCTAGGGTGTACAGCAATCGAATCATACAATGCAAGGTGCATGAATCACACTATCCAATCATATATCAATCATGCGCGTATCGCGCGCTCATGTGGGGTAATTCCATCTATCAGGGAATCCCATAAACAATCCTCTCAATCGCATATGTTATGATCAGTCACTCCTCATAACAAGCATACAAATGATGCGTTTGGGCACGTAACATGATGTTATGCTATCCTATACTCAGTATGTCCTACTAACTCAAGTACACTAGCATGATTAATAGATATAATATCAAGATATGTCCTCAACAGTGGATATATCAAATTTGATACCACATATTCTTCTATGTACAGTAATGATGTACTCTCCTCATATCAAGGATGGGCCTAGATGGCCTAAACATATCAAGAATGGGCCTAGATGGCCTACACATATCAAGAATAGGCCTAAGAACAAGGAGTGGGCATCCTCGCTCGTTCCATCAAGTAGCAAATCTGGGCTTCCTAAGGGCCCAATAAGCACAAGGCGGGCTCTACAAGGTATGGTGGAAGCATAATCCATAATGGGGGCCAACAGTTTGGGTTAGCCCACTAAGAGAACATGAGAATGGGCTTAACAATGGGCCCTAAGGAGGTTACAATGGGGACATTTAACCGTCATTGCTCTTACAATGTGGACATTTAACGACCATTGCTCCCAAGGCTTGGCCCATTAGAACTTATCCTATAATGGGGACCATGGTCTTTGTACTAACTAGGAAAATGGATGGACATCATGAACATCATCACATACATCATGATGGAATCGCACATCACAATTGAGTCTCATCACATAGGCCTTATACACATCATAATGGGCCTCACTCAAGGGCCTCATATCCATCACAATGGGCCTCACACAAGAGCCTCACATACATCACAAAGGGCCTCACACAAGGACCTCATATACATCACATTGAACCTCATCACATGAGCCTCACATACAGCACATTGGGCCTCACACAAGGGTCTCATATACATCACCATAGGCCTCATGTACATCACATTGGGCCTCACACAAGGGACACATATACATCACATTGGGCCTCACCACATGGGCCCTATGAAACAGCCCATGATCTAGGCACAATGGGAGGATAGTGGGTGTAACATATACATCATAGTGGGCCTTATGGGGTAGCCCATATGTTCCAGAAAATAAATGGACGGCATGAATATAGAACATATACAACATGGAAGGCCTGCAGCCCCGCACGGTGTGGATAAAATACATCATGATGGGCCTGCAAGATGGGCCCCACCAAATGGACAATGTGTATCCAACGCACACATCATGGTGGGCCTGGTAAACGTCCATCCCATGGAAGGCCTAGTGGAAATACACATCATGGTGGGCCTGCTGGATGTCCAGCCCATGGACGGCCTGAATGAAACAGATACATCAATGGGTCCCACGTCCGGCCCTTGGATGGTGTGGAATAAAACACATCCATCAAGGTGGTCCCACGTCCAGCTAGACGGGACGACGTGGATATACAACACAAACATCATGGCTAGTCCCACTGTCGAGCAGGCTAGACGGTGTGAATATAATACATAATTCATGATGGGGTCCACATCCCAGCTAGGCTGGACAGTGTGTATAACACCCAAACATCAAGGTGGAGTCCACGTCCAGCTAGACTGGACAGCTTGGATAAAACACATGCAGCATGGTGCATCCAACACAGTCCCACGCTGGACGGTGTGGACAGCACACATGTGCCACACCTGGCCCCACCGTCCCTGCCTTTGGACGGTGGAGATATAACAAATACATCAAGGTGGGTCCACGTGGTGGCCCACCATAGCTTTGGATCAGCTGATATTCGTGTTTTCCCTCCATCAGGGCCTATCCCAGATAGTCTAGGCAGTAGGAATGCTGCTGGACATCAGCAAGGTGGGCCTCACAAATGGGACAGCGTCCTATCCAGATTGCTGGACAACAAGGTTATAAAATACATGCATCAAGGTAGGGACCTCCTGTATGGGCCACACACATCAGACCAAGCCCCTCTTAATGTCTTTCCTTGCATGCAAAAGAGGACAACAAGGTTGGCCAGCCTTCATCCAGATTTCTGGACAGTAGGGTCGTCCCACCTTGCTGGACGGTCTTGATGTGCTGTGCACATCAGGTGGGCCACACATCATCATAAAAAAATAGAGAGAGAGAGAGAGAAAGAGACGTGTGATGGAGGGGCCTCGCCACTATGGGCCCCTTCAGGATCTACGACATACATCATACATTCATTAAGATGGGTCTCATAATTGGGTGAGCCCTCAAATCAGTAAATCAAGGTGGGGATGCCATCCCCACCACAAATCAAGGGTCTAGATGACCCATCAATTGCATGGATTCAAATAAAACATCATGATGGGGTCCATGGAGAATGGCCCCATCATGGCTCATGCATGCAACAAGGGTGGGCCATTGGCCACACCCAAGGGGTCAAGTAGGATCTCCACTATTGTTTGGTGGATCCTACGTGCCCCTAAGCAAGAAAATCAGAATTCTAAAGAAGAAAATATAAGATTTATTCCTAAGAATGACACCCACCTCAAATCTCCTTCTTTTTCTTCCACCTTTAGGTTCTAGAGGTCCAAGGAAAAGGATTTTATGGTTGAGATGGGGTTTAGAGGGTTGGATTGGTGGGGAACTCGAGCTTGGAGTGGCTGAATTTTTCTCTCCAAGGTGGGACGTCCATGGCTTCTCTCTTGCTAGGGAAGGAAATGAGAGAGAGAATGGGAGGGAGAGAGGGATCTAGAGATGTAATCATCGTTATGTAAGATAATCATCACACATGTAATAGGCAAAGCTAGCTAGCCATCTTTACATGTAAGAAGCATGTGGTGGTGATGTCATGTTGAGGGTCAAATATTACATATTAAACCCCATTTATTACTTGGTTTTATGAACATGATAATGCTTAATGTTCTATTTTAATCATGTTTGTGTTACAAGGTGAATTTAAGAGCTTAGATTGAAAAGGATGTGAAAAGCATGGAATTAACACTCAAGAATCACCAAAGATAAGAGTGGATCTGATAAAACCAAGAATGAAGAATATACATACTAAATATCCAAGACAACCAACTCCAGAATGAAGAAAATCGGGGTTTTAAAGTGAAATTGCGTAATCCTCGATCAGTCCTGCATAGGCTCGACCAGTCGTGGCCCTGCTTAACCGATCGAGGTGTCTCGACTCGAACTCCAGTGAGTAAAATTTCAAATTCTTCATCTTGCTCAACCAGTCGAGGATGTCCCACGACTGGTCAACGACATCCCATGACCAGTCGAGAACAGCCCACGACCAGTCAAGCGTTACGCAAAAGTTATGCGAACTACGTAAATTTGAGGAGGTTTCGGAAAAATTCCAACTCGGTGCGAAAGTCTAAGGCCTAAAACTATAAATAGGGGTCCCTAGGGCATCCTTAAGCATCATCTAGGTTTTGAGGAGTGGAGCACAAGCGTGGACAAGCCGTCGCCAAGAGTTTTTCTTCCCTTAGTAGTTTTTATGCTTTTATTAAGATATTCTAGTTCAATCATGTCTATGGTTGGATAAACCTCTTAGCTAGGGCTAAGAGGTGAAGCTTGTAGCGTGATGGGATGTTTCTATTGATTTAATTCATGTTTATATTGAACTCTCTTTCATTCTAGTTTGATTATAAGGAATACTTTCAGTTTTTAATGGTTTGTTGTGACTCAAATTACAATAGATCTGCGATAGCTTTGAGTATGTTCTTTTCATGTATTGAGATTATGAAATTAAGGAAATCCTGTTGTTCACCATCACCCCTTGGGCATGGTTGGGTGATGGAGTCCTCCCTAACTTTCACAACTCTCTCTCAGATTGGTTATAGGATTGGTAAATCCTGTTGTGAGCCATTGTCTCATGGGCATGGTTTTGTGATGGAATCACTTCTAGTTCTCACATCGTCCTTCCATTGAGAATTAGGTCAAAGGAAGTTCAGATTTGATTTTACTGAGATATCTTCCAATTAGATAGGATGGGACTCCAATTCCAATCGTGTGACTTGAATCAAGCATAGATCTCCCTGATCTTTACAAGTGGATCCTTAGAAACCCTAGTTTTCCACCTTTGAATTTCTTAAGTTTTTCATTAAATTTCTCACAATTACTCTCAATCACTTCAAAATTAGTTTTACATCTTTTTCTAGTTATACTTCTAGTTGCTTTCAGAAAACACGTGAGATTAGTCCCTGTGGATTCGACCTCAATCTCACCGAGATTATTACTACATCACGACCCTACACTTGGGGTTGTGAACATGTCACCCTAGGCTAGATAGGATGACATCATCATCATGATGGGTTCTAGGGAACCTACTTTATCAGGTAACATATGGTCCCGCAACGTGCGGTCCACGGCCGGAATAGAGCGCGGGCCACAACTTATAATTTAAGCGTCACATTAGCGCATAAGACACGGCATTGGAACCACGATGACAGTGCGGTCACAATGGCATAGGTCTCGGATTGAGTCGGCTCGGGTTCATAGGACGTAACTCAGGGTCACTCACAATTGCTATGTACAGGTCATGGGTTATCGAAATTCGATGGGGTGGATCGCGGGATCCTAAGGAATGGAATGGTACTAGGACACAAGCCTGATATACAACCTTAAAACTAGCCTCTTGAGCCAAATCAAGTTCAATCCAAGCCACTCAATACAATCCTTGCGCCACTATGACCCACCCCACTATTTTCAATCAAGCTTCATCTAGCCCATTACATTTGCATAGCACAACATTCACCTCATCATCTTACACACTTTGCACTAAATTGGATCGGAAGTATCTCTAAGGCTTGCTAATTTAATCGAATCCTACCCAAGAGAAAACTTGTCAATTACTTCACATTTTGTCACCAGTATTGCATACATTCAAATATGAGAATTAAATCCTCACCCTCAAGAATAGTCAGATTATGTGAAATAGAGATTGTACATATGTACAGGCAGAGCAAGGTGCCTAACACATTCCCTCTCCGTAACTGCGGTCCCTTACTTAAAATCACTTATCGCAAAACCAAAGAGTCATCTTAGGATAGGAAACCTTTGGATCCTTATCCTAACATTTTTATAAGGTCTTGTCAATTGTGGAAGATGAAGAAATTGACTAGTGGTGACTCTAGTCGAACATTATCAATCAATCATAGTGCAAAAGCTCTTAAAAGAGGCAACCCATGGAGCAAAGTGGCATCGAGTCATATCCAGCCCAGGATCCCAACATCCATGGTTATCCATGCCATTTGAGATGAAAGATCTGGGGATGCAAAAAAGGATTCGTGATATCGATATTAAGTGTGAAATATTGCATATTTCCCCCTGTTTATTCCTTGGTTTTATGGACATGATAGTGTTTAATCGATCTATTTATGCATGTTTGTATTGCGAGGTGATTTCAAGAGCTTAAGGTGAAAATGATGCTAAAATCATGGAATTTGATGCTCAAGAATTACCAAGGCAAGGATAGATATTTGGTGACCAAGATTGAAGATTTCAAGAGTCTAAGATCCAAAAAAAAACCAAGTGAAGAAGGAAGAAAATCGAGTTCACAAAGTGCATAATTCAAGAGTTGCTGAACTTGATGATTCGATGACATCAAACACACTTCGATGCCATTGAAGGAGGCTCGATCACATTGAAATTTTAGAGAAAATTCAAGTTTGATTGCTGGACACAAAGGAGCAATTCTTAATTTCATCGAAGACCCTTTGATTCCATCGAAGAGCAATTCGGTGGCATCGAGAATTTCAGGAATTCTGTACTCAACTCGCTGGACGCTTTTGGGCAATTTACGATGACATCAAAGACTCCTTCAATGACATCAAAGCCAGTTCAATGACATCAAAAGTCGGGCGATGACATTGAAGACTTACATAGTATGAAAGGGCGCACAATTTCTGAATTCAATTCCAACAGGACTTTGCACTTTCGATGACATCGAAGTCCCATTGAAGGTGACATCGAAGTTGTGTAGAATGTGTAAATTTGAGGTGATTTCCAAAGTCGGTTGAATAAAGCCTATTTAAAGGGATTCTTTAAAGCATTCTAAACATGAATTAGGATTAGAGGTGTAGAGCAAAGTGTGTAGCAACTTCTAAGGAGTTCTTTCTTCTTCTCTAGTTAGTTTTTCAAGTTTTTCTTTAAGAGTTTTAGCTTAATCATGTCTTTGGTTGGCTAACCTCTTAGCTAGATATAAGAGGTAAAGCTTGTAGTTTATTTTAATGGCTTTCTTACTTTTATTCATGTTCATGAACTTCATATTGGATATTTCATAGTTTATGGTTAAAATTTAAGAAGTATTTTGGTTGTTACTTTGATCTATCGTCGACTCTTGGCACAGTAGATGCTTTGGAACTTCATGAATGCTTTCTCTTCTATTTGTGATTGTTTAATCTGTAGAATTCTTTGATCCACCATTGACTACGGGCATGGTAGATTCTTTGAACCCTCTACTATCAATACAATAAGACAATTATATTTGTAACCAATGCTATGAGTGTTTAGAATCTGTTTTAGAATTGTTTATGATGTTTTAACCGCTCTATCATCCAACTGGATAGATTAGGACTTCGATTCCAGTTGAAGTATTAATTGAATCAAGTAATGATACAATAAGATGGCTACAAGTGGATCATTGGTGCTCTAGTGTTTCTTTTATTGATAATTTCACTCTACAATAATTACTTTTAATTTTCAGAATTTAGTTTAGCTTCTAGTTCTAATTCTTAATTAATTCAGAAATTTACACATATCCAGTCCCCGTGGGTTTAACCTCAGTATCACAGAGATTATTACTACATCGCAACTCTGCACTTGAGGTACAAGCAAATAATCAACTTATATAGAGACAGGGAAATGAACAAGCTATGGTTGTCTCAAGAGGAGTATCTTGAGAAGGTCTTAGTCAAGTTAGGACTTGATAAGGCTAAACCGGTTAACACACCTCACATTGCTAACTTTAAACTTTCTTCCGAGTAATGTCCTAAGTCAGATGAAGAAAAGTAGTATATGTCTCGTGTGCCCCACTCAAGCGCAGTTGGTAGTCTTATGTATGTCATCATATGTACGATATCAGATATTTCACATGCAATGGATGTTGTGAACAGAGACATGTCAAACCCCAACAAAAACACTAGGAGGCAGTGAAATAGTTATTTTATTACATAAGAGGTATGACGGGCTGTGTCTTGACATTCAAAAAATTTGAGGAGAGACTAATAGGATGTGGATTCAGATTATGCTGGTAATGTGGACAATAAAATGTCAACTTTTGGTTACATGTTTGTGTTAGCGGGTGGAGTGATCGGTTGGATGTCGAAGCTTCAATTTATGGTTGCTCTTTTGTAACACCCCGACTTTTCAGGACCCGAGCATATGACCTATGTCCCAAAAACCCGAGTGCTAACCTTAAAGGATGTTCAAATTCAAGGGTACACATTTTTTTCATCAGAGTAAGCAAATGAGCGTAGTATGGACAATCGACATAAAGGAAAATTTCATTTACATTTGAAATATACAAGAAGCTGCCGATAATGACTTATACAAACCAATGTCTCCAAAATAATAAATACAAGAATTACATGATACAATACATGAGAAATAGTAGAATGCATGTAAATTTGAGTCGCAAGACCCCTCAGCTTCTCAAGGTAGATACAGTCATGCGACTCTGGCACTTGAACCTAGCTCCTCATCAGCCTGAACCTGAAAATCACTTAAGCCACATGTGCTACCAATACGGTTATATTTATTTGATGGATAAGTGGCCAACTCAGTGTGAACTCCCCTCAAGATTACACACCGCCGTATTAGGTAAGCATAGTTATAAAATAAAGTATACAAAACACTACACGATACAGGTCTTATTAGATGCATGAATGCGTGAAATATGCAATCACGCCCTGGGGATGCTCATCTGTGCGGACAGTGGGTCGTCACCCATGCAATCATCGAACCTGGGACACATCATCCAGTCGAAATCATCGAACCTGGGTACATCATCTAGTCAGAACAATATGTACATCATGTACGATAGCAATAGATGCTGGTCTGTGCTATGTATGCATGATTAGTCAATCCGTTATTAATCCAATTACAACCAGCCATTTTAAATAAGCTCAAAGGTCACTACGGGGAGCGTATAGCCCAGCGTAGGCCGACAGCTCGGGCATAGGTCCCATTACCACCATCCTCGGCTCATGAGACTACCACCTTAGGATGTTTAATGGAAACTCATCGACTAGTGGCCAATCATATTACAGTATATGGGGCTTACCATCGCATGGTTACACAGTATAAAACATCGAACCCATATAAGAAAAATACCAGAACAAAGTCACATAGGGCGATATCAAAATATGCCACATAGGACCGATATCAAAACCATACGATAAAGACCATCCTTAAAAACCATTGTGCACAACAACCCTAGATGGTAGGCCCACATCAATGATCCATCTAGACCATCACTGAATAACCACCAAATCGAAGGTCCATTACGATCACAACTAGTCAAGTTACATACCAAGTATGGGTCTACGTTCATATGTGAGAATTTTCCACTAATGTACCAGTTTAAGTTCCATAGCAATCCACAAAAAGAATACAAGCATGAACAATTATACAGGATAATCATAAAGCATGTAATATAACAATTCAATTTCCACCAGCTAACACATGTGATTATAAACGGAGATATCAATTATGAATTTAAATAAAAACTATAACTTAAGTTAATGAGAAGATGGAAAGCTCAAGGGGAAGAATCATCACCTTATACTTGGAATCGCCTACTGGCGTCGCAAAGTGCTTACGCCTTTAGAATTGAATCCTAACACAATTCATGAGCCTGTACCATTAGATCCAAGTTCTTCATACTACCTAGGGTTTTAATTATTTTATCTTTAAGGTTTTAGCGTAGACTTAGGGTTTCCATACTAGGGCTTAGTTCTAGGAGTTGGACTAGGACATATGTGTAGTTCAAACACAATGTCATGATATGGTTAGTTACAATTTAATATTAGTGATATAACCAATTCTTGTGACCATGGTAATATTAAGTATTACAATGTAATAATGTAATCTATTTTGTTTCTATGATAATACCTTTAGGTGATGGATACTACACTAATATCATTAACGGTAATTTGTTTCTAATAACTATCGTTAGCGTAAACAGTGCATTGATGTAGATCTAGGTTTTCACCCTAGAGTTTAGTCCTAGACTTGGATCATAGGATTGAATGTTAATTGATATATGGTTAACTGCGATGTTAGTAATATTAAAAATTGGAAGACCACTATTAATATTAGCAATGAAATCAATCTAAGGTAAATGATGATAATAATCGTTATGATGATAGTAAATATTTTAATGTACCATTAATGATAATATCTAAGGCTGATAAAGAGAAAGCTACTATACAATAATTGAAATCTTGTTTATACTAACTAGTTCTAACATGAATAACTTACAAATGGATAATCATTATTAGTTTTAATAATCCTAATAATAACAATCGCAGTAATACATTAAAGTGGGTCTAGTGTGGGTTTAAAGGATCCTATGAGCAAGATTATTTGGGCCGCATTAGAGTGAACAGGCCCATCAAATTCTGTCCCAACAAGTGGCTCGTATTGGGCCCAAAATTTCTCAACACCAAGGCTCGAACTAGGCCTAACTTTGGCTAGGTCTGGCCCAACACCCTGTTGCCCACAGATGGCCCAATGTCTAGGCTGGGCTGGACTGTTTCAGGCCTGTGGTCCCAACGGTGGCCCACTGAGTTCACCTACCAGCCCATTGTAGGGTTGAAGTGCGGTCCACTGATCTAGTTGGGTGAGGCCCACGGAGATGGAATCTCAGGTGCGGTACACCTTGTTCAGATGGTGTGGCCCACCGAGCCAAAGCGAGGCCCAAAGCAATGTGTAAAGCGGCCCAGTTAGAGGTCATTCTCGGCCCCTAACTCAGCCCTGAGCTCCCACAGTGGCAACCAGAACTCAACGAGTTGCTCAGTCGGGCCGTTCAGTTGCTCGAACGGCCGTTGCTGAGTTCCACTCACCTGTGCTGAGTCGAAGGAGGGTGAAGCAACTCGGAGATTACTACTGTTGTTGTGGCAGGACAGCGAGGAGAGTCGACTCAGTGAGTCGAGCTAACCCGACAGCCACTCTCCGTACGACAGTGACTTCCTTCATCGATTTTCTCTTCTCCCTTTTTTTTTCATTGTTGAAGATCCTGCAACACTAGTGGACCCTTCCTGATGGACATCCAACGGACACAGAACTCAATGGTGGTTGTTTTCTAACGAAGAAGGAGGTGAGCTTTAATGGCGAATCTCGAACCAGTAAGTTTTCTCCCATTTTGGTTCTACTGGACACTTTGTATTGGTCCACAGGAGCTTGAGGAAGTTGGAGGATGAAGCTTCAATGCGGTTTGGGTGATGGGTTCGGAAGGAGGAGAAAACGGCTCTTTTCTAGGGTTGTTGCAGGAGCGGATGGCAAGATCAGTCTGCGCTCGATCCTAGCCTCTCTTATAATTCCCCCCCTAACATTCCTAAACCGTCAGATCCAAAACAAGTGGTCCGGATCTTCTCCAGCAGAAACCGCCTCCAAATAAGGTGGGCAAAAATCGAAACTGGCCACGGTTTCGTTTGAAAAACCCTAAGTAAGATAGATGGCTGAGATGCTTTGCATCTAACGGCTGTAAATGCAAGGGAATAACGCGCCCAGTTGACAGTCTAGCAACAGCAGGACAGAATTTCCATTTTCTGAAATTTTCAACCACACGCAACTGACCTTTCACTCGAGTTTGTGTACAACCACACGGGCAGATGCGAGTGGAAGCTGCATGGGTTTGGTTAAACGGAGCATCCGCACCAAATGGACGAATCAGATCCTCTATCAGGGTATCGGAGGTGGGCCACAGCTCGATTGATGGATGGTAGTTTGATCGTCCAAAACGTACTGGCGCGGGGTGGAAAGAAAGAAGAGATTTCCTTCTTTCGGAAATCTTCGGTCATACTCGATTTGACCGAATATCTTGGTCCGGTGCAATGCGGGTTGCACAAGAATTGTGCACATGCACAGCCCCAAAGTTGGGCCCACATGATTGTTTTACAAAATCTACACTGCCCATCCACCACCACTGGTCTCATCAAGACTCGAGACTGAATATGTGGCAGACCCTAAACTCAGATGGCCCATAACACTTGAAACTTATGGTCTAAGTGTCTATGAATGTACCTCCAGCGGTCGGATCATTTGGTAGTTTAATAACTAAGATTTTTAAGCCTACGGTCCTATTTTAATGTGGATCATGTGAATATGTGGACAACAAAATGATTTAACTAAATCCTCAACAGTTAATTACAAGTTTTTGAAATCCGATGATCTGATTGGTTTCAAATCGATGATCCACGTTATCCATTCGAGTATAGGGGCCATATCAGGACGCTAGGTCAAAGATGGGGTGGATCAAATGCTTTACTGGGCCAAAATATTGGATTCACGTGTCTAAAGGGTGACACCCAATGATCTTCAAAGATTCAATGGTAAGGTCTTTTCCTAATCTAGTTTAATTAACTATTTAGGATCTCGAGGGCTGATTACATGGAATCTTATAGTAAATTATGAATTGGATGACCAATCAGATACACTGGAGTGGGGATTTCTTTCGACAGTCGGATTCTTGACTGGAATGCATGCGAACGTTCATTTAGCCTAGGTTTGTACTTATACTAAATCGGGTTATCCAGTGGCACCTGGGCATGAAAGAGTATGGGGCGTTACATCTTTCCACAACCGAAGCAAAATATATAACACTGACGAAAGCATGCAGGGAAGCTATGTGGTCGAAATGAACGATGAATGAGCTGGGGCTTCAGTAGGAAGTCGAGCTTATGCATTGTGGCAGCAAAAGCACGATCAAATTGGCGAAGAACTCGGTATACCATTCCCGAACGAAACACATTGATGTGCGTCATCATTTTATCTGACAGATGCTAGAGGAAGGCGATTTTACTCCTGAAAAGATTCACACTAGTGAAAATCCGATAAACATGCTTACGAAAGTGGTTCTTGCAATGAAGTTCGGGTATTACTTAACTTCTCTGGGCTTGGCGAAGGATGAATGAAGATGGAGTGTGCATATGAAGCAATGATGGAGTTATGATGAAATTTAGAGATGGTGATAGTAGCTTGGAATAGTGGAGATTCAAGATTGAAGCAATGGTAGATATCGTTGATTGGATGCCTTCAATCTGATGTAGAAATAGAGATTCAATCGAATCAAATAGACTATTAATCCATTGAAAAAATTCCAAAAATATGAGTTTACTCTCTAGACACTTTTATGCATGTTCGATTCAATTGAACATAGGGTGTCGATTGATCGAAGACCATCAATCGATCGATGGTTCAATTGACAATTCACGCAACTTTTGCGTAAGTGCGCGGTTTTGTCTCTTATTCTTTACGGGGGTTATATAAATTTTGTTATTAGTTTATTAGGGTAATCCTAGGGTGAGTGTGAGAGAATGAAACATGAGTAAAAAGTTGTGAAGGGAAAAAGCTAGGGTTTTCGGATCAGTAAGTTGTTTCATATCTTGTATTTTTCTATTTATAGTGGATTTTTTGTCACTTGGTGTCGTTGTTTTTTTCCTCGAAGGTTTTTCCACATAAATTGTGTGTTCTCTTTGATTGCTGATTTTATTTTTTTTTATCTATTAAGTGTTTGTTTGATTCTAAGGTTGCTTCTGCACCTACCGTGTGGTATCTGCTCACAATAAATCTGCCATGTAGCTAACGGTTAATGAAAGTACATGAAACTAGCTGCTTGCGTATCTATACAGTCCAATTCATTTGGCAATGCCCACCTACCATGAAAGTGGGATTGCCCAAAAATTTATGACTATCCAATAATCACTGGGCTAAAAGTAAAAAATTCCAAAAATTTGAGTTTACTTTCTAGATACTTTTGCGCATGTTCGATTCAATCGAACATAGGGTGTCGATTGTTTGAAGACCATCAATTGATTGACAGTTCAATCGACGTAAAAATGACTTCCAAATTCACATGGCAACGTAATTAATGGTTGAATCACTATGATTTTCGATCATCCTATTGTCATTATGGGCCATTAATGATGGTTGTTGAAGCTTTACTTGAAGAAAATAATGCTTCTTGGATCTTCCTCATTCACAAGAAAGCTATTGTGAATAATTCTGCATAAGGTTGAGATTAAGAGTTGGTTTTATTAACGGATGAGGAGATCACTGATGGACTCCCCTGTGGAAAGCGGAGTGTCACTGTGGCACTACGTGACCCAAGTCCTGTGGGGTCCATCCTGATGTATGTGTTTTATCCACGCCATCCATCTGTTTTAACAGCTCATTTCAGGGCATCGGCCCAAATATTTCAAAGCTCAAGTGGATTACACTTCGGTAAAAGTGGGGATTGAAGCCAACCATTGAAACGTCTTAGGCCATTGAAGTTTTGGATCAAGCTTATATTTGTTTTTTCCCTTCATTCAGGTCTCCGTGACCTTCTGAATAGATTGTATGTCATGCCAAATAAAACATTGCAGGGGGACCTAGGAAGTTTACAATGGTGGGCGTTCAATTTCCACTATTTTCTGTGGTGTTGTACATTTGAGCTTTGGATCCGCAACATTTTTGGGCTCATGCCCTAAAATGAGCAAGAAAAATGGATGGACAGTTTGGATAAAACACATACATCCAGTGGCCCCCACAGACCTTGGGCAACGTCGTGCCACATGATCTGCTTCTTCATCCATTAGTTGTCTTCTGGACTCCCAGAGAGGATTCGGTGAGACCGCAACCTCACCCAAGATGGTGCGGCCCTTGCCGTGAGCTTAGCAAGAGGACCACCTTGATGTATGTATTATATATCCATGTCGTCCATCTGTTTTTCCATAACATTTTATAACATTATGCCATAAATGAAGCAGATCCAATTATCAGGTGGACTAAGCTGATATTTGTTTAAGGCCACAAAAGTTTTGGATCTGCTTCATTTTTTTTTAATCCAATTATCAAATCTACCATTAAGGATTAAGGTGCGTCGTAGGAAGTTTTTAATGGTAGGACGGTCAATCACTATTGTTTTTTATAGTATGGTCTACCTGATCATTAGATCTGCTTCATTTTTTTGGATAATGCCCTAAAATGATACAGAGAAATGGATTGACGGTAGAGCTGGGCATTGGTCCAGATCGGATCGAATTGGGTCCAACTCGACCCGATCCAAAGTCTCAATTGCCTAACCCTAACTCGATCCGATCCGGGACCAAGTCCGGGTCACCTGACTCGGACCGATCCGATACATGGTTGGCCTGACCCGAGCCGAGTTCGACTCGGTCAGGGAAACCAAGTCGGATCGGATTCGGTAAGATTCAGATCGTATGAATTAAATCCAATTGTTTCATGTGGTGTGGTCCACTTCAGCCTTTAATATACCGCCTTTTTGTGCTCAAGACCTAAAATGATATGTCGAAATGGATGAACGGATTAGATAAAACATATACATCAAGGTGGGCCCCACATGGCTCTGAAGTAGTCTCCGTTACCGTATCCATACTTTTACCGGACATGTCACTACACCAAAATCATCAAAATGATACGGTTGGGATTTTGGTTCAGAAACGGCTTTAAGCGGATCCTGATTTGAGACGGTAACCAACCGTACTCAATTCCTTGTGTTATATGTTGTTCCTTTCACTGTTTTGTTGGTGTGTCCCAATTGAGTGTTGGATCTTCTTATTTCTTATTATTTTGTTTTATTGTTTTATTTTAAAACAGATGGACGGAATGGATTCAATCATTAACCTCTAAGTGGACCCCACAAGGCCCAAGAGGCACATTGTTATATATCTGCCGCAGACTACCAATGGGTTTTAGCCCTTTCTAACGCCAAAAGCCCTAAAATCCCTCATTTCGCATCCATCGTCGTCTCCGTCTCCCTCTCCCAATCTCCCTCTCCCTCTCCCTTTCTCAAGCTCCCTCTCTTTCGATCTTCCGATCTCAATCCTCTCTCTCTCGATCTCCCTCTCACTCTCCCTGCCTCTCCCTCGATCTCCCTCTCCCGATCTCAACCCTCTCTTTCGATCTCCCTCTCCCTCTCTATCTCTCTCTCGATCTACCTCTCCCTCTACAACAACAGCGCATCGTCTCCAGCATCATCTCCAGCATCGTCTTCACTACTCTAAGTGCGGCCAGCAGCTCCCGCCCTTCACCTCTTCCCCGGCCATTTCTGGTAAACAATGGGACCAATGATCTAGATGGTCTGGGTTTTTATAGATGTATGTCATTTATACAACGGATGCAGATATAGAATAGTCTTGCCATTCATTATTTGTTGTGAGTGTTTAAGGTGTGCACAACATGTGTTTGATGAAATGGCTCTGTTTTAACAATTTTCAATTTATATTTTCACATTGGTGGGCTCACTTATTGAATGGATTAGATCATTCAATGATAAATATGATTCTTGGGAGCCCTTTGTTGAGCCAATGGATGGATTTCTAACGTGATCTTTCATACTGCATATTCAAGTATTCCAGCATTCCATTTCTTAATAGGTTTATCTGAATCTGTCATTTGGTCCCTTTCGTGCATTACACAGGCTCTTTATGAAGTGTTGACCAATTCTTTCTTCCTGTATGTAAGCCCATATATCCTCAGTATGCATTTAGTACTGGTAGGATTCCCATCAATACTATTCATTCTAGATTGTTTAAAAGGTAACTTCAGTTGTCTACCTACCTGAAAAAAGGTGATAGTTTGGTAAAGGATTAGCTGAAAGTTTAGCAGCATATCCTTATTGGTAATGATTGCTACTCTACCACTTGTTCAGCTCTTTTTCTTCCATGTTCTTCTTGTAAAAAAAGGTAAAATCTGAAATTATTTGTCACTTATTTTTTTAAATGCTTTAAATTCTTGCTATGAAAATTTACTGCTAGCTACTCCATTCCTTTTGTGGTTTGTATATGTAAAGGAAGATAGTATTTTATTTAGTACTCTGCACGCCAACCGTTTGAAGAAATGCTTAACCAAGACCCTTTTTTGGAGAAACCATGCTAGCAGTGGTCCAGTTTGACCCACACAAGTCGCTGAATGGTTGGATGAAAACCACTGTACAACTATCCAGTTGATCCTTCTTTGATGGACCATTGTATAAATTCACATGGAATTGACAACTTTAATCGTTTGATCAGTGACTTTTCCTTGTTAAATGTGGACTGTAGAAATTTTTTTTTTTTGTTTGAAAGACATTAATCGGATGGTCACCATCATCTCTTATTAGTTGTGAAAAACTATCGGCATTTTTGTAATTTTCTAGCAACTGGTAATGGAAGTTGTGAAAAACTAGTGGAATGTGGGTATTTTACAATAACAATGAATTAATCATGTGTTTATCTACAAACCATATGTTTTTATGTGTATTCACAGATGTCCTGTTATTGGCATGGGAATCTACAAACTAGTGGAGTGCGGAATGCCAGTAGCATCAATGGTGGATCAGTTCTGTTCAGTTTCACCCGTTTCAGTAGGCCAGGTAAGGTTTGTTTTATGGTTGTTTGTATCTTGGTAGATTAGGTTGAATGTTGGAATTCGTGTTCATGTTTTCAAGAAGAAACTAAAAGTACAACAACTAATAGGCACATGGCAACCCAGAAACAACTATCTAGATGTCCAATCTCTCACAAGTTAGATTTTTTATCCAACTGATTTGAGTCCATGTTTTCAAGTTCTCTAACCATATTTGAAGCAACATAAGGGATGCAATGGTAGTATCAATGTATTGTATTGCCCAAGGGACTAATGTCATCATTTTCATTTGAAGCCTTTTCTGCCACCCCACTCTACCAAAGGGCGGACGTGATATGCCAAAATAAATAAAGATCATGTTTTCCTTAAATTTCCAACGTTTTCTATTTTTCCACAAAATTTATGCATGATTGTGACATATGGTTTGAATAGTGGGAATTCCAGGTTGGCCCTTCTGTTGGAATTTCTACCAGTGATGAGTTGTGGGTGGCCTGCTACATCCTTGAGGTATCTGCCAGTGATGAATTTCTGCAGGGATTGTTGGAGTTGTTCTTTCGTTTGATCCAAAACCGATCCAGGTCTATTCAAAATCATCTTTGAAATTCCACTCACTTGAACCCAAAAATCAATTGAATCTGCTTCATTTAGATCTCTATGTATTTGTATTAAATTTCTATTATTGTGTATGCATTTCTTATTTCCTTGTGGCTTTTGGTGCTGGTTATTTTGAGCCAATCTAGCTTAACTTGTGCTAGGTACCTTGTGCACTAAGAGCCACGTGGGACAAATCAGGAGTAGTCATCATCCCTTATTATCAAACAACAATAGTTTCTTATGATTTACGATCTGATTTTCGATTTGACTATTAAATATTTTTTTGGAACATTGGTCATATAAACTCTGTTTTGAGTTTGACAACAGCTCTATGTCATACCTATCTCAATTGCAGTAGTCTTTTGCCCACAAGATATCATATCCAGAATGTTCATTGTTCCTTTCAGTTTGTTGGATGATGAACAGTCACAAATCAGGACCAGCTATCATCCCTGATTGTAAAAACAAAAAAAAAAAAAAAATTAAAAAAAAAAAAAAGAATAGTGCCCCGTGATCTATGATCTGATTTTGTGATTTGATTATTCAACTTTTCTTGAAAGATTGGTCATGGAAACTCTATCTTGATCTTCACAATGTTTCAATAGCAAGTCTTTTACCTACTGGATATCAAATCCTATATATATTACATACATTTACTTATATTAGTTTTGTCACTCGACTAACGAAATAGTCAGTGTTTGAGATTTTTGTCTTTTATTTTTTATTATTGCATTTATTTCATTTATTGTTGGATGAATGAATGGAAATTACGGATCTAAAACGATTACTAAAAGACACTTCTGAGAAAAGGATCCACTTTCTAAGGTTTTGAATGGCTGGAAATGTTCATTGTTTTCCAATGTACAATAGACTAGATTCAAATGTGGAAAATGAAACTAGTCAGTTTTGACAGGATGCCCTTGAACTAGAATCACACTGGTTTGCAGATGATGAGGAGATTTACATAGACCAGGTTGACAAGGTGATTTGAATATTTAATTTCTAGATACTTGCTGATACCTAAATGGAAATCTTTAAGTTAATTAATATTAAATTTAGTTTTTTCAAATAATTTTTATTCAGTTGCATTTCAAGAAAACCTGATACTTTTTTTTTTACAAAACCAAATGCTGCAGCTATAGTGTTTGAATTAATACATGTCGCATATACCATTTCAAGCATCGTACAAAGCTAGAGTATTGAATAACTCCCTATGTAAGATTAGTGCTTTCCATGAATGCACATTGATGGATCTTCTGCCTAAAAAATCAGGCCTTTTCACTCCTTTTTTAACTCCTCTAACTAACCCCAATGTACAACAAAGGGAGAGGGTTAAGCATCCTAAAAATTTAGATAAGAACTTAACAATGTGATCCACCTAATGGAAAAGCCAGAACTCACCCACTTGTACCATATGGCTCCCCTTGTGCATGTTGCTATTTGTGTCTATTGCCTAGCTCCATTTCAAGTTGAATAATAGGAATTTCTTGCTATATATGTGATATTCTAAACCATAAAAACAAAAATTACACATTAACTAACTTCAGTATAGGATTTCCTGAAGTTGTGACGTTCTGTTTCTCTGTTCTTCTTTCTGAAAAGTTTATTTAGACTTTTATTGTACCAGAACAGCCACAAACTAGGGCCCGCATGACACAAATTCTAATTAGGCATGCATCATAGTACTGTATTTCCTAGTAGTAATTGTTTTTTTCTCTTCTTGTCTGTGGATCCATTTTCTTTAGACTCTCAGGAAAAATTTCCAAGATGAATATCGTGAGGTCGTTGAGAGATGGGTGTTTACAAGTTCTATTACTTCAACAAACTATTAGAAAACGGATAGTTTTTTTTTTCATTATTTTTTTTTTTCTATTCTTTCCTTTCCTGTTGATGATTTTAAATGCTTGGTTCGAGTAGTTATAGGGACCAAACCAGACAAAAAGGTAGGCTGAAGTGTTAATTTTGAAAATTGTAAATTGTACTGAAATGAATGTGTTGTGATTTCCTTCCATCTTGTTGATGATTGTCGCATCCTGTTTAGATGATTGATCTCTTTATAGAGACTAGAAACAGAGAGCAAATCTTCCACAAGGCAATTAAAGAAATGGGGCGAGGATATGTGCGCTTTCCAGTACTTATATTGCGAATGATTTTGATTATTTCAATAGAAAGGTAATTAATCGGATACCAGATGTAGTTGTAAGTCTTATTTATGAGTAATGAACATACAAGCATTTTTTCACCCCTGATCTGTTTCCTTAGTTGCACGATCCTTCTAACCAGGTGAAGCACCTGCTTTGAATTGTGCTTCATACTAGTTGTCGTGAAGAGTGGTCAGTTCATTGTAGAAGTCAAGCCTCAGGTATGTCCATACATCTCTACTTCATGTTCTTTGAGTATGCAATGATGTTCTTACAGTGTCACAATTAGTCTTTTTTTATTTTTTGGGTTAGCTTGTTAGTACACACCCATGTCAGTACACACTCGATGTTAGCCACCCCCACTAGGGATCGATACCAAGACCTCAAGTGTCACAATCAGTCGTCTTGGTGAGTAAATTGAGTTTGCTAATGCTTTAGGTTGTTGTATGGCTTATGTTACAGAAGCCAGTGTCACTAATGAATTATGTCCACGTAAGTAGATGACTTCACTCTATTTTTAACATTTTCTATTATTTGTCAAGAGTGATTTATCAAAAGATTTCCCTTTGAACATAGGTGATTCCTTACAATGAGATGGAACATGACGCACAATAGGAATTTCTAATAACATGGAACAGGACTCACTTTCATAACTTTCTAATAATGAGATGGAACAGGCGCACTTTCATAACTTTCTAATAAGAGCTTATGCGAGTGGCATCCAACTGATCAAGCCTCACTCCTAGAGTTTTTTCTTAATTTACTTCGATCTTAACTTTGAATTTATTTTTCATATTATTCTGCTTGATGTTTGATTTGTAACATCTGTACAGTGGCTGGAGCAAGCTACAGACCCATGCCAGGAAGTAGTTATGAAATCATTACTTGTTGCAAGAGATGCTATCCTCGAGATCAGATTTCATATGCAACAGATGGGCCAGGCAGCAGGCTTTTTTCATTTTCATTCTGATCTTATTCATAAAATGCACTTTGTTCCCTTTGATTAGCCAATACTAAAACTTTAACAAATAGATTTGCTAGCATTTTTTGCCATCTCCGCGAAGCTATAATTTAAAGTTCTAACCTTTACTGTAGCTTATTTTGTAAATTTGATTTTGCAATGAAACATCTACAAGCACATTATTTTCTTATGTTTTTTTTTTTTTTTTTTTTGATTAATCTCTATTTTGATAGAATGCAATAAACTTTTGTTAATTTATTTCCCTTTACCTTAAATTTCGTGTGTTTATCAGGGTTTAAAATTATTCCTAAAATTCCGTCCTAAATGTGATCGTTGGCACTAGAACGGTTTAAAACCGTTCCTAAAATTCTGTATCTAAAATTTGATACGGTACCCAAAACGGTTCTAAACCGTTCCTGATTTTCTGCGACGCCTCATTCAAGAACGGTTTTAAACCGTTCCTGAAGCATTTAGGAACGGTTTTAAACCGTTCCTAAATGACGATTTTGGTGTAATGTGTTAACGTGCACTGCACGAAAGTGCAGTGAGTGCTTTTCACGCAAGTGACTTGTTGTAATGTTGTTAGCAAGTTCTGTGGGTCTGATAATGGGGTATGTGTTATATCCAAACCGTCCATCCATTTGGTGAGCTCGTCATAAGGCTTGAGACAAAAAATAAGACAAGTCTAACTATCAAGTGGACCACACGAAATGTTTAACAGTGAAAATCATTCTCTGCTGCTATTTGTGGTGTGGTGATCTTTGGATATTATTCATTTTTTTGGATAATGCTCTACCATGATCTCTAAAAATATATGAACGGTGTAGAGATAATAAATACATCACTGTGGGGCCCATATAACTTTGATCTCCTTTCAACCGTTTATACAACTCAGAGCTCGAGGAGCGTCAGTCTCATCTTCGCACGCCACATATCTAGCCAGCTAGCCTAGGCTACGGAAGCGGATTGCATATTGAGTAACTCAATACGCTAAGCATATTGAGTAAACTCTATGCGGTCCACCGTGATTTGCATATTTTATCTACTTCGTCCATCCATTTTAACAGAGATAATTTTATGGTTTCATCCCAAAAATCAGATATATCTAAATCTCAAGTGGACCTCACCATGGGAAATAGTGTGAATTGAAATTCTACTGTTGAAAATTTCTTGGGGCCCACAGAAGTTTTGGATCAAGCTGATATTTGTTTTTTACCTTCTTCCATGTCTGCGTAATCTTATGAATAGGTTGGATGACAAATAAAAATCACTGTGGGCCCTAGCAAGGTTTCAACAGTGGAAGTCATTATTCGCATTCTTTCTTATAGTGTGGTCCACTTGAGCTTTGGGAATACTTCTATTTTAGACACAACCACTAAAATTATCTCAAAAAATGGATGGATGACGTGGATAACCCACATACATTCATGGTAAGCCCAACTGAGTTTACTCAGTACGATAAAAGCATACTGAGTAACTCAGTACGCAATCCTATTTACTAGGCTACAGCAGTAGTTGCTAGCTGGTGTGTGGTACTGACACCTGACGGATTGGCTACTCCCTGTGTTCGATGATTGTGGGCCCCACCATGATGTATGTATTTCATCGATATCATTCATCCATTTTTACGGATCATTTTAAGGCTTGATACGAAATATTAGAGGGATAAAGATCTCAGGTGGACCACACCACAGGAAAACAATAATGATTGGATATCCTCCATTAAAATCCTTCTAATGCTCTGGATCGGGTCGGATCTGATCAAATCGGATCCATTCGGATTGGGTTTCGGATTAGATCGGTCCAGATTGACCACGATCCGATCCCGATCCGAAAATCATTTGGATTCAAAATACCTAACTCGATCTGCACCAATCCAGGATGTCGGTTCGGTTAGGATCAGGTCAAATCGTGTTTGATCGGGTCGGATCCACCGGATCAGATATGTTTTGCCCAGCTCTAATTGACGGCATGTATACATAATATATACATCAAGATATTGGACTCTTCACACGTACACAATCTTGTACTCGTAGGGCATATACAACATAGGCAGCGGGTAGCGTACTGAGCAACTTAGTATACTAAGCGTACTAAGTAAACTTTGTGGGGCCCACTGTAATTCATGCATTGTATCAACTCCGTCCATCCGTTTTATCATATAACTTTAGTGCTTTAAACCAAAAATTAATCATATCCAAAGATAAAGTGGATCACACCACCTGAAGTGTGAATTGAAGTCCACCGTTGAAAAGTTATTGGGGGCCTACAGAAGTTTTAGATCAAAATGATATTTGTGTTTTCCCTCCATCCATATCTTTGTGATCTTATGAACAGTTTGGATGACAAATAAATATCACTGGGGCGTTAGAAATGTTTCAATGGTGGAAATCAAACTTCCACTGTTTCCTTTGGTATGGTCCACTTGAGCTTTTGATATACTACCCCTAAAATGATCTGGAAAAACAGATGGATGGCGTAGATAAACAACATGAATTCACAGTGGGCCTAACAGAGTTTACTCATTACCATAAGAGCGTACTGAGTAACTCAGTACACAATCCGATTTCTACAACATATGCATGATCACAGTCCCATGGACCTCAAAGGACACTCATTAGCTTAATCCAAACCATCCAGACATGGTACGGTATTATCCTCAAATCACCGTACATGTTACTGGATAGCATGGGTTAAGATTGAATTTCGTTCTGGGGTAGTTGGATTGAGGACCACCCAATTACTCAACTGCTTCCGCTCAGTCACACGTCTTTTCAAAATAGGTTATAATAAAATTACCTCAGAAGAAAGGCCCTCAACCACTAGACTACTCTACTCTTTAATAGTAAATCTCTTGTACTTATTATGTAATTATTCTATTTATTTTTTTTAATATTAAAAATATTTTAATTTACAGTTTATTGAATATCCTATTGAAGTTAGCTTGAGTCACAGGGGTCAAGTTGGCAGCGCAGATTTAGGGGGATTCGAGGGGATACGAGGATATTCCAAATCCATCCATTATTTGGCAGGGTGTTTTACAGAGGTTTTGAGGGTATTCCAAATCCATTAGGTTTTTTGTGGCAGGGTAGATTAGATGCTATTCTAAATATAGGGAATTTCAAATCCTCACTTTTGATGAGTTTTATATTCCATTCTCGGGAGGAGAGGATTTTCAATCCTCTCCTTTTGCTCATTTTTAAAGGTAAGAGAGTCACATGGGTAACGTATGAGTCTCTAGGCAACTAATATATTATGCACATGGTCCACTGATGATATCTCAAAGCAATCATATTATAGAATAAATCACTAAAATTACTTCAATAAATTGATCCGAGTGGTTCAAACATTGTCCATGCGAATCAATGGTTAAAAATTATTGATTAGTTGCTCAGTTGTGATTATATGCTTATGGCCCATTGGAGGCTTGAAATTTCATCATTTTTTATCAATTTATATATTTCAAAGGGCTTATTACAACCATTATGTCAAACATCACATACATATACCAATTAGGGATTTTAAAGTTGATCTAGCAATGCAATTGAAACTCCCATAAATATACTACCTAATTTGAGTGTATATCTACTTTTGAATCACTGAAGATTTCAAATGAAAGAGGGTGCCAAACATAGCTTGAGATTTCTGAATCCAGGGTATTCTAAATCCAAGGGATTTCCAATCCGGTATTGAATCCACGGTGACGAACAAGGCCTACAGAAGTCCTGCCCTTGCTAGGGCAACTGGTCCTGATAGGGGCTCTATAGGGCCCAATGTGATGTATGTGTTTTATGTACACGCTGTCTTTTCTTTTTTAACGTATCATTTTAAGGCATGAGTCCAAAAAGAGCCCATTCGAAGGCTCAAGTGAGCCATACCAAAGGAAGCAGTGGTGATAATGATGCCACCGTGAAAACCATCCTAAGGACCTGCCGTTATGTTTATTTGCCATCCAACCTGTTTAAAAGGTCACATAAACCTTGGTGAAGGCAAAGATAAGGTCACATAAACCTTGGTGAAGGCAAATTACAAATATCGGCTTGATCCAAAACTTCATTGGCTCCAATAAGTTTTCAACGTAGACGCTCAATCCCCACCATTTCCTGTTGTGTGGTCATTTGAGTCTTCTATCTGCCTTGTATTTGGCTTCATGCCTTAAAATGATATGGAAAAATGGATGAACGGTGTGGATAAAGCACGTTCATTAGGGTGGGTCCACAAAGCTCATGCCGGGACCGAGTCCATCCTACCAGAGTAGGACGCAATCTCTGTCCGAGTCTTAGAGTCAGTCGACACAACCCGAATGACCTTTCAGTCGAGTTTTCCGATTTCATACTATACATTCACCAACTGCACTCATGCCACTTTGACCAGCACATTTTTTATGTGACCATTTATACCGTAGCTGGTACTCTTTCCACAACTAAGATGTCTTACATACTTGACAAGTGGCACACGTGCCGTTGCGGAACCGGTGGAATTGAATAAGTAGACTGCTTGATATGTGGAAGAACCCCAGTGCACGGGACTGGCATCTCTCTCTGAAGCAAAGCAATAATTCAGCAGGGAGCCTTTCTTTGACCAGGAGTGCTACTGGCAACAGCCAAAGTGCAACTCCATTACACAGGCTGCAGGCACGTGCCAACTAGCACACGTGTCTGATATCCAAGCTGTTCATTAATCAGGTCATACATAAAGACGCCCCAGTCTTAAGTTCTGACAAGTCCACTCTTTTATGTGGTCCATATTCAGCGCGTATATGTGGCTGAGAAGTGATCACCCTCAGCTTGTAGTTGGTTAACTTGCAACTTTTTCACCGGGATGAAAAGGACGTGAAAGCAGCTGCCTGTGTATCCCTGTCATCCAATTCATCCATCGGGGTCGACCCACCGTGAAAATGGTATGACTCAAAGATGATGCAATCCCATCCTGTCAAACAAACCCTGAAAATGGTATGACTCACCAGTGAAGACAATCTGATCATGTTAGACCCACGGTGAAAATGGGATGACTTAGAAATGATAACAATCCCATCAGGTTAACCCACTGTGGAAATGGGACAACTCAGAAATTATGACAATAAATGAGATAGACTTAGAAATGATGATAATCCGATCCGGTTAGACCCACTGTGAAAATGGAATGACTAAAAAATGATGACAATCTGATCGGGTTAGACCTGTTGGGAAAATGGGATGACTAAAAAATGATAACAATCCAATTAGGTTAGACATACCATGGAAATGGGACGAGTCGGAAATGATGACAATCTGATGAGGGTAGGCCTACTGTGAAAAGGGGATGACTCAAAAATGATAACAATCCGGTCAAGTTGGACCACATAAAAATGGGACGACTCAACATGATCCTGACAATCCAATCAGGTCAGGCCCACTTGAAAATGGAATGACTCGTAAACAATGACAATCTGATCCAGTTAGACCTATGGCGAAAATAGGACTACTCAAAAATGATGACAATCGGATCAGGTTGGACCTACTGAGAAAATGAGATGACTAAAAAATGAAAACAATGCATACCACGGAAATGGGACGACTGAAAAATGATGCCGATCCGAACAGGTCAGAACCACCATGAAAACGAGATGACTGGAAACTGATGACAATTCAACCCGGTTAGATTGGGAAACGGATTGGTTACTCCCCCTGCCATCAGCCAATGGGTGGTGGTTGGTGCTCTGTGAGCCTCACCACGGTGTATGTGTTTCATCCATACCGTCCATCTTTTTTTTTTTTTAAGATCATTTTATGGTATGAGACCAAACATGAGGTATATCCCAATCTCAAGTGGACCACATTATAGGAAACAGTGTTGAATGATCATCGACCATTAAAAACTTTTTCAGGCTATAAAAGTTTTGGATCAAACTGATCTTTGTTTTTGTCCCTTCATCTGCGTCTCTATGACCTAATAAACAGATGGGATGTCAAATAAACAGTACGGTGGGCCTTACGAGGATTTTAATGGTGGATATCCAATCACTATTGTTTTCCTGTGATGTGGTCCACCTGAGATTTATATCTCTCTCATTTTGGGATCAAGCCATAGAATGATCTGTAAAAATGGATGAAACACATACATCATGGTGGGCCCACGGAGCACCCACAACTAGCCACCGGGCTGGTGGCAAGAGAGTAGCCAATCCGTTTCCAATTGACAATCCAATCAGGTCAAACCAACCCAAAAAATGGGATGACTCAAAAATAATGGCAATCCATTGGTCCAGACTCACCATGAAAATGGAATCACTCAAAATTGATGAAAAGATCAGCTCAGACTCACCCTTAAAATGTAATGACTCAGAAATTACGAAAATCTGATGGGATCACACTGAAAAGAGCTGACAACCACCAGAAAACATATATATATATATATATATATATATATATATATATCAAATGGTCGCCCATTTACGATTGGATTTTCAGGCATCTTACTCTAATCACGAGGTAACCCCTGTTAGTTCGATTGGATGCCATACATACATCATGGTGGGCTAAGAAAACGATTAATTTAAGGTGTTTGTCGATGAAAAAGGGAAAGTTTCAAAACGGTATTTCCGGACCGTACGACAGTTTGTAGATGATGAATCCTCTCTATGTGGGTTGGCAAATTAGTGGACCGGCCTGAAGTTGGGGATGGAGTACATTTCATTACACGGCCCAGATATTTCATTATAATACACATAATCATCATTTGAAAATCCAAAATATAGTTTATTTGGTGTCATGTACCCGCATAACACCAACAGCCGCTTCAATAACAAGTAAAAAGAAACTATAGACCCTATCTTCCCTTTCCCCCAAAGCATATAACATCTAAAAGCAGAAGAAACCCCATACAGAAAATTCATACCAACCTCCCAAGAGGAAGCCTGGAAGGCACACCATGATAATGGTGGTGACCCATAAAAGATTTGTCCAAGCATACCAAAGGAGATGGGGTCACCTGCATGAACATGTAATTTCCAGCAAACAGATCTCCTATATGATTTCTACTCTCCTTCAACCTCTTCCACATCTTGGTCCATGTTGCAGAGACCAGCCTAGCCTTTCTCCTCAACAATCTCCTCAAGCCTGGGATCCTTAGCCTCGGTCTCTTCCTACTAGATGCCCTTTTAAGCCTCCTCCAACTCCTTGTCCTATTCAACCCTTTATCTTCCTCTTCTTCTCTTTCGAACTCGCCAACATTTCTAAGTCTCTGGTAATAGATCTTGGTAGAAACCATTTCAACAGACATTGTCTCTCTCTTTCTCTGGAATCGGATGGATGGAGTTGTGAAGGGGGAATAGGTGGATGTGTTAATGGTTATTTTCTTTAAAGAGGAAGTCTGGCGGATGCAGTAGGTGTTAGGAGAATTTAATGCACGAGGAGCTGGAAATTTTGTTGGTTAGGGAATGGACTGTTCAAAGGAAAACCTTTAACACTCCGGAGTGTGATGGATGATAGACATGAAAGTAAGTCGATTTAAACGGTGGCAACTAAGGCTCCCGGTTTAGATGTATCATGAACAAAAGGTCACAGTCAATTAATTATCTGGCTACTGGATAAGTGGACATTTATTTGGACGGTTAAAAATGAAAGATATCTAGTGGTCGTATTTCAACTAACAAGCACCCAGAAATCTTCGACTCTAGGACCGTGACTTTGCAACAGTACCACAAATCTGTGGAGTTAATGCGTGAGACGTGTACAATTTATGATTGTCTGTGGGTATCATTTAACTCACGGTTGATAATTTGTTGTTGTCATCGTCACCATTATCATCGGACGCCGATTGCCTACCTACGCTGCCAATAGCCAGGTGGCTACTGGACAATGTTTTGTGGGCCCACTATGATATATGTGTTTTATCCACACCTTCTATCTTTTTTTTTTTTCTTTTTTCATGTCACTTTAGATAATGAGCCCAAAAATGAAACAGATCCAAATCTAAGTGAACCACAGCACAAGAAAAAAGTACTGGTTGAATGCTACCATTAAAAACTTTCTAAAGACCAACGTAATGTTCATTTGTCATCCAACCAGTTGATTAGATCACACAGACCTAGGTAAAGGGAAAACACAAACGTCATCTTCATCCAAAACTTTGGTGGCCCCAGGGAGTTATGGTCGCCGTCCAATAACCACTGGTTCCTGTGGTGTGGTCGATGTGAGTTTTGGATCTGCTCATTTTTGGGCTCATGATGTCCTTAAAATGATAAGAAAAATGGATGTACGGTGTCAATACGACACATACATCATGGTGAGATCTACAGAGCACGTCCAGTAGCTACTGGCCACTGACTGCGTCAGTAAGCAATAATCCACGTCGTTATCATGTCTTTTTCCAACTAATTGGGTCGGCCCAGGCGAGAATTTTAGGTGTACATATAATTTCTTAAAGAGTTGGGTTACCGGGATACACACATCAAACAAGTGAAGGAAACAGGCCAAACACTAAGCAGCGAGGAAGCGGATTGGGTAGAGTAACTCACTACCTTTAGTGTACTGAGTAAACTTTGTGAGGTCCACCATGATTTATGTATTTTATCCGCTCCATCCATCCATTTTAATAGATAATTTTAGGTTCTGAGACTAAAAATGAAGCATATACAATGTTCAAATGGACCACACCACAGGAAACATTTGAATTGAACGTCTACTGTTGAAAATTTCTTGGGGCGTGGAAGTTTTGGATCAAGCTTATATTTGTATTTTGTCCTTTCATCCATGTCTTTATGATCTTATGAATAGGTTGGATGACAAATAAACACCACTGTGGGGCCTAGAAAGGTTTCAACAGTGAAAATCATTATCCCCACTATTTCCCGTCGTATGATCCACTTGATCTTTGAATATGCTTCGATTTTGGGATCAACCCTTAAATTAGATGAAAAAAATGGATGGACCGCATGAATAGACTACATACATTCAAGGTGAGCCCAACTGAGTTTACTCAGTACGATAAGAGAATACTGAGTAACTCGCTACACAATCCGATTTCAAGCAGTGATGCCACCGATCGACTATACGTTATAAATGAGGAAAATCCACTCATTAAGTGGCCCGCACTTATGCAAATTGAGTGGATGGATGAAAAGAAAACCACCAATTTTCTGTATTCTAATCAAGCATAAATGTTACCTGATGGGTGCAATAGACTAGATTTTGGGATGAAGAATTCTTATGTTAAGCTCTATTGCAACGGTATTATGGACCCGCATGCCGTGATGTTCACCTCTTCAATCTCTCCTCGCTGCAGTGTCTTTAGCATTTCTCTTAACAAATAGATATTAAATCGGAGAAAAACTTTGATCCACACGCTTGGTATGCAAGCAAATAAAAATTGGATAGGTGGTATGTTATCAAATTATGGTCTTTGGGCAACCATTGTTTACCGGTAAGCCTATTGCTACCGCCTTTTTGCTAAAATTTTATATGGAAGTTTGAGTGGATTCATGACCTAGGGATGAACGTGATGAGGTCGATCACCGTCTTCCTCAAGGATAACAACTCCAAATCCATAGAGCTTCTTTGGACTCCTCATAGAGACTTCTCGAATCCAAAAGAATGTATCTGTCTGCCCCAAACTAAGAAACCGGGCTCACAAAATCACCGATTGCCGAATCCGGTGCCGACAGCCTCCGTAGTACCCCATTCTCGGCTCTCAGTGCCCATACACCAGATTTTGATTCTGGGATCCTACAAGGAGGATTTTTCAACATACATTTATCTCGTAAGAAGCATAACCACAAGTTTACCCAAATCACTAAAGCAACATGATCATCACATATCCACTAATATAAACAGTTGAATACAGTGCTGAAAAGGAAATACATATATCGAAAATCGAAGCTCCAAAAGATAGCTGCACGCTCCAAGTTCAACGCTGCTACGACCTAACGACATCTGCACGCATCTATCGTGCATAAGCTTATAGAAAGCTTAGAGGGTGATGTAAGTGTGTACGTGAGGTAAGTACCAAGTATGTAATATCAGAGCAATGCAGAAACATGTCGGTAAGTCCATAAATACTATCAGCCTTATTTAGGCTATGCGATGCAAAAACATAATAAGCCAATATCATATACTGAGGAAGCACTGTAGATCAACTAAGCAATGCGGAGACATAGTAAACCAAATGCTACGTGCTGAGGATGCAATGCAATATGCAGTGCGAATGAAATGACCAAGCTGGAGTGTGAAGTCGGGATGATTGTACGTAGTATCGCGGTTATGGGATCCATCACAAGGGACTTCTATCCAAACGAGTCTCATACCTAAATTCGGATAGCCAGACTCAATGTGGTAAACTCCTGATCTCAGGTTGGTTGCGCGCCCCAACCAAAATCCTGGCCATTGTGAAGGTACATATAATAAATTAATTACGCACCACCAGTCGGAGTAGATAGTCAATGAATGAATGAATGAGTAACATGCTGAGTATGCAACTCCTGCTCAATAAGTCCACATATCAGTACCGTACATCTCTAGGATCATCATCGAGATCTAGTACACTCTACGCCAGCTTGTCGCTCCTATCCGACCGTACAACTGGGTAAGTGGAAGATACCTCACTATCTGTCTGCCAATATCGGGTCCGGCTCGTCGATAGCGGACCCATTCCTTAAGCTAGTCAAACTCAATCTAAATATTACCCCCTCACTCAGACGGGTAAGGTCACACCCCCTCCTAACCAACCACGACACAGTGGGAGACGCGGCCTACTAGTATACAACCCTCATGCGCATATATATCCACTCAGTTTAGACGTTGGGGCATCACCTGGCCACAGAGGTTTAGAGACTTTCACTCAGGGACATCTATAACACCCCATGTAGAAAAAAGATTTCTGCTGTCCCATGACTCCGATGTGACTTGTGGAGGCTACGACCCTGATATCGCTAGGGCGTACAGTAGTCATATCCTAAAATGCGAGATGCATGAGTCATACCATCCAGTCATGCATCAACCTTCGTGTACCATGCGCTCATGTGGGGCAACTCCTTCTCTCAGGGAGTCTCATAATAATCCGCCTAATGGCATGTGTTATGATCAATCACTCCTCATATCAAGCATACATATGATGCCCATGGTATGGATCGTGGAGCTATATTAAGCATGTTATATGACGATGATGTAATCTCATCATATCAAGGATGGGCCTAGACGACCTACTCATATCAAGAATGGGCCTACGAGGCGTAAGGGAAGGTCACAATGTAGACATTTAACCATCATTGCCCATTAATGTGGACATTCAACCAACATTACTCACAGGGAGTGGCCCTCATACAGCCAAACATATAGTGGGGCCCATGGCCTCACATAAGGGCCTCACATACAACGTAATGGGCCTCACACAAGAGCCCAATATACATAACAATGGGCCTCACATAAGGGCCTGATATACTTCTCAACGGTTTCATCATACGGGCCTCATGTATATCATAATGGGCTGCATCACATGGGCCTCAAATACATCACAATGGGCCACATCTCATGGGCCTAATACATATCACAATGGGCCTCATACAAGGACCTCATATATATCGCATTGGGCCACATCCCATGGGCGAATACATCACACTGGGCCTCATTACATAGGCTGCATATACATCACAATGGGCTTCAAATACGGGCCGCATATACATCACAATGGGCCTAATATCTAGGCCTCAAATACATCACAATGGGCCTCATTCAATCACAATGGGCCTCATCCCATACGCCTCAAGTACATCATATTGGGCCGCATCACATGGGCCTTACACATCAAAATGGGCCGCATCTCATGAGCCTAATTACATACATCTAGGTGGGCCTAATACACCAAAAAATGGGCCTAATGGGCAGCCCATAATCCAGGAAAAATGGATGGGCAGCTTAGATGTACAACACATTCATCAGGGTGGTCTGCTGTCCTTGATGGTGTGAATGTACAACTCATATATCACGGTGGCCCCACGTCCCACGTGGACGGCTTGGATTAAACACATACATCATGATGGGCCCACGTCTAGCCCATCTGGACGAACGGGATGGATAAAACCCATACATCGAGGGGGTCCCATGGAGGGACAGTGTGTGTACAACACATACATATAAGATGGGCCACATGTCCAACCTGATGGACGGTGTGAATACAACATTTGCATCCTAGTGCATCCAGCACCGTCCCAAACAATTAGACGGTGTGGATGTACAACACTTATATCACGTGGGCCCCATAGCCGCTGGACGGCGTAGGTGCAAAACATACATCAGGTGGGTCCACACGTGTGGCCCACCAGTCCAACAACATGATTGGACAGCGTGAATACAATGCTCATATTAGGTGGGTCCCACGGCGTTAGAGAGTACGCTAGACAGCGTGCTGTCCAGCAGTATGCCCCACCTAAGATTTGAATCTACCTCAAATGGATGAATAGTGTGGATTCACACCATTTGGATGGACGGTGTGGATACACACATGTGCAGCGAGGTGGGTCCACGTCCCAAACAATTGAACAGACGGTTGGGATGTAACATATACCGTATGATGGGGCCCACAACACTTGCTGACGTCAATAGAGCAGCTATATAGCTGTAAGACCCGTATCCTACTCCGTACTGTTCCGTCGACTCCTGCGATCCTTCCCGGCGAATTCTGACAACCTACAACCGATAATCGATGTTTGCGCGTGACCCTATGTCATATCCTGTAGATTTAAGTTGGCTTAATTCGAGACTTGTACCATTACGACTTCACCGTCGCCGCGGTTCCAACGCCGCATCTTACGCACCGATCCGATACCCTAGCAGGAAGATGTGCGCCGATGTTTATTTCAAAGAAACGCCGCGCTTTTATGATCCCAAGAGAATCTCTACAACATGTCCCATCAATCAATCACTCAAATCAATCAATCAATCACATCATGTCAAGTACAAGAGCAACCCATGCTTTCTTTCTCTATAAGTTAAGCAAACTCCAAAAGTCAACCAATCCATCACCTCACCCTTCACTCACATCTATCACCCATCCATCACTCTCTCTCCCTTACAACTCTCTCTCTCTCTCTCTCTCTCTCTCTCTCTCTCTCTCTCTCTCTCTACACAAAAATTCCAAGAAACAAGTGGTGGACGTCCATGGTTTCCAAGAGAACAAGTGCATGTGTGTGGCCCACTTTCCATCCCAAAAATTCATCATCCTAGCCCTTCATTTCTCATCCTCTCCATCAAAGTGAAGCACAAGGAGACCGGCGTACCAACGGACCGAGAAGATCGAACGGTGGGTGCTCCTATAGGCTAGTTTACATGTTTTTATGATGGGCCAAGTGAGGCCTACCGATTGATGGTATGGATCTCACTTTGGACCCTAGGTGTGGCCGATGGCCCACCTTGATCTCATGATCATTCCATGATGGGGCCATTCTCCATGGACCCCATCATGATGTTTATTTTCCTTGCATGAAAAGAGGTCATCTAGACCGTCCATTTTGGGTGGAGAAGAAATCTCAACCGTTGATCTTTGATTTGATGGGCCCACATGTATCGGGACCCACTTGATGTATGATTAGATGCTTGAAACGGAGGGCCCATAGTGTCGGGGTCCCTCCATGCACGTGTGTCCCTCTCCCTCCCTCCTTTTTATCATTTTGTGGCCCACATGATGAGTGTATGTGGTGTCCCAACCATCCATTAAAGGGACCCCACGGTCATCCAAGCTATATGGGCCCTACCCTATGGCAATGGGAAGACACAAATATCATATGCGTCAAGTGGGCCACGCCCATGTGGGACCCACCTTGATTAACAAGGGTAGCCAGTCCGTCCAGCGTCCACTTCTTCACGGAAGTGTGGACAGACAGCGGGTGTACTAGCAATGACACAAAAAAAGGGATTTCATATATATGCTTTAGCTTGGTTTTGGGTGGGCCACTTATACAGGCCCCACCTTGATGTCTGTTTTTAATCCACACCGTCCATCCCTTTCTCTAGCTCATTTTAGGCATTGAGCGGAAAAATGGAGTCAATCCGAGGTTCTGGCAGGCCATAGCATAGCAAATGGTGGTTTTTACCATTGAAACCCACCCTGATGGTTTTACACACTGAAATACTTTGGATATTGTGATTGTTTGGTCCGTCTCGGGCCATGGAACACAATGGGTGGTGTGAATCTGCATGATGCGGGCCCCACATATGAAAAACCATCGGAAAACCCCCTCTTCAAAAAAAAATAATAAAAAAATACAATCAGCAGCAACGCCTGCTGCTGCTGTCAGCGTTGAGGACGCGCAGGCGTCCTGCGCCACGGGCGGACGAGCAAGGTCCCAAGGCCCCCAGCCATGGGCCCCACCATGATGTGTGTTATATATCCACTCCGTCCATTCTGTGGGCCCTTTGGGCAGCGGACCGCCCTCCAAAAATCAAGGCCATCCAAAGCTCAGGTGGCCCACATCACAGGAAACAGTGGGGTTGACCCTCTGCCATTGAAATCCTTTTTGGGTCCACAGAAGTTTTGGATCAAGATGAAATTTGTTTTTCCTTTTCAACCAGGTTCGTGTGACCTTACCAATGGGTTGGATGGCTTGTAAACATTATGGTGGGCCCCACGTGGGACCCACAGTGATGTATGTGTTTTAATCACACCGTCCACAGCGCTGGACGGTGGGACCTCACTGATGTATGTGTTTCTCTCCACGCCGTCCATCCGGTTGATCCACTTCATGCGCCCCACCATGATCTTATGCATTAGATCAGCACTGTCTAGTGCGTCCAGGGACTCTGGATGGTGGCCCTTTTCATATGCCTTATTATATTCTAATCTAATATATATATATATATATATATATATATATATATATATATATATATATATATATATATTATATTATATGATTTTAAATTATATTGTAATATATTAAATGATATATGTTATTGGGCCACTACGCCCCATGATGTATATGTTGCATCCAAACCGTCCAATCATTTGAAAGCTCGTTTTATGGCATGAGTTAAAGAATGAGTCTGATCTAAAGTTCAAGTGGACCCCACCATATATATGTTGTATGTGCAGGTTGTCCATCCATAGGATGGTGAGACCCGTTAGACGCGTCTCACCATGACCGTCCAGATTTAGTAGGACCTGCCATGATATATGTGTTGTTACCACACCGTTTAGCCATGGATTGTGGGCCTACCTGTCGTGTAAATGCAGGGCCCACTTACTATTGACCTGGGCCCACCTGAACTGTTCAGGCTCACCATGATGTGTATTTATGGCCCGTTGTTGAGGCCCACCTTGGTACATGTACGGGCCCATTTTGGATTTATTTGTGGCCGTCCATTGAGACCCACCTTATTACATGTACGAGGCCCATTTTAGATTTATTTGTGGCCGTCCAATGAGGCCCACCTTGGTACATGTATGAGGCCCATCTCGATTTATTTGTCGTCGTCCATTGAGGCCCACCTTGGTATATATAAGGCCCAAGTGATTAGGTCCATCTTGTCATATTTATGACCCATTGTCGAGGCCCACCTTGATGTGTATGAGGCCGTTGTTGAGGCCACCTTGATGTGAATGTAAGGCCCATGTTATGAGGCCTATTGTGATGTATTCAAGGCCCAGGGGTTATGGCCCATTGCAATGTACATAAGGCCCATTGATGTGGCCCACTTGATTTATATAAGGCCCATATGATGCGGCCCATTTGATGTATCTAAGGCCTATGGGTTGAGGCCTATTGTGATGTATTAGGGCCCATGGGTTGAGGCCCATTGTGATGTATTTGGAGCCCATGGGTTGGGGTCCATTGTGGTGTATTAGGGCCCATGGGTTAAGGTCCATTGTCATATATTCTCAGCCCATGTGATGAGGCCTATCTTGATGTATTTGTGGCCCTCATGGTTAGGCCCGATGTGGTGTGTGTGTGGCTCAACACGAGGAATGTGCACCCGATGTAATGTGTGATTTCACTATAACGCAGGTAATTATGTTATGGCGGGCCATGCCTTGGGAGCAATGTTGGTTTGACGTCCACATTGTAAGAATAATGTTGGTTAAATGTATGCATTATGACTCTCTCTAAGGCCCATTGATAGGCCCATACTTGTTGTGTGTAGGCCGTTTAGAGCTATCTTAGTTGGGAGAGTGGTTCATCACCTTATAACATGCTTAGTGTAATTTCATGACTCATGCCATACGCATCATATGTATGCTTGAGATGAGTAGTGACTGATCATTGCATACGCCATTGGGCAGACTATTTACGGGACTCCTTATAAGACGGAGTGCCCACATTATCGCTCTGTACGCGCAGGATTGCTGCATGACTGGATGGTGTGACTCATGCATCTCGCATATATGTGACTTGATCATTGTACGCCCTAGCGACATCAGGGTTATGGCCTCCACAGGAAAATCGTGCATGGCTAGATGGGACACTGAAAATATTTAGTTTTAGCACTGTGGGCACTTAGGATGTCCTTGGGTGAAAATCCCAGAACTGTCGAGGCAGGAGGAGCCCCAATGTTTAGACCGAGTGGAACATGAGCGCCTGAGTGTCAAATACCAGTAGGCCGCGTCTCTCACTGTGTCGTGGTCAGTTGGGAGGGGGTGTGACCTTATCCGCCCGAGTGAGGGGGCTATAAGCTAGGCTGAGTATGACCAGCTAGTAAATGGGTTCGCTATCGACGAGCCGAGCAGGTATTGGCAGACTACTGGTTAGGTAGATAGTGAGGTCTCTTCCACTCGCAGGGCTGAGCAGCTAGGGAGGAGGCAGTCAGTGTGAAGTGTAACAGACCCCGGTGATTTTCCTAGAGAGCAACCGTACTGATATGTTGACTTATTGAGCAGGAATTGCATATCCATTCATTCATTCATTCATTCATTCACTATCCACTCGGGCTGGTGGTGCGTAACTATTTGTTACATGTACCATCTCATGACTAGGATTTCGGTTGGGCGCGCAACTAACCTAAGATCAGGAGTTTACCACATTGTGTCTGACTATCCAAATTTAGGTATGGGACTGGTTTGGATAGAAGTCCCTTGTGATGGACCCCATAGCCTGTGATACTCGTACTATCATCTCGACTTCACGTTCCTGCATGGGCATTTCATTCGCACCGCATATTACATCGCATCCGTAGTACTTAAAATTTTGGGCTACTATGTTTTTGCACTTATATGGCCTAAATGAGGTTGATGGTATTTGTGACTCGTCAGGATTTGAATATTGCATTGCATCCTCAGCATTTGTTAGTCATATTATGTTTTGCATCGCATAGCTTTGGTACGGCTGATAGCACTCATGGACTTACCAGTATATTTCCGCTTACTCTGATATCGTATGATTCATGATCTTGTTAATATTTTCGCTTATTCCGATGATGTATGATTTATGGGATTTATGGTGTACTTGGCAATTATCTTATGCACACACTTTCACCACTCTCTAAGCTTTTATAAGCTTATGCACGATAGATGCGTGCAGGTGGCGTTAGGTTGCAGCAGCGTTGAGCTTGGAGCGTGTAGCTGTCTTCTGGAGTTTTAATTTTTGACATATGTATTTCCCTTTCAGCATTGTACTCAAATATTTATATTAGTGGATATGTGATGATGATGTTGTTTTGTGACTTGGTTATGCTTGTGGTTATGCTCCATTACAAAAAAAAAAAAAATTCATACTGAAAATCCTCCTTGTAGGATCCCGGATCGAAATTTGGCGTATGGGTGCTAGGACCCGAGAATAGGGTATTACGGAGGCTGTCGGCACCGGATTCGGCGATTGGGATTCATGTGAATCCGATTTTCGGGTTTGGGGCGTGACAGAAGTTGGTATCAGAGCATAACTTGGGAATACCTGAGGATAACATCAATATCTGCTGATATCTACCCTTCACTCTATGATTGTTGAGAACTTAGAATGGTTAGACCCCCGAGTTCGAATAACTTAGAAACTCCCTGATATGGCTCCCTTTCATGTGTGCATTCGAGAGTTCCTAAGGATGATATGCCTTTGTTCCTTCCTGTAGGACATGGCTCCCAAGAGACTGACCCGAGCGACTTTCGTTTCCTCGCCTGAGATTTCTATTCCCCCACCTGAGACTTCTGCACCCTCATCCGAGTCTAGTGCATCACCGACCATGTCCGTAAGTACGGACCAGCTACTGCAGATGTTGCAAGCAATGACCGCCATTCTTCAGAGAGGAGACCGGAAGAGGAAGGCCCCCTTCGGTAGCTCCCAGGTGCAGCGATGTCGACAACCACAGAGGCATAAGAATCGTCCGTCCTTCCGAGCATTTGCACTACCTAAACGTCAGTCCTCAAGTGTATGCTTCAGATGTGGTGTGATGGGGCACCGCATCTGGGAGTGCCCCCACCCTCAACAGCCCCTGCCACCCAGACCGTTCTCTGGTGCTTGCTTTGGGTGCGGTGGGCTAGGGCATCGTAGGAATGAGTATCCCCGTCCTCAGCAGCAGCAAAAGGATCCTCAGACATCAGGAGGAGTCGTCGACGATTCGTGTTACTTGGCCCCTACACCGTCTTCCTAGATTGTTCATGAACGAGGCGTCCTAGGAGTTAGAGCTTGAGATTTGTGGGCGTTATCTCCATCCCTTAGATGTTTGATTATGTTGGTATGTTGTGTTCTGATTATAAATATAGTGGTGTGGTTTTCCCCTTGGTAAGCTTGTATTGGTTATGTTATGGTTTAAATTTCGAGGATGAAATTTTTATTAGGTGGGAAGAGCTGTAAGACCCGTATCCTAGTATGTACTATTCCATCGACTCCCACGATCCTTCCAAGCGAATTCCGACAACCTGCGACCGATAATCGATATTTGCACGTGATCCAAAGTCGTATCCTATAGATTTGAGTCGGCTTAATTCGAGACTAGTACTATTACGACTGCACCATCGCCGCGGTTCCAACACCGCGTGTTACGCACCGATCCGATACCCTAGCAGGAAGATGTGCGCCGATGTTTATTTCGAAGAAACGCCGCGCTTTTATGATCCAGAGAGAATCTCTACAACATGTCCCATCAATCAATCACTCAAATCAATCAATCAATCACATCATGTCAAGTACAAGAGCAATCCATGCTTTCTTTCTCCACAAGTTAAGCAAACTCCAAAAGTCAACCAATCCATCACCTCACCCTTCACTCACATCCATCACCCATCCATCACTCTCTCTCCCTTACAACCCTCTCTCTCTCTCTCTCTCTCTCTCTCTCTCTCTCTTCTCTCTCTCTCTCTCTTCTCTTCACAAAAATTCCAAGCAACAAGTGGTGGACGTCCATGGCTTTCCAAGAGAGCAAGTGCATGTGTGTAGCCCACTTTCCATCCCAAAAATTCATCATTCTAGCCCTTCATTTCTTATCCTCTCTATCAAAGTGAAGCACAAGGAGACCGGCGTTTCAACGGACCGAGAAGATCGAACGGTGGGTGCTCTTATAGGCTAGTTTACATGTTTTTATGATGGGCCAAGTGAAACCTACCGATTGATGGTATGGATCTCACTTTGGACCCTAGGTGTGGCTGATGGCCCACCTTGATTCTCATGATCATTCCATGATGGGGCCATTCTCCATGGACCCCATCATGATGTTTATTTTCCTTGTATGAAAAGAGGTCATCTAGACCGTCCATTTTGGGTGGAGAAGAAATCTCCACCATTGATCTTTGATTTGATGGGCCCACATGTATCGGGACCCACTTGATGTATGATTAGATGCTTGAAATAGAGGGCCCATAGTGCCGGGGTCCCTCCATGCACGTGTCTCTCTCTCTCTCTCTCTCTCTCTCTCTCTCTCTCTCTCCTCTCTCTTTTATCATTTTGTGGCCCACATGATGAGTGTATGTGGTGTCCCAACCGTCCATTAAATGGACCCCACGGTCATACAAGCTATGTGGGCCCTACCTTATGGCAATGGGAAGACACAAATATCATATGCGTCAAGTGGGCCATGCCCATGTGGGACCCACCTTGATTAACAAGGGTAGCTAGTCCGTCCAGCGTCCCTGGACGCTGGACTTCTTCACGGAAGTGTGGACAGACAGTGGGTGTACTGGCAATAACAAAAAAAAAAAGGGATTTCATATATATGCTTTAGCTTGGTTTTCGTTGGGCCACTTATACAGGCCCCACCTTGATGTCTGTTTTTAATCCACACCGTCCATCCCTTTCTCTAGCTCATTTTAGGCGTTGAGCCGAAAAATGGAGTCAATCCGAGGTTCTGGCGGGCCATAGCATAACAAATGGTGGTTTTTACCGTTGAAACCCACCCTGATGGTTTTACACACTGAAATACTTTGGATATTGTGATTGTTTGGTCCGTCTCGGGCCATGGAACACAATGGGTGGTGTGGATCTGCCTGATGCGGGCCCCACATATGAAAAACCATCAGAAAACCCCCCTCTTCAAAAAAAAATAATAAAAAAATACAATCAGCAGCAGCGTCTGCTGCTGCTGTCAGCGTTGAGGACGCGCAGGCGTCCTGCGCCACGGACGGACGAGCAAGGTCCCACGGCCCCCAGCCGTGGGCCCCACCATGATGTGTGTTATATATCCACTCTGTCCATTCTGTGGGCCCTTTGGGCAGCGGACCGCCCTCCAAAAATCAAGGCCATCCAAAGCTCAGGTGGCCAACATCACAGGAAACAGTGGGGCTGACCCTCTGCCATTGAAATCTTTTTGGGTCCACAGAAGTTTTGGATCAAGATGAAATTTGTTTTTCCTTTTCATCCAGGTCCGTGTGACCTTACCAACGGGTTGGATGGCTTGCAAACGGCCCCACGTGGGACCCACAGTGATGTATGTGTTTTAATCACACCATCCACAGCCGTGGACGGTGGAATCCACCGAGTGTACGTGTTCTGTCCGCACCGTCCACAGCGTTGGACAGTGGGACCTCACTGATGTATGTGTTTCTCTCCACGCCGTCCATCCGGTTGATCCACTTCATGCGCCCCACCATGATCTTGTGCATTAGATCAGCACCATCCAGTGCGTCCAGGGACTCTGGACGGTGGCCCTTTTCATATGCCTTGTTATATTAATATATATATATATATAATATTATATTATATGATTTTATATTATATTGTAATATATTAAATGATATATGTTATTGGGCCACTATGCCCCATGATGCATATGTTGCATCCAAACCGTCCAATCATTTGAAAGCTCATTTTATGGCATGAGTTAAAGAATGAGTCTGATCTAAAGTTCAAGTGGACCCCACCATATATATGTTGTATGTGCAGGTCGTCCATCCATGGGATGGTGAGACCCATTAGACGTGTCTCACTATGACCGTCCAGATTTAGTAGGACCTGCCATGATATATGTGTTGTTACCACACTGTTTAGCCATGGATGGTGGGCCTACTTGTCGTGCAAATTCAGGGCCCACTTACTGTTGTCCTGGGCCCACCTGAACTGTTCAGGCTCATCATGATGTGTATTTGTGGCCCGTTGTTGCGGCCCACCTTGGTACATGTACGAGGCCCATTTTGGATTTATTTGTGGCCGTCCATTGAGGCCCACCTTGGTACATGTAGGAGGCCCATTTTGTATTTATTTGTGGCCGTCCATTGAGGCCCACCTTGGTACATGTATGAGGCCCATCTCGATTTATTTGTCGTCGTCCATTGAGGCCCACCTTGGTATATATATAAGGCCCAAGTGATTAGGCCCATCTTGTCATATTTATGGCCCATTGTCGAGGCCCACCTTGATGTGTATGAGGCCGTTGTTGAGGCCACCTTGATGCGAATGTAAGGCCCATGTTATGAGGCCCATTGTGATGTATTCAAGGCCTAGGGGTTATGGCCATTGCAATGTACGTAAGGCCCATTGATGTGGCCCACTTGATTTATATAAGGCCCATATAATGCGGCCCATTTGATGTATCTAAGGCCCATGGGTTAAGGTCCATTGTGATGTATTAGGGCCCAAGGGTTGAGGCCCATTGTGATGTATTTGGAGCCCATGGGTCGAGGCCCATCGTGATGTATTAGGGCCCATGGGTTAAGGTCCACTGTGATATATTCTCAGCCCATGTGATGAGGCCATCTTGATGTATTTGTGGCCCTCATGGTTAGGCCCGATGTGGTGTATGTGTGGCTCAACACGAGGAATGTGCACTCGATGTAATGTGTGATTTCACTATAACGTAGGTAATGATGCTATGGCGGGCCATGCCTTGGGAGCAATGTTGGTTTGACGTCCGCATTGTAAGAATAATGTTGGTTAAATGTCTACATTATGACTCTCTTTAGGGCCCATTAATAGGCCCATACTTGTTGTGTGTTGGCCGTATAGGGCTATCTTCGTTGTGAGAGTGGTTCATCACCTTATAACATGCTTAGTGTAATTTCATGACTCATGCCATACGCATTATATGTATGCTTGAGATGAGTAGTGACTGATCATTGCATACGCCATTGGGCAGACTATTTATGGGACTCCTTATGAGATGGAGTGCCCACATTATCGCGCCGTACGCGCAGGATTGCTGCTTGACTGGATAGTGTGACTCATGCATCTCGCATATATGTGACTTGATCATTGTACGCCCTAGTGACAGTAGGGTCATGGCCTCCACAGGCACATCGTGGATGGCTAGATGGGACACCAAAAATATTTGGTTCTAGCACTGCGGGCACTTAGGATGTCCTTGGGTGAAAATCCCAGAACCTTCGTGGCCAGGAGGAGCCCCAACGTTTAGACCGAGTGGAACATGAGCGCCCGAGTGCCGAATATCAGTAGGCCGCGTCTTCCACTGTGTCGTGGTCAGTTGGGAGGGGGTGTGGCCTTATCCGCCCGAGTGAGGGGGCTATAAGTTAGGCTGAGTATGACCAGCTCCTAAATGGGTCCGCTATCGACGAGCCGAGCAGGTATTGGTAGACTGCTGGCTAGGCGGATAGTGAGGCTCTTCCACTCGCAGGGCTATGCAGCTAGGGAGGAGGCAGTCGGTGTGAAGTGTAATAGACCCCGGTGATTTCCCAACAGAGCAATCGTACTGATATGTGGACTTATTGAGCAGGAATTGTATATCCATTCATTCATTCATTCATTCACTATCCACTCGGGCTGGTGGTGCGTAACTATTTGTTATGAATTCCATCTCATGGCTAGGATTTCGGTTGGGCGCGCTACTAACCTGAGATCAGGAGTTTACTACATTGTGTTTGACTATCCAAATTTAGGTATGGGACTGGTTTGGATAGAAGTCCCTTGTGATGGACCCCATAGCCTATGATACTTCGTACTATCATCCCGACTTCACGTTCCTGCATGGTCATTTCATTCACTCCGCATATTACATTGCATCCGTAGTACTTAGGATTTTGGGTTACTATGTTTTTGCACTTATATGGCCTAGATGAGGTTGATGGTATTTGTGGCTCGTCAGGATTTGCGTATTACATTGCATCCTCAGCATATGTTATTGTCTTATTATGTTTTGCATCGCATAGCCTTGGTACGGCTGATAGCACTCATGGACTTACCAGTATATTTCCGCTTACTCTGATATCGTATGATTCATGATCTTGTTAATATTTCCGCTTATTCCGATGATGTATGATTTATGAGCTTTATGGTATACTTGGCAATTATCATGTGCACACACTTTCACCACTCTCTAAGCTTTTGTAAGCTTATGCACGATAGATGCGTGCAGGTGGCGTTAGGTTGCAGCAGCGTTGAGCTTGGAGCGTGTAGCTGTCTTCTAGAGTTTTGATTTTTGACATATATATTTCCCTTTCAGCATTGTACTCAAATATTTATATTAGTGGATATGTGATGATGATGTTGTTTTGTGACTTGGTTATGCTCCATTACAAAAAAAAAAATTCATACCGAAAATCCTCCTTGTAGGATCCCCGGATCAGAATTTGGCGTATGGGCGCTGGGAGCCGAGAATGGGGTATTACGGAGGCTGTCGGCACCGGATTCAGCAATAGGGATTCATGTGAATCCGATTTCCGGGTTTGGGGAGTGACAGCTACTATAGGTACACTGCCCAATTTGCTTTCCATACCAGGTGGGTCCCACGTGGGGCCCACCATAATATATATATATATATATTGTTATATTATTATTATAATATTTTTTTTTTGAGAAAGGGTGCTCCAAAGTCCAGTGTTTAGGCCTGGACGGACGGCTGGATGTAAAACACATATAGCATGGTGGTCCCCACTGTCCAGACCACTAGACGGTGTGGATATAAGACATAGGCATCACGTGTGGGTCCCACACGGATGGACGGTTTGGATCTAAAACATACCCCAAGATCAGGGCCCACAGAACTTGTTAACGTCACTACAGCAGATGGACGACCCAAATATCACACAAATAACATAATAGGTGTGAGACCCGTATCCTAGCCCATACTGTTTCGTAGGCTTCCGCGGTACTTCTGGTCAAATTCTGGCAATCCGTGACCTGTAATCAGCATTTGCACGCTGCCCTGAGTCGTGTCCCATATTCTAGAGTCGGCTCGACCCGAGACTTATACCCTAGTGATCGCACCGTCGCCATGGTTCCGACGCCGCGTCTCGCCTACTGAGGCAATACCCAGGCCAGGAGATGTGGGCCCGCGTTCAGTTTGAGGAAAACGCCGCGCGTTGCAAAACTAAGGGAATCTCTACGACACATCACATCCATCAAGTACATATCGCTCCCATCACTCACACCCGTCCCCAAGTACAACCACCCTCCCAAAAAGTCAACTTTTCTTACAATAAAGTACACCCTTCCATCACTCACCAGCCCTCTCTCCCATCACCTCTCTCTCTCATTCTCCCAAGCAATCCAAGCCCCAACGTCCAAGCTTCTCAAGCTTCCATGTAGAAGCTAGTGTGGCCCACCTTCCTATCTCCCATCCCTACCCTCCAAAACCAATCGTGACTGTTGAATATCATCCATTGGAGCTTTAGAATGCATCGGTGGAAGGAGAAGTCCAAGAAGATCAAAGGTGAGTGATTTTTGTGTGATTTCGATGATTAGAGGGCCCACATATGGTGGGACCCATCTTGATGTATACATTATTTAAAGAGGGACCCATAGTGGCAGGGTGCCTCTTCTACTCACGTTTCTCCCTCTCTCTCTCTCTATGGCATGTATATTTCATCCACGCCATCCGTACATGGGTCAACTGGACCGTCCAGATCATGGTCCCACATGATATATGTGTTGTATCCACCTTGTCCGTTCGTGGAGCCCACCTGATGTATGTGTTGTGAAAGTTCTCTGGTTTGTCAATTAGCGTGAGTGTTGAATCAGCTAGACTACAAAGCCTCATAAGAAGATCAATTTAAAGCGTTTGCCTCAACCGGATGTGTGCAAGCTCGCCACAGGTAAATCTAAGCCTCACATCCCATGTCCCAAAACACCAGGTATATAAAAACCCTTAAAACAAACTAAAAATCTTAGGGTTTTAAGTTAAGAAAACTTTTATCAAATCAGAAAATTCTCTAAGATTTTTTGCTTTGTCGATTTTATCAAAACACATCTTGATATGATCGACCTGCACTGTCGACGTCCTCGTTGATAAATCGATTCCATCAGAATGAGGACAAAAGTGTCCAGCAACCACATGTACATCTGGACGGATTTATCGATGCATCGATATACTATCGATATTCAAATCTCGAGTCTATCGAAAGTGACTCGATAATATCGACAGGTAGATCTCCGGTGCCCCTATTTTTTCTTAAGAATATCATATGTGTATCGATATATCGAAACCCCCTCGATACCATTAAAATTCAAATCTCGATGATATCGAAAGGCTCTCGATGATATCGGTCATGGGCACCAAGTTTTCCAGCAAAATATTTTAGGATAGTTTATCTATGATCGAGGGTCACTTGATAGAATCAATATTCAAATATCAATGATATCAGTATGGTTTCGATGACATCGAACAGGGACAGAAACTATCCAGCAAGCTTAAACTAAAATCCCTTTGATTTATCGATGCCTCGACACATTTATCGATATCATCGACATTCAAATTCTGATGATCTCGAAGGTCTCTCAATCATTCTTGTAAACCTGAAGTATTTCAAGTCAAGTCTCTCTTATTTTTAAATGCCAATGAATCGACACTAGTATCGATTGAATTGGAGTTCGAAATCCGATGACATTGACACCTGTTTCGATTCCATCGACCAGATGGCAAAAGGTTTCAATATCGTATGACATCTGAGTTTGTGTCATCGAGCGGACCATCGATGCTATCGAGAGTATACGCTCAATGATATCAAACTCACTCGATGATATCGAACTCTGTCATAAATGTGACCATTTTATATCCGTTGGAACCTTTTGCCTATATAAAGAGGACTTGTCTATTGTTGCTGGTAGAGAAAGAAGAGAGTGCTTTCGAGTGTTTTACCTTAGATCATATGCCCAAAGCCCTTTCTCTCAGGGAAGTTCATCCACCAATCCAACCTCATCATTGATATTCAATAGAGTGGATTGGGGAATGAACTTCCGCATTTAAGGATCCTCCAACTACTACCTTAATGACAAATCATTAAGCTGGGATGCCTTGAATGCATAGATGATCGGAATCACTCTATCTTCCTTATAGGAAAACTTTTTATAGTGTAGGATTACGTCTTAACCTTGACCCAACCTGAAGACTCGTATTTGTACATCATCTGCGTTGCGGATCAAGGAAGCCGAAGATTCTTCATCAACAAGGAGGAGATCTTCGTCAACGTGCTGAATGGGATTCATCCACTTATTTGTAAGTTATTAGAGTGTAGAGGACCCTTGTGATCATTCCTTTTTTAGGATTGGGTCTTAGGTGTTTCTCACCCTTTCAAGCCCTTGTAGGAGGCCTCCGGCGGGAGTGTACGTGGTGGGTACGTAGTGTTGACCCTTGCTCTGTAGAGAGCATAAACTTCTGGTTGAATGTGAACCTGTCTAAAACCTTAGGTTCGAGGTGAACCGTGTGAAACCTCAATCAGGGTCTTATGAAATATGCTTGGCCAGTGTACCTAAAAGTGGGTGCATTGTGTTGACCCTTGCTCGTGAGAGCATAAACAGTCAGCCTCAGTGTAGGTTGTAAAGGTTGAAGGTGAACCTGATTTAAAACCTTAGGTTTGAGGTGAACCGCTGTGAAACCTCCTTAGTGAAATCCGGTACACTCAAGGGTTGAGTGCGGTTACCAGGAGTGGAGTAGACAAGTAGTCGAATCACTATAAAAATGACTGTGTTTGAAATTGCTATTCTTCTGATTGTGTGATTTACTTTAATTTCATATTTGAATATCTGAGCTCATACCTCACACACATACACAGTCATATCCATCATAAACTAGTTTGCATATTGTTCACTTCTTAAATAGTTTATGATTGGATCCTCTACCGGGTTTGGAAGCCAGTAGAGTTACTTTTGAGTAATCCTAATATGAGCATGTTATTAGGATTAGTGCAATAAGATTTTAATTAAACCATAAAAAATTTAAAAAGTCCTATTCATCCCCCTCTAGGACATATTGGCATATTCCTACTTCAACTAAAGCAGTCTTCACCGCAATTTCATGTTGTTCCCACGTCATCCAGCCCAGCCACGTGGGACGTGGACCCCACTTTGATATATGTATTTTACCCTGTTGGGTGGTGGGATACCATGATGTACCTGTTTCATCCACTGTCCAGCTTGAATGGTGGAACCCATCTGGCGGTCCGATTGGACGGACCCTGATTAAGAAAAGAAACAAATATCAGTTGGGTCTGACATGTGTGGTCCACCCACATGGGACCCACACATGATGCATGTGTCTTACATCCAGGCCGTCCGTCCAGGCCTGGACGCTGGACACTACAGCCCCTTTTCTACTATAATAATAATAAAAATAAATTGTAATAATATATATATATTAATATTATATATATGTTTATCTAGTGGGCCCCACGTGGGACCCACCTGTCGTGTTAGGGAATAGCTGGAGTACCTACACAGCTATATAGCTACCGTATTTACCTCGGTAAGGTTATGTGGGTCTCGCGTGATGTATGTGGGGTATATCCACATCGTCCAGCTCTTTTAACGGTGGGACCCACCATGATGTAGGTGTTTCATCTCAGCCATCCATCATCAGGACGCTGATGTGGACCCCAACAGCATGTAGTTGCTGGATTGACGCCAACAAGTTCTGGGTGCCACCTTGACATATGTGTTATTACCAAGCCGTCCATTCATTTTGCAGCGTGTGGGGGGCCCACCCCACACGTGTTGCATGTGTGGAGGTAGGGTCCTACCTTGATGTATGCATTTTATGCCCATACCGTCCATCTCTGGACGATGTTGTGGGGCCAGCAGTGATGTATTTGTTTCATCCACGCCATCCAGATGATCTGGACAGTGCTGGACATGCTTGGATGTGCTGAGGTGTCCCACTGTGTTGTATGTGTTTCATCCACACCGTCTAGAATGCTTGGACGATGCTGGACAGTGTTTGGACGGTGCTGAGGACCCCACCTCAATGTATGTTTCATATCCACACCATCCAGAGTGTTTGGACGGTGTTGGACAATGTATGGAAGGTGCTATTTTACATGGGCAATGTTTGGGCAGTGCTGATTCACATGGATAATGTTTGGACGGTACCGTGGGCTCCACTGCAATGTATGTACCCACGCTACCCATCTGGTGGGGGCCATTCGCTGCGTATGCAGGGCCCACCTATTATATATTATGCCCATGTGATGGGGCCCACCTTAGTGTACGTATTCTATATTCGCACTGTCCAAGGGCCTACCATTGATGCATGTATTGTATATCTACACTGTCCATATGTGCGGCCCGCCGTGATGAATGTGTTATATATCTATGCCGACCATTGATGCGGCCCGCTTGATGTATATGAGGTCCATTGGTGCGGCCCATCGATGTTGCCCACTTGATGTGTATTAGGCCCATATCGTGTGGCCCATTGTGATATGTATTAGGCCTGTTGGCGTGGCCCATTTGATGTATATGAGACCCATGCATAGGGCCCACATGTTATGTATTTGAGGCCCATGTGTAGGGCCCACCTGTTGTGTATATGAGGCCCGTGTGCAGGGCCCACTTGTGATGTATATTAGGCCCATGTGTAGGGCCCACCCGTTGTGTATTAAGGCCCATGGGTTGTGGCCCATTCTGATGTATTTTCGGCCCATGGGCAAGGCTCGATGTGATGTATTTATGGCTCATGTGCATCGACCACCTGTTGTGCATTTAAAGACCATATATTCCGACCCTCGAATGAAGCCCGACTTGATGTATTCATGGCCCATTGTGATATATTTTCGACCCAAACGATGAGGCCCATTATGTTATGTATGAGGCCTTTGTGAGAGGCCAGGGGCCCACTATATGTTTGGCCCTATGTGGGCCACTCCTTGGGAGCAATGTTGGTTAAATGTCCACATTGATGGGCAATTATGGTTAAATGTCAACATTGTGACCTTCGCTTAGGCCTTTGATCGACTGATTGTCGAGGCCGATTGTGTAGGTCGATTCCGATTGTCGAGGCTGATTCCCATTGTCGAGGCTGATTCTAATTGTTGAGGCCGATTGTCAAGGTCGATTCTGATTGTCGAGGCCGATTTTGATTATCGAGGTCGATTATTGAGGTTGATTCTGATTCCGATTATCAACGCTGATTCCAATTGTCAAGGCCGATTGTTGAGGCTGATTCTGATTCCAATTGTCGAGGGCCATTTCAATTGTTAATTCCGATTGTCGATTCTGATTTTGATTGTCAAGGCCGATCATCGAGGATGATTCTGATTGTCGATACCGATTCCGATTGTCGAGGCCGATTCTGATTGTCGAGGTCGATTGTTGAGTCCGATTCCGATTCTGATTGTCAAAGCTGATTGTCGAGGCCAATTCCGATCGTCGATACCGATTCTGATTGTCGAGGCCGATTTCGATTGTCAAGGTCGATTGTTGAGGCCGATTCTGATTATAATTATCGAGGTCGATTCCAATTCCGATTTCGATTGTCGAGGCCGATTCTAATTATCGAGGTCAATTATCAAGGCTGATTCTGATTGTCGAGGCCGATTGTCGATGCCGGCTATTGAGGCCTGATATGTGATGTTATCTTTAGGTATTTGAGGGCCGTTGTGATGTGTATTCAGCCCGTGTTTAAGGCCCAATGTGATATACAAGAGGCCTATGTGATGAAGCCCATTGTGATGCATTTGATGGCTAGACGATGGAGCCCATTGTGATGTATGTTAGGCCCATGTGAAAGGTCCATCATGATGTGTATTAAGCTCTTGAGTGAGGCCCATGGTGTTGTATATTTGGCCCTTGTGTGAGGCCATGGGTCCACTATATGTTAGGCTCTATGTGGGCCATTCCTTGGGGGCAATGTTTGTTAAATGTCCACATTGTCGGGGTCGATTGTCGATGCCGGTTATTGATGCTGATTATGAGTATGTGACTGCATAACATCATGATACATGCCCATACGCATCATCTGCATGTTTGTTATGAGATGTGGTTGACCATTGCATATGTTATTGGGTAGGTTGTTATGAGACTCCCTAATAGGCGGAGGTTATCTCGCATGAGCGCACGGTATGCGCAGGATTGATACATGATTGGATTGTATGACTCATGCATCTTGCATTGTGTGTTGTTATTACTGTACGCCCTAGCGACATCAGGGCCGTAGCCTCTACAGGCACATCGTGGATGGTCAGATGAGACACCGAAAATCTATTATTGCATTGGGCTGCAATAGATGGCCCTGGGTGAAAATTTCTAGACCTCCGAGGCCAGGAGATGCCCCAACGTCGAGACTGAGTGGATACATGAGTGCCTGAGTGCCGAATACCAGGAGGTCGCATCTCCCACTGTGTCGTGGTCGAATGGGAGGGGGTGTGGCCTTACCCGTGCGAGAGAAGGGGGCATAGCTAGGTTGAGTTTGACTAGCTCATGAATGGGTCCGCTATCAACTGACGGGTAGATATTGGTTAACTACTGGTCAGGCGAATAGTGAGGTCTCTTTCACTTGCATGGTCGCGCGTCAGTGGGCGGCGATTTGCATGTAGTGTACTAGACCCCAGTGATGATCCTAGAGATGAACTGTACTGATATGTGGACTTATTGAGCAGGAGTTGCATACTCATTCATTCATTCATTCACTATCCACTCAGGCTGGTGGTGCGCAACTATATGTTACGTGTACCTTCGCAATGGCTAGGATTTCAGTTGGGGCACGTGACTAACCTGAGATCAGGAGTTTACCACATTGAGTTTGACTATCCAAATTAGGTATGAGACTGGTTTGGATAGAAGTCCCTTGTGATGGACCCTATAGATTGCGATACTACGTACTATCATCCTAACTTCACACTCCAGCATGGTCATTCCATTGGCATTGCATATTGCATTACATCCACGGCATATGACATTTTGGGTTACTGTGTTTCTGCATTTATACGGTCTAGATACGGCTGACGGTATTCGTGAACTCATCAGGAATTGTATATTACATTGTATCCTCGGCATCTGATATTTGTCTCTTTACGACTCATCATTTGCATAGCTGATCTATATTGTGTATTCTAATATTGTATGACTCATGGACTGGTCAGTATTTCTGCTTATTCTAATATCATATGATTTATGATCTTGCCAGTATTTTCATTTTCGACATTGTATGATTACGACATTGTATTGAATCCTCGACACTTACCTTGTGCACACACTTTCACCACCCACTAAGCTTTTTATAAGCTTATGCACGATAGATGCGTGCAGGTAGCGTTAGGTTGCAGCAACGTTGAGCTTGGGGCATGCAGCGGACCTCTGGAGCTTTGATTTTCGATATATGTATTTCCCTTTCAGCATTATATTCTAATGATATTATATTAGTGGATATATGATGATGATGTTGCCTTTGTGATTTGGGTAAACTTGTGGTTATGATTCTTACGAGATAAATGTACGTTGGAAAATCCTCCTTGTAGGATCCCAAGATTGGAATTTGGCGTATGGGCACTGAGAGCCGAGAATGGGGTACTACGAAGGCTGTCGGCACCAGATTCGGCGATCGGGATTTTGTGAGCCCGGTTTTCAAATTTGGAGCGTGACAATAGGGCCCCACCAGCATGGATGAAACACATGCATCATTGGTGGGTCCACACGTGTGGCCCACCATAACTTTGGGATAAGGTTGATATTTGTGTTTTCCCTCATCCGAGTCGGTCTGAAAATAGGCAGCAAGTGGGCTCCGTTTGCTGGACGTCCAAAAAATTTGAACAGTTCAGATTTGATCACATCGGGTGGGCCACACACATATATCATCAAAAGAAAAGGAGAGAGAGAGAGAGAGAGAGAGAGAGAGAGAGAGAGAGAGAGAGAGAGAGAGAGAGAGAGAGAGAGAGAACGGTGAGATGGAGGGACCCCGCCACTATGGGCCCCTCTAGCTTATAATCACATGCATGAAAATGGGTCCCATCACAAATGGGCCTTACATCAAATTCAAGATCTAATGGTATGAACACCCACCGATTTCGCTTCTTCTAGGTTCCTTGGACTCCTTAGCTCCTAGGTTTTCCCTTTGATGGTGGAAGGTGAGGATTGAAGGGTGGATATGAGAGATTAAGGGGGGTAGGAAGTGGGCCACACCTAGCTTCTCCGCTTGGAAAGCTTGGACGTCCACCCTTGTTGCTTGGAAAGAATGGTGGAGAGAATGAGAGAGAGAGAGAGAGAAGAGATGTAAGGAGAGAGGGATGGGTAATGGATGGAGTGATGGGTGATGGTTGATGGGTGGTATGGGTTGTGTAAGAGAGTGACATGAGAGGCATGGGTTGTGTTGACTTTTGGGTAAGAGAGGGATGGGTGTTGTACTTGATTGATTGATGGGATTGATTTAATAGATTGTAGAGATTCTGTTATTAGGATTTGCAACGCGCGACGTTTTCTCAAAATAAACGTGGGCCCATAATCCTGGCCTGGGTATTGCATCGATGCGCGAGACGTGACATTGTAACCGCAACAATGATGCGGTCGCAAGGGTACGAGTCTCGGGTCGAGCCAACTCAGATATACGGGATATGACTTAGAGTCACGTGCAAACGTCGATTACAGGTTGCAGGTTGCTGAAATTCGACGGGGAGGATCGCGAGAGTTTATGGAATGGTACGGACTGGGATATGGGCCTGACAGTATCAGTGTCACGTTCTACATCAAACCGTTCCACTTAGAAAAAACAAGTCCTCGAGTTACTCAGGGGACTTGGTTCATGATTCTGAGATAACTTCTGATACCGATGTTTATTAGCCCCTTTCTTGTACTTGGCATTAGGCTTTTGAGCTGACATAATACACGTACTCATGCTTTCATTAACTTGAGTAGCATCGATCAGTTCCTTCACTTCTTCCTTCAAGATCTCACATTCTTTCTGATAATGTGGGCAATTAGGTGGACTTGCCCATAAGACAAGATCGATGTGGTTTTCTACATCTCATATGGGAGGCAATTTATTGGGGAGTTCATCAAGCACAGTCGCCTTGAACACCTCTAACATTGGTTTCAAATCCCCTAGGATGTTCGCAGGCTCCATATATTCTTTCTTTTCAACTAATGAATATATATCTCATGTTTCCTTAGATTGTTTAATAAAAGCTTGTTCAGTTGTGAGAGATTGTCCATCCACTTTAGAAATCTTGGGTTGGTTCTCCCTTCCCATAGGGGCAAGGATAAATTTTTTTTTACCATCTTTAATAAATAAAAATACGTTATCCCGATCTCTATGTGTAACATCAATATTATTTTACTAGGGTTGACCAAGTAACATGTAACAAGCTTCCATGTCGACCACATCACATATTACTTCATCCTTATAATATTTATCAATGAAAAAGGATATTTGACATTGTTCGGTTACCTTTGTTTTGTCGGCCTCCTTGATCCATTCAATCGTGTATGGAGATGGATGCTTTTTTATTTTCAGTTATAGCTTTTTCACCATTATTTTTGACACGATATTCTCACTGCTCCTGACATCGATGATCACATTACAGACTTTTTGGCTTACAATGCATCTTGTTTGAAAGATATTGTCTCACTGTAAATCTATTTCTACCTTTAGCGTGTATAACGGCTTGCTCATAATCAAAGTGGTGGCTTGTGATTTACCATCATCTGATGGTGCTTTGCAAAAATCTGGGTTGTGTCGTATAGCAACCACGGGTGGTTGAGCATCACTTTAAGCTAAGGGTGGAATTAGCTCATCTATAATACGATTAAGGGTTACTTGCAGCCCTTATGTAACATCCCGGATTTTTGCCAACTTAGAATTAGACGTCCTTAGGCAATGGGTCGCTCCTAACACCTTATTAATTTGTCAGAACTCAATCCCAAAGTCTAAAACCGCTTTTGAACCCATTTCCTTCACAAATCCCACCCTTCACCACCTCGTTCTTTCAATTTTTCTAAGTACTTTCACCCTAGACACTATCTTAAACTAGCTAAGTATTATAACTTGGATCACTTTATATACAAACTACAAAGGCCCAGGTACCACCTCAGACAGAAATTACTCAGGACTAAATCCTTTAGAAATTAGGCGAGAATTAGCCAGTGTTAAACTAAAGTGCCTGTGAAATTAGCACTAATCACTATAAATACGATCTGCAAGACCCAAAACTTGTAGAATCATTGACGCTAGGTTAGCCTAAAATCTAGGATCAATCTCATTACCCGGTTGCTCTCGGGAGCATCTGGAAACTCCGTATCAGATCTGGACCGCACGTCGGAAGTCCGATTAACACGAAGTTAAGGAATTAGGACCGCCTTGCTGGGCTTGACAACCATCTCGGAAATTAAATCTAGATAGTGTCCCAGCGCTATTCGCTTGAGCTTGGAGCGAAGAGTGTGAGAAAGGTGAAAATATTTAGAAATAAAATATAAATTTAGGAAATCTGGCACATGTAGCTTGCGGGTCAGTATTAAGCAACCAGATCGTCAGAATCAGACCAAATTATACCCTCGGATCAGGGATATTTCCCCAAACATATTCATGTACTCGGAATCTCCGATCGAGATCCACTGACCGTTGAACTGAAACTGGTCCGCCATTTACGATCTGGAATCCTGACTGAAACAAAAACTTAGGCATGCCTAGATCCAGTACCGGTGAGCTTAAGTCCAACCTTTGGCTCAAGGGGGCCTACCAGAAGTGCTCCGTTGAGCTGGAACAGGCTCGCTTTGGTTATAACCTAAGTATACCTTAACCTGGAGTCTATTTTGGAGACTTTTTAGGCTATATAAGGACCTTAAAACCTTCTCTCATTCAGCCATACGAATTTGAGAAAAACCCTAGGAGAGAAGAGAGAAAAGAGAGAGAAAGTTAGAGAGTTGTGGGAGGATTCTTCCTACCCTTTTTCCTTGCCGCTACACAAGCTTCACCACTCCATTCTCATCGCTTTCTCGGCGATTCTGGCGTCATTTCTAGGTAGGAAACCCTAAACCTAACCTGTTTTGGGGTTTTGATAGTTGTAGGTTATGAAATAGCTAACCTATTTCATTCTATAGGTGGCCAAACTGCCGTATACGAAGGTTTAGCAAACCTATCGAATTCATTATGATTCTACGACAAAAGGTGCGGACTTTAGACGTATAGGTTATGGTTTTCAATGCTTTCAATGTCAGATAATGATAGATTCATGATCTGCATGCAATTGCACATCTACAAAGTGCTGTCCGTTTCGTTTTTCGGTTATACGTTAACTATGTTGAATATACTGTATTCTCCGTATTTGTAGAAAATACTGTAACATACAAATTTTGAAACTATGTTAGCCATTATTAATTACTATATGAATATGCTATATATATATGTATAATACTCACTCGGCGAAAGGATTTGCCCTAATACATGTTTTTTTGCTAGTATATGTTATGTATATTAAAAGAATGTATTCTAAGTGTTTGTGAAAATGACTGAATGAGTATAGAATTCTCATTCGTGCTCGCCATGACTAATTGTCATGGATATATGATTGTTGTATTGGCGATACCCCTTTGACGAAAGGATTTGCCCTAAATCACGCCACGGCTAATATACACTATATATGCTAAAATGTGTAGCCCAAGTGTTTATGGAAATGACTGAATGAACATGGAACTTGGATTCCTGCTTGCCATGACTATCCGTCGTGGGTGCAAGCGTGTTATAATTGGGACAACTCCCTAGTGAAAGGATTTGGCCTTATACCTATGTGATCACCATACATCATGTATGTTGATGTATGTAGTTTAAAGTGTTTGTTGAAATGTCTGAATGAGTAGTAGTTAGTAAATTGTAATGTATAAGGGTGTTGAGATAGGATTCTCAGCTACCTTAGAGATGTATATGATTTCCTCCATGTTGTTTGTTTAATTTAACCGCTTACTTATGAAATACAAGTGTTTGTATTTCCTATTTATATTGTGCTTTATTACATGTTTTATGACATACTTGTCAACATGCTTGAATTACTTTGTTTATTCTGCTTTACTCTACATGCTTTTGGTCATGGATTGATTGTGTTTGGGGCTATGATTATAGTCCAGGCAATCGGTAACGAGATCGGTAACGAGATTGAATTCGTGGCTGAGATTCATTTGTTACGTGAGATGTGTTCAACGAACCCGAGTCGTACTTCGGTTGGCGATAGTGGTTGGCCACTCGAAGTGCTTATGCACTTCATGTCGTTTAACTTGTCGTGCGCTCAAGTTAGCCGAGCTCGTCAAGTAACACGATCTGTCTAATGTATGTTCACCATGTTTGGACGCTACTGCTTGAACCTAAGGTACCGAACTTACCAGTGCAACCCCGTTAACCTTAGTACCTCGATCTGCTAAGACTCATGAGCCGGGCATGGTGGTATGGGACACCGTGGTCGAGCTGTCGGCCTACGCTGGGGCCATGTGCCTCCCCGTAGTGACCAGTGAGCAACCAGACTCGTGAGCCGATTATGGTGGTATGAGACACTATATTCGTGTTGTCGGCCTACATTGATAAGGTGATCGGGCAGTGGTGCAACGAATGCGTGTAACAGCCCTGACAGCCCTTTGTAGTGACCTCGAGCATTCTCTGAATTTGCGGTGAGGCGACGAGTTTTTTCGGGTGAATAGAGTATGAACTAGGCCTGTATCAATTTAGTGATGAACCGTTAAAAAGGTGATGGGGGAGTGGTGTAACGGTTCCGTGTAACAGCCCTGACAGCCTTTGCAGCGACCTAGAAACACACCATCGTATGAGATTAACTAGGACTGACGACCCTAGAATGGATCATGTTTGGGAATGATACAAGGGAGGTACCTTAGTTTTCCAATACTGCTGTTTGAAATGGACTAATAACAACTCGGTAATCATGCTCATCATCGCACTACATGTGCCTGGAAGATGTGGAGCACTGAGGAATGTAAGCATGCCGCGAACGTAAGATGGTGTCGCATGAGGGAGTGTGTGGTGAGGGCATGCATCATGACTGCATTCATACTTGCATTAATAAGAGTATTTAGAATTGTTGATTGTACCGCTTTATCATTACTGCTTGACTGTTTTGATAACATGTTAACCTATGCTTTATTGTTCCACTGAGTTGATCACTCACTCCCACGTTACGGGACGGTGTTCCGAACACCCACCAGAATTTGTCTGATTGCAGATGGCAACGCTACTCCTAAGGCAGACTCGGACCTTTATGATGACAATGATGCTTGTTCTTATATGCTGTATGCTGACGGCTTCAAGTGAGCCGTGTCCTAATCGACGGGGCTTTCTGGGATATTGACTAGATGACCTTACACAACTTTGTATAATTTGAAATTGTACTTGTAAATAGTTAACCTGGTAACATTATCACACTCTGGAGACTCACCACAGTTTTTATATTTTATGTATCTATTACAGTCTTCCGCTTGCAAATTTAACTGTTCTGGAGTATGATATGCTGTTTTGGTATAATCCCATTCATGTTTCAATGCTCTTATCATAATCATCATTATTTGTGTTGCATAAGTGATGCGTTGGAACTCGGGAGCTGAGCTTTGCTTGACCCCCGATTTTCAGGGCGTTACACCTTGCATGGTCAACTGACTCTCTTGGTGGAAAGCTTTCATTCTTTCTGAAAGACAACGAATCCCTGGATCACCATCCACGGGATTTTGGTTCATACCTTCGTTGTTTGCCATCGACCAGAGGAGAGTCATCGCTCTGATACCAATTAACGCAATAATGAACGTGCTGAGGTCGATCACCATCTTCCTCAAGGATAATTACTCTGAATCCACGGAGCTTATCTGGACTTCTCATAGAGACTTCTTGAATCCATGAGGAAAAAAATCATGAAAAATAGAAATAAATTCTATAAAATTCGTAATTTGATTGATGACTGAAATAAATGAGTTCACAACCCTTTAAATAGGGATACTAAGCAATAGAAGAAATTTCAGAATCAAACTACAACTAAAACTCCTAGAATTTGCAACTTACTATAAATAGTAAATTTTCTATTTATAGTATGTGTCCTATGTGGATTAATCATGTTATTCTCCTAATTTTTCTAAACACTTTTCATGTTAGACAAAACTCCTAAATCACAACAGATAAAGAATTATAATCAAACTAAAACTTACTAAAAGTAGTAAAAACGGAAATAAACATGGAATATGGAATTTGACCATCGATATGGTGGAATCTCGCAAATTCGGTGGGTGTGGGCAACCTGGCTATTTGGGGTTGGTTGGCTAAAGTAGCTCGTCCTACCCCAAAATCATATGGTACATCGAAAAACTCATTCTGGTTTGCGAGATATGCCTGTTTTAAGGTTTTGACTGTCTTGATGACTTCCGCCTCCGATTGGGTCTTCTTTGGTTCATCTTGAACATGAAAGTGTCAGCGACCCATTCTACATCAATTCACCATTACCCCCATCCGTTGAAATTAAATATAGGGGTATGGCTATAAGCTAAAAAGTTTTTCTTTTCTCAGTTTTTTCTTTTTCGAAAAATCTGCATAAAAATTATTATGTCCAAAAGGACCAAAGGGCCAAAAGTCAAGGTAAGCAAAGCTTAAAGAAAAGAAAAGCACCCACAAGCGGCCACTCACAACCCAAGTTAGGAGAGAAAAGAAAAAAAAGGCTTACATCTCAAGCTAGAGAAAAACAAACAAGCCCACATGTGGGCCAGGAAGCAAAGGAAAAGATGTTAATCACCCGGGAAAGGAGTTGGGACAGACAAGCCTACTCAACAACTATCAAACTAATCTCCATTCTCGAAAAAAGTTGGACATCAAAGGAGGGCAGACATCAAATGAGGGTAGAAGAAAGTAAATGAGCTTAGAGATCAACCATCGATGCCTAACTAAGACAATAGTGATACGACATTGACGTGGGAGACTATGACATAAATATATTTGGTGTAAAGACGCTGAAATTGCAGTTTGCATGGCATTAGTAGAAGTATGGAACTGTTCTTATAGTCCTAGAGGGGGGTGAATAGGACTTTTCAAGTGATTGTACCACATAAAAACTTCTATTGCCTAACTTAAATGATTTACAAATAAACTTAGCAAGGCAATGTAACTCTAATGGCTTCTAAGCCAGTTAGAGGGTCCAATCACATAGGCAGCTTAAGATATTTCAATAAAGCAACTAGCCTATATCACAGTGAGCTTGTGTGTGGGAAGTGCTTCCTATCAATCAAATAACATTCATTCAATCATGTATAAGAATTTAAACATTCAAGCATATATAAGCATGATTAAATAGATGCGCAAATGACAATCCCAAACACAAGCATATATAGTGGTTCGGCTACATGCCTACTCCACACTCGGCATCCACACTCAATCCCAAAGTGCATCGGATTTCACTATCAATGGTTTTAAATAGGTTCACCAATAATCTTTACAGTCCCACAATAAGGACACAATTTATGCTCACCGCAAGAGTAAAGGTTCTACATCTAGAACCCACATTTAGGCCCACTGTCCAGGGTCCCACATATAGCACCTACCATTTAGGCTCACCGACCAAGGTCCCACACAATGCACCTATAGTTTAGGCCCACCGGCCAAGGTCCTACACAAGGCCCCTACCTTTAGGTCCACCGGCCAAGGTCCCACACTAGGAACCTAATCGAGTTTGTTGATAGCAAACTCTTAGTCTCAATCCTACACGAGGAAGGAGACTAAACTTTTGAAGATTGAGTTTTCTCTTTTAGTTTGTCTCGGGTTGTTAGATCTTCACGTTCTTGAGCTTGAATTAGCTTCACAGTGCTCCCCCAATCACGTAGCTTGGATTTGCTTATTGGCTTGGCTTCATGATCAAGAACCTTGCATAAGATGTACCTAAAAGGTGACCAAGTGACCAAGGTTACGAGAGTTGGTTGAATCTCCTATCTAGGATAATGAGTGGATTTCATAAGAGATTCAACCTATGGATGCTCTAAAGTATCAAAGAACCAAGGATATTCCTATTGGTTCGGTTTTTGTACTTTAAAGAAGGCATGAGTTCATGTTCTTCATTAATTAGGTGTTTTGAATGTTCATAAGAGTGAAGGATTACAAAGAAGAGAACATGAACTTATATGGATAGAGTCTAGGTAGGTTAGGATAAGGTTGGGATACACTAAAGACTCTATGGTGCCTATTTTCACTAATTTTACAAGTTCCCACAAGCCATTTTTATAGATAAAAGCTTCCAACGGATAGAAAATGACTATAAAATGAATAGTTTATGGTGCTACCGACGTGAACTTTGATACCACCGAACTTGCTTCGGTAGTACCGAATTAAATTCCTCAAGTTGTTGTTCAAAATATGTCCATTTCAGTGGCACCGAACATTGTTCGTTGATAGCAGTCGGTGTCACTAAATTATCCAGTGGGTGGTATCGAATTATAGTCGTGAGGTTACTGGATAGTTTTGAGTACCTTCGATAACACCAAAGGTATCTTCGGTGATATTGAAGGCGACATTCGGTGACACCTTCCTACCGAAGATGGAAAGATTTTCTTATTTTTGTCCTTTTAATCTTTCAATAACTAGGGATATGCAAAAGCCAACACTATAGGATATGAAATATGGACTTGGGATTGGCTTAGAATAGATGACCTAAGTAGGTATTCCTATTTAGGTTGGGATCATCTATTTGCAAGGTCACGATCACAGAAGCATTTCTTCGTCTTTAATGTGGCTTCGATGCTTCTGATCCAGTTGCGTCGCGTCTTCATTTGTCAAGAACTCATTCGATATCAAGACACAACTAGTCACGTAATTGACAAACATGAGTACAAATAAGTGTACTAACAATCTCCCCCTTTGTCAATTATGTTACAAAAACAACCTATCCTACAACCATGTCATGGTCCATACCAAGACATACCAAAACAATAAAGATTACATATCAAAAATAAAATTTACAACTCCAGACTTGATATGTAATACAAAATCATGCTGCTCCCCCTTAGTGTTTATCAAGAATAACCTGTAATAAGGGAAACAAATAATTTTTGCAAGAAATAGCATTCTTTTGGTGGGTAGGTTTCTTCTCTCCCTTTTTGTCAGTTATTGGCAAAGAGTTAAACAGGAAATATTCCAATAACATTTGAGAATGGATAAAACAGAGGGTAAGAGAATAGAACAATTGTCACGCCCCAAACTTGGAAACCGAGCTCACAGAATTCCTGATCGCCGACTCCGGCACCGACAACTTCCATAGTAACCCATTCTCGGCTCTCAGCACCCATACGCTAGATTTCGATCCTGGGATTTTACAAGGAGGATTTTCAATATGATTTTTTTTTGTAAAGGAGCATAACCACAAGTGTAATCAAATCATAAGAACAACATTAACACCACATATGTAATGTCTTAGAAAAATTCGTACAAAGACCCAAGTACCACCTCAGGAAGAAATCACTTAGGATCAAATTCTATGGAAATTAGACGAAAACTAATTAAATAATAAACTAAATAATTAGTGGAATTAGCTTGGACAACTATCTATACAAACTGCAAGACCCAAAACCACTAGAATCGCTAACTCAACATTACCCAAGAACCAAGGAGCAATCTCAAAACCCAATTGCTCTTGGGAGCTCATTGAAACTCCGTATCGGACCTAGATCGCGCGTCGAAAGTCCAATTACCGCGAAACTATAAGGTTATGGCCACCTTACTGGGCTTGACAACCATCGTGGGAATCGAGCCCAAATAGTATCCAAAAACACACAACTTGAGCCTTAAGCGAAGTGTGTGAGAAACGCGAATATCTTTAGAAAGTGAACTCAAACTTAAGTGATATGGGTTGTTCGCTTGGGGGCAAAATTTAAGGTTTCAGACCAAACTATACCCGTAGATCAGGGAAATTTCCCTACACATCCATATACTTGTGGCCTTGATTGAGTAACGATGACCGTCGAATGGAAACAGGTCCTTCTCGGCTGATCAGTTTGGCAGATTGCACCATAAACACAGTCCTGACATAGATCCATTGTCAAGGACCTTGCTCCATGACTTAGGTGAGAAATGGACCTTCCTAGGGGTCCTGTTTGGCCGAAACGGACACCCTTTGGCTATAACCCAAGTATACCATGGCCCTGGGGCCATTTACATCGCCTTAAATCACCCCACTTCTATCCCATACGAATTTTCTCTAACCCTCGGAGAGAGAAGAGAGAAAGGAAGAGAAAAACGTGGAGAGTGAAGGGAGATCCTTGGAGTTTGCTGTAGTGATTCTTTCCTACTACTTTATGCGTTGAATCGCCTTTACATCTAGCTACACGAACCATTTTAACGGCGATTTGGGTAAGAAATCCTAACTCTAATCTTGTTTTAGGAATCCGAATAGAGGAATCAACGAAATAGCTAACCTATTTCATGATTTAGGTAACCGTTGTGCTGTCGGCGGAGACATAGTGTACAAACCGAATTCGTGACTGGCGTACCGACGAAAGGTGCGGATTATAAACGTTTAGGTTATGGTTTTCAAGGCTTTCAATGTCAGCTAGTGATTTATGTCTGAGTTGTTTGCCACCATATGATCTTAGTTACGACGTATTCGATAAATAATACTTGTGTGTGAACTATGTGAATATATAATGCATTCCGTGTGTTTGTTGAAATGTTTGAATGAAATCACTATCATGATTTGTACTTGCCATGACTATTAATCTAGAATACATGTTTGTTGTATGTGTGACAACTCCTTTAAGAAAAGATTTACTATAATATATGTTATAACTAAGTTAGGGTAGGTATGTAGTAATGTGTAGGCTAAGTGTTTGATAAAATGTCTGAATGAGTAATTGCTTGATGAATTGTAATTATTAAGAGTGTTGAGATAGGATTCTCAACTACGTGATTTATGTATAAAAATGCCTATGTATAGTAACATGCTTTATGTGTTTGATAAAATGCTCAAATTATTATTGTATTTGAATTGTTTGCTAAATGTTGTTATGATTATCACATGTGACTACTTATTGCATTGAGTATGATTGGGACTACTACGTAGTCCAGGCAATCGGTAACGGCTTCCGATCGAGTGGCTGAACTAGTCTCGCCACAACAGATATGTTCGATGAATCCGAGTCGTATGGTGATTATCGACAGTGGTTAGGCCATGAGGAGTGCGCATGCGCTCCATGTTTATTAATTTACCGTGCGTTCGTAACAGTCGAACTTGTCAAATACCCCGATTGGCCTATTGTACGTTTACCATGTATGGATGCTCCTACTTGAATTTAAGGTACCGCTTACCAATGTAAAGCCCGTTTTAACCTTGGTACCACGATCCGCTAAGACTCATGAGTCGGGCATGGTAGTATGGGACACCGTAGTCGAGCTGTAGGCCTATGCTGGGGTGACGAGTCTCCCCTTAGTGATCAGTGAGCAACCCAAACTTGTGAGTTGAATACGGTGGTATGGGACACTGTATTCGAGCTGGCGGCCTACGATCAAGTGACGAGCCCCTCGTAGTGACCTCGAGTATAAATTAGGCCTACGGTGAGGTGACGAGCCTCCCATAGTGACCTCGAGTGTAAACTCGTGAACTTGCCTATCCACTACTTTTAAATTAGGGGTGATGTTATCCTATAACTTGCCTATCGTATGTGATTAACTAGGATTGATGACCCTAGATGGATCATCGTTTGGGTAAATGATATAAAGGGAGGTACCTTAGCTTCCCGAATTTGTTATATGAATAAGCCTAAATAATTACTTGGCTAACACGATCATGCACCGCATTGCATGTGCTTTGGCGAGGAAGCGCACGTTTAGGGAGTTTTCCATGCACGATCATGAGATGATGTCGCTGAGGGAGTACAGGGAAGGGCATGCATCATTATAGCATACCATTTCTGCATTAACAAGAGTACTTAGGACATGACTGTTATACTGCTTTATCATTACTACTTTACTGAATTGATAACATGTTAACCTTTGCCTTTTAGTACCACTGAGTTGATCACTCACTCTCACGTTGGGACGGTGTTTTAAAACACCAACCAGACTTTATTGTTGATGCAGGTGGCGACGAGGTCTGCGCTGCTAATTGGGATTTCATATACGAGGAGGAATTCTCCTATGTTTAGCTATCAAGCGGGTTTATGTAGACCATGTACTGATCGACGGGATTACAGGGACTATAAGGATTAATTGGACATTTACATTTTTATATTTTGTAAATTTTGGATCAGTACATGTATATATTCATCCTGGTAACATACTCATACTCTAGGTATTGAGAAACACTTATATACTTTATATACCTATCTCAGTCTTCCGCTTGCTTATTTACATTAACTCTGGAGTATGGTATGCTATTTTAGTGTAATCCCACTCATGTTTAATACACTAATATGGACAAGATTCAAACATCATTATCTATGTTGCATAAGTGATGCGTTGGAACTTGGGACTTGAGCTTTGCTTGACCCCCGATTTTCGCGGCGTTACAAGTTGGTATCAGAGCATGATTTGGATTAAATTGGACCTGGGTTACGGTAACACGACGCACACTGATGTACTTTGACTTAGGAGGGGGTGATGAAATGTAGAAATAGTCGTTTGATGCCAAGTTTCACTAACGGGCGAAAAGTGATCGTTGCATATAGCCCGTATGCGACAGAGACCATGTAAAATGATCTCAAATCCTTCTTAGGCCATCAATGACTGGTTTAAGCAATTATTTGGTGAATCCCAAACTCGAAACACGCCAAAAGGCATGAATATGTGCGATATGGGGCGAGAAAACATCTCACGGCCATAGGGGCCCAAACCAGAAAATACGGTGGGACCCTGGGGGTCCCCCGTGCATTTTTGGCACCCCATGAAGGGGTGGCCACCGCCCCAGGGCGGCGCACCGCGACCCTCTCCAGTGGACTGCGCGCACCGTGACCACGGTGCACCGCACTCCAACGGGCCGTGGCGGGCTTGGGTCCGGCAGCCCGCCGCCCTTCCCACATGTATGTGGGGTCCGTCCACGTGTGGGGCTACCTTATTTCATTCCCTTTTACCCTATTCTCCCCCATTTTCAAGTTTTCAACTCCTCTAAACTCTCAAAAATCACATTTTCCCCCTCCAATCTCCATCCCATACTCAAATCTTCTTCTTCTTCTACATTACATACCCGCCTTCCACCATTTTCCTCAAAATCCTCTCTTACTACTCCCTACTTCCTTTATTTCTTCTCATTTGAGTACACAAACCCATCCCTAGTATCTCATAACTCCCCATCTTCCCATTTCCCATTTATTTGAGAACAAAAAGCACTTCCTTGTGTCTCATAAAACCCGAAACCCACCAACCCATCTCATCCTTCAAGCCTTCTTAATCCCATGGCTCTTTTTGAGCTAGTTGTTATAATCTTCTCGCTTTCCACGCTCCTTTCCCTCATGGGAAAGAGAAGGGCATCCACAGATGAAGCCAGGCCTAGCTGCCCAACCCGTCCAAGGAAGAAAATGGGTGTCGTGGCTACTACAAGCGTTGAGCAAGCGAGAGCGAAGGACGAAGCGGGATCTCGATCCCCAAATTCCACTTGAAAGATCTCTACCGTCGGGCATCGGACATAGTAAGTTTCATGGCTGTAAAGTTGTGTTTGAAGCACATATTGATGAACGACTATTTAGGCTATACCTGGTGATGGACCTCTTGTCGGAATCCGGGTGGGGTCCTATATTTGAAGGCAAGTATCATGCGTGTGAAAGCACTGTATGAGCCTTCTACGCCCACATACGGGATCCACTACTGGAGCCTCTATAGTTCACTATTCCCATGGGAAGGCGGGAGGCCATAGTCAATGTAGACATGATGGCCCGGATTATGGGAATTGCACGTGGTGAAGTGCATGCTGATGAGTCTCGTCTCAAGAGTGTGCGAGAAAGAAATCGCCACACATGGTTTCTTTCTGGCCAACTGGTTCATTGGAAGCGAGGCAATTGCTTCCCATTGACTAAATTGACAAACGATTTCCACCTGCTCCACTACAAATTCACATTAATGTGTATCCTAGGTGGGGCAACCGTACCGAATGCACTCATTTGATGGTGGACTTCCTGTATATAACTGGGCAGGGAGACAAGCTGTGTCTGCCTACATTTGCCCTACTACAGATAATCCAGACCGCTCGCTCTGTTAGGAGAGATGTTTCACTCCTATTTGGCCGACTTATATGCAAGATTTCTCGGGAGTTCGACTACAAACTTAACATGGATGAGCTTGCGCCGATCCACTTCATTAACGACACTATGCTCAACAACATGGGAATTGGCGATCTACAACGTCAAGCCCAACTTGATGAGTACGGGGGCGAGATAGAAAGTGAAGAGGAAGAAATTAATGAAGTAGAGGATGAAAGTAATGAAGAAGAGGAAGAAAATGAAATAGAAGAAGGAAGTGAGGAAGAAGAGGATGAAGCCCAGGATTCTGATGGGGGACCTCCTACTGATTCACATGACGACCGCCATGATCGGGTTGCCTTAGAAGCCCGCATGGCTTAGATTGAAGAGAACTAGGCCACCCTGAGACAGGTGGTCAAGGAGACCAAGGCCGAATTGAAGCAAAAGCTTGAAGAGAATCAGGCTTATATGAAACAGAAATTTAAGAAGATGTCTCACACCTTGAAGGCTCTCTTGTGTTGTATGCAGGACAAGGGCGCTCCTCCGCCTTCACCAGAGTCGGACAACTAGTCGTATGTATAGTCGTCTTTTAGTTTGTTTTGTTCCTTGCTTTCTATGTAATAGCCCTTGTTGGCTTAGTTGGATATTAGTAGTTAGTTTTAAAGCTTTTGTTAGATTAGCTCACATGGATCTTCTGTCATGATCCATGTAAGACTACATCTCATGTATTGTGATAATTTTGGTCAAATGAAATGCATGAAGCGTCTTTTGATTTGGAATGTGTAAAATGCTTAGAAAAATTGAGTATTGTTATTTAAAATCTTACACGTGTTGCACCCTATGTTGTATATAGGGAATGCCCCCTAAGAACACTTGGAGTACTGTATGTCTCGCACTAGGCGGATCGTTTGACAGGGCACGTCCCCCAAGCGATAGCCATACGTACCCTAGCTTGGGCCCGGATAGTGAGATATACCGGATTCTCAGCCGACCACGGGCCCCACAAATGGGCCAACATCTTTTGCACCACCGATTCCAGAACAGAACTGTGCGTCTTCATCGACCCCACACCTACCTCAGGCGGATCCTCCCCTTGATAGGTTAGAACAGATGATGGTCCTGATGCAGCAGTAGCAGATTTGAACCACGATCGCAGGGGCCCTTGCCCAAAATATGAATATGGTCCTGCCTGCACCACCTTTGTAGCCTTCTGGACGTATGAGTACCAGCGGTCTATTTGAACGTTTCCAGTGCTTTCGACCTCCCACCTTCGCAGCACCCACAGGCCCGAGGAAGCCGAGTACTGGCTAGATCGCATCTCTAAGATGCTGAAGCCACTGCACTGCACTGAGGTAGAGCAGGTTGAACTGGTCACATATATGTTCTAGGATAAGGCTAGTATATGGTGGGACAACGTCCTACGAATAGTTACTGCAGGACATGTGTGGATATGGGAGGCGTTTGAGACTCGCTTCCATGGGAAGTACTTCCCCCTCACATACCGAAATGAAAAGGAGGGTGAGTTTCTTCACCTCCGATAGGGAGGAATGTCTGTGTCAGAATATGAGAACAGATTCACAGAGCTATCTAGATACGTTTCTTTGATACTAGCTAACGAGCCGATGAAGATGTGGTAATTTTCTGAGGGTCTGCGGCCCGATATCCGTACAAAGATGTGTTGTGCTAGCATTCCCAACTATACTGAGTTAGTGAACATGTCCCTGCGAGCTGAGCAGGATGGGGACAGACTGTCCCGTACACGTGTACCCATGGGTCTGAGGCCTCGACCTGATTTACCGAGCAGAACGTTCCTCGATAAGAGGCCATAGATTTGTCTCCTAGGCTTACGACTCCACCAACCCAGCCGAGGTGATCAGATTTGTGGTGCACCTACTACAAAAGGTTGGGCCATACGGACACGTATTACTTTACGAAGATGAGGGACAACAGCTTCAAGCCTCCTCAGAAAATCAACCGTCAGATGCCACATGCTATCTTAGCTCCACCTCTGCGATCAGCACCGCCAGCACAACCTTTCCATAGGCCAAATGTACCTCAAAATAGGCTGCCTCAACGACCTATGGCAGCGCAGCAGAATCGTCCTCAACAAGCTCAGGTGCACCACTGCAGTTGAGGCATCCGAGACAGCAACCGCAACACCATTGGCTTTCGAAGTCACAAAACACATCCAAGGTATACCAGTCTTCCTATTGGTGGACACCGGGTCCACAATTTCAATAATATCATGCTCAGCAGTCAAGCAACTGGTATTGGAAACTACTCCTATGGTTGGGGTGAGACTCCTTACCGCCATAGGGACCTTCTCAGACACTACCAAGATTTATAAGGGTTGCTCGATAGACTTAGGAAGCAGAATAGTACTCGTTGACCTGATTGTTACCCCGCTGTGTCATTACGATGTCATCCTCGATATGGATTGGCTCACTGAGATGAAGGCAGAGATCGATTACGATACCAGAGTGGTGACAGCCCATGGACCTGAGGGTACAACCTTTACTTTCCCACTTCAGGTCAGTTGGTATTACCGCATTAGTTGTTATGCTACCTTGCTAGAGAATGTTGATGGTCCGACACTTGGGAACATGCTTGTAGTCTAAAATTTCACGGACATGTTCAGGATGATACCTGAACTACCTCCTCGGTGCGAGATCAACTTTACTATTGACCTTGTGCCTGGTGCGACACCCATTTCGCTACCGACATATCGCATCCCTCCATGTGAAATGGAGGAATTGAGGAGACAGATCGACGATCTGTTGGATTTAGGCTTCATACGACCGAGTGTGTCTCCTTGGGGAACACTTGTGTTGTTTGTGAAGAAGAAAGATGGATCACTGCAATTGTGTATTGATTATCGCAGGTGACGGTGAAGAACAAGTACCCTCTGCATAGGATAGATGACCTGTTCGACTAGTTGAAAGGGGCACAATATTTTTCAAAGATCGACATACAGTCGGAGTATCACCAGTTGCGTGTCAGGGATGAGGACGTGCAGAAAATGGCATTCAGAACCAGTTTTGGGCACTACGAGTTCCTTGTGATGTCATTTAAACTCACGAATGCACCGGCTGTGTTCATGGACCTTATGAACCAGGTGTTTCGGCCGTACCTATACTGCTTCATCATTGTATTTATAGACGACATTCTGATATACTCCAAAAGTCGGGAAGAACAGGAAGAGCACCTGCGAGCAGTCTTTGGTACTCTTAGGAAGAGTCAGTTATTGGCTCAGTACAAGAAATGCAACTTCTGGAAGGAAAATGTCAAGTTCCTATGACATGTGGTGTCCAAGGAAGGTATCACTGTGGACCTTGCTAAGGTGACCGCAGTTCAGGACTGGGAGCAGCCCGGTTCGGTTACTGAAGTGAGGAGTTTTCTAGGACTTGCTGGCTACTACCGCCGATTCATCAAGGACTTTTCCAAGATAGCCAGGCTGTTGTCTCAGCTCACATGAAAGGATCTTAAGTTTTCCTGGAATGAGAAGGCAGAAGCAGCCTTCCAGGAATTGAAGGACAAACTAACGTCCGCCCCTGTGCTAGTATTGCCAGAGCAAGGGGTCAGATATACGATATACACCGTCGCGTCTCATGTTGGTTTGGGTTGTGTTCTTATGCAAAAGGACATGGTGATTGCCTATGCGTCGCGACAATTGAGGAAACATGAAGAAAACTACCCTATGCATGACCTGGAATTGACAGTAGTTATCTTCACATTAAAGCTCTAAAGACATTACCTCTATGGAGAGGAGTTTGAGCTCTTTTGCGACCACAAGAGCCTCAAGTACATATTCACGTAGAGAGACTTGAATATGAGGCAACGACGATGGATGGAAACCTTGAAAGACTTCAAGTTTGAGGTCTCCTACCATCCTGGCAAGGCCAACCTTGTGACAGATGCGTTAAGCCGCAAGAAGACAATAGAATTTGCGGCTCCGCTAATGATAGAAGAATGGAACATGGTCAAATTTGTGCGAGACTTTGAACAGAAGCTTACAGTAGAAGAGCCGTTCGAGAGCATCACACACATCCACGTACAACCGCTTATTGATGACTGAGTCATTGTGGCTCAGAAGGAAGATGAACTGTTGTGAAGATGAGAGAACAAGCGAGTAACAGTGAAGACTCCGAATGGAGGGTTGGCTTAGATGAAGGTTTGAGATATCATGGCCGCCTGTGCATCCCAAATCTCCATGTCTTAAGGAAGGAAGTTCTTAAAGTTGCTCACAATTCGAGGATGGCAATGCATCCTGGCAGTACGAAGATATACCGAGACATGAAGCGTTCATACTGGTGGGACAACATGAAGGCCCACATAGCAGACTTTGTGTCCCGTTGTCTCATGGGCTAGCAGGTCAAGGCCAAGCATCGCCGACCTCCTGGTTTACTTCAGCCCATGCCCATAGCTGAATAGAAATAAGACTTCATATATATGAATTTCATTTCTGGGTTACCAAAGACGAGAAAGGGACATGACTCCATTTGGGTGACTGTGGACCAATTGATGAAATTGGCTCATTTCCTCCCGATTAAAGTTTCAAACTCAGTAGATGATTTAGCCAAGCTGTACATCAAGGAGATAGTACGTCTGTATGAAGTTCCTATGTAAAATTCCATATTCTTCATCTTTAATCGAAACGGAAAACAGACAGCACTTTGTACATATGCAATTGCATGCAGATCATGAATCTATCATTATCTGACATTGAAAGCATTGAAAACCATAACCTATAGGACATGATTCCAAAATTGAATCATATCCAAAGCTCAAGTGGATCACACTACATGAAATAATGTACGTACAATCTAAAAGCCCAATCAAGCCAAATCAAACCGAGCCAAATCAAGCCGAGCTTTGAGCCAGTACTACACTGATTTGAGCTTGGTTTAAAAAAATAAATAAATAAATAAAATCTTGACTCCAAGGCTTGGTTTGATTTAAACTTCTATTTGAACCGATTCAAGCTGAGCTTTTTCAAACCAATCCAAGTAGGCCTTCTAAATTGCTGTGTATGCAAATTGACTGCCATACGCAGCTGGAGTTTTTCTTCTTTTTTTCTTTTTTTTTTTTTTTTCTTGTCGTATAAATACCCTTCCCTCAAAATGGGATGATGGAGTTTAACTAGTTTTAGCTTACGACCCGTTGTAACTGAGCAAAAGCTTTGGGATGCTGGAGTTAAACTATTTTTAGTTTTCGACGCGATGTAACTGAGCAAAAGCTTTTATCATCTCACGGAGAGGTATTTGCATTTTGAAACTATCCAGCATCCCATCACTTAAACAAAACTAGATGAACGGTTCTGATTGATACGTTACTCTGCCAGGTATTCTTTTGCAGAATTGAGCGGATGAGTTTTCCTAACACATGTTACAGGAAGCTCCTCCGGCATGAAGCTCTGTTGGGGCCATCCATGGTCGACCAGGTACATTCCGTTCATCTGCTTAGCCAGCTCCCATTAGGACAAGGGCAAAAAATTGGGCAGATCCAACACCCAAGTGAGCCACACCACATGAAACAGCAGCAATGGAAACACGAACCATAAATATCTTCCTGGGATCTCTGCTAGTTTTATAGCCATCAACCCGGTCATAAGGTGATTCCAGCTGGATGCAATATATATATATATATATATATATATATATATATATATATATATATATATATATATATATATATAATCAGATACAAAACTTTATTGGGGCACAATGAGGCTTTTTTTATGGTGAGCAGTCATTCTCCACTGTTTCTTACGGTGTGGCCCACATGAATTTTAGATATAGTTCATTTTTAGGCTCTGATTGTAATGGAAGCGGATTAGGTGTTACCCGGTAACATCACAGTGGGCTTTCCATGACCATGGCCCCTATCTTGATCTCTGTGTTGTATGTCCATGATGTTCTAAAGTTTTTTCCACTTATGGTAGGGCGTTATCCAAAAAGTGAAGTTGTACAAATCTCAAAGTAAACCATGTTATCATTGATCATTTAAAACTTATCATGGGTCACAAAATTATTTAATTAAGTTGATATTTGTATTTTCTTTTTGTTGATGCAATTTTCCGGTGGACCCTCCTTGGTTAACCCTCTAGGACCTGCACAGGAGAGTAAGATACGAAGGAGACCCTAGCTTGTACAAGGGACCCTCCGATGCCTACGTCAGGCCCTTGAGTCTTTTGTAGGATAGGATCTTAAGGAAAAGAGTCTCTAGTCGTGTTTTGTGATAGAGTATGCATACCTTCCATTGGCTAAAAGCACCTCTATTTATATGAGAGGGAAGATGAAAAGGCCAAGCTATATGTCCTAGAGGGGGGGTGAATAGGACTATGCCAAATTTAAAATAATTACAGCGGAATTTAAATAAAGAAATATCCAAACAAAGTAAATCAATCCACAATGCTGAAATGAATAGCAACCTCAATAAACAAGTATTGAGAGATTGATACAAACGTTGTTCTAAGGACAACCTTACACCAAAAACCAAAGTTTATGGTAGGACAACCTGATTTCTAGAAAGATCTTTGTATCAAGAACTCAAACTTTCTAGGAATAAACAAATTGAAGCTGAACAGAGAAATAGAATGTTATCTCAAATATTGATTGTTCTAGGGACAACCATATGTCATAGAATGGCAGGGCAACCTTACTAGAACAATTTAGAGAATCTAAAGCTTAAACAAATAAAGAAATAACTTGAAATAAATTGCAGAAATTTAAATCTAAACTATTACAACATTCCCCGCTGAGCTTGAAATTAAAATGATTACAACATTCACATCCACATACATTTCATAAAAGAATAATCAAATATAGAAAAATAAAGCACACTTCCACACAACACAATGAGTTATAGTGGTTCGCCTGTGTGTACACCAACTGTTCAACAATAGCCACACAGAATGCTACTCCACTCCTAATATCCTCACACAGGGGATATTAGCGTTCACTATCAAGTAGGTTTTCACAGGTTCACCTAAAACCTTTACAATTGTGTCTTTTTCAAAGGGCTTACACAATAAATAAATAAAAAAACCCTCACTTCTGAGTTTTCTAGCTCTCCTTAGATAACCAACAGCTTTGAGATTTTTCTGGCTTAACCTCAAATAAAACCAAAATAAATGAATTTACAATAAATGTAAAATACCTGAATTTCTTCTTTGTTGTAGCAGACCAGAAGAACCAAGTTAGAGTAGAAATTAGAATGTCACAATACAATGTCCAATACTCACTTTATAATGGTTCTAGGTTCTAATAGGTTTTAAATTAAAACAATGGGCTAGCTTGAATTGATTTTGATTCCAGTAAAAGGAAAATAAAAACTTCCTTTTTACAGATTAGATTGGAATGCAAAAAAAAAAATCAATTAACAAAGCTAAAGAAATAGAATATTAAATAAGCACACTTAGCTTAAACGGAGCACAGATTTATCTCTCAGAAGGTCGAATTAAATTAGCTTGAATGGTCTATTTAATTTTGAGATTCGTGCGTTATTTATAGTGTGAATAAATCACGTCTTCGGCTGGTCTTAAGTCGCTACGACTGGTCGAAGAACCAACAGATATTGGAAATTTCAGGCGCGATAAGATAAGACGGTTTCACGACTGGTCGTTGGGCACCTTCGACTGGTCGTAGGTCTCCTTCGACTGGTCGAAGGACAGACACGACTAGTCGAAGATAAGTGCAAATCATCGCTGTAGTTTGAGTCGAAGGTCTAAGACTGATCGAAGAACCTGTCGACACTGTTCCTACAACTGGTCGAACAATCCCCAGGACTAGTCGAAGCCTAACAGAAAATTTCTGAATTTTACAACAAACTTACGACTGATCCAGGAAATCCTTAGACAGGTCGAAGCAGTGCTAGGACTAGTCGACCAAAGTCCAGGACTAGTCTTAGAACAGGCCAATCATACTTATATAAAATATATGAATTATGTATTCAAAATGGCCTACTCTAAAGGTCAACCTAAGGTCAGACTTACCTCAATAGTGAAGTACGAACATTGAAACTTAAGGACGAGTGACCTTGAAAGTAGTGAAACTTGAAGTCTTGATGTAGTTCAAACTTGAAAGCATCTAGAGATCTTGAGATTGAACTTGAACACTTCTTGCATTATCCTTAACTTGAGCGTAGAGCTTGTCAACTTGAAAGCATCTAGAGATCTTGAGTAGTACTTTGATTTTCACAAATGCAAGCCTCATAACAATGTTTTTGACACCATAAATTTGACAAAAAAATGGGCTATCAATAATAGCACTTACAATCTCCCCCTTTGTCAAATTAGTGACAAAACACACTTCCAAGATATATTACAGAACACAAAATATCTGATTAACGAATCATGCACCAGTTGTTATCAACTGGCACAGTAACATGAACTGGCACAGTAACGAACCTGCAATGTATTCAACATATCCATTCTCCATACATATATATACAAAACTCCCCCCGAGTAAAACATATCCAAACGAGAGAACATATCCATTCTCCCCCTTTTTGTCATAAGAGGACAAAGGAAACAGATAGACTAATGAGAGTAAATCAGAGATATAGATTATAGATATTAACTCACATAACTCATAAATTGAGTTAAAGCAAAACTAGCACCATAGTAGTAAAGTTATTACAACGTAAATAACTTAAATACTAATCTGAGCCAGATGAACCAGAAGGAGCAGGGATAGATGGATCAAGTTTATGCATCCCCTTGTTCAAGCGCCTAAGATATTTGTGCATATACTTGAAATGTAAATCATTAGCAATAAACATGTTGTCCATTTTAACATTTATATTCTCAAGCTTATCCTCTAATGCATGCAGACGTGCATCAAAGTCAGAAGGCTCATAATTTGGATCATTGACAGAATTAGAATCAAGTTCTTCAAAGATATCATCCATATTAATATCATCAGGAGGAAGATCACCAGCTTCTTCCTCATATGCTGCTTCAGCATTGCCAACACCATCTCCTTGTCCAGGGAGTAAATCCAACTTCATCTTATTTAGATTAGAATTATTGAATATCAGATGACGGATAGGGGCCTCTCCAACCGGCATATCGACTAACATATGAGTAGTCAACACAGTCATCAAATAAGCAAGAGGAATGTTACTGTGACCAGGATGGAGACGAAAATTAATAATGAAGTGACAAATCAAGGATGGTAAACAGATAGATGTACCACTGGCAACAGCATGAAGAACACGAACCATGTAGGAAGTCAATTCAGATTTATTACCCGATCGTGGATATAAGTTAGACACAAAGATTTTTTAAGAACTCTGTATTTGGGGTAACAAATACTTTAAGGGAAGTGCATTCCCTTTATGAGTCTATTGAGCATTCAGATTGCATAAATCAATAGTGAGGAGACGTTTTTCAGATTCTGAGGGTTTGTCAGATAAATTAGAGAAAGAAATCCCCTCATCATTCACAGGAATATCCATAAGAGCTGAAATCAAATGACGATCAATGTCAAATGGTCCTTCTCTAGTGGCTATTTTAAACGATAAATTCTCTAGTGAAAAATCACATATACATGCAAATATGGACTGTGCAATGGACCGGTATGCTGGCCCACCCTAATGTAATAAGTTATCCCAACCTACAGATTTAAGCATAGGAAGAATGTCAAAAGGTGCAACATGATCAATGAAAATAGGGTGTTCAACAATAACATTACGTATTCTGATGTCCTGAACGTAAGATGGATCATCATCGGGAGCCCGAAGATGACGCTTAGTGAGAGGGACAGATCTGGAAGAAGAAGACGGACCACGAGATATTGTTTTCTTTTCTCTAGAAGCCATTTGCAACAAAGATTTTTTTTTTTTAAAGTTGCAAAAGTTTGAGAAGAGGGTTTGCTTAAATCAGATTTTGCAAAAGGAAAACTCCAAAACTCAACAAAAATTGAAATAGACAACTTCACGAGTAAAATGGAAGTGATCTAGACACAAATCTACAAGAAAAATGCAAATGGAGCACTAACCTTGAAGGATTTGGAAGATGGGTTCGACTGGTCGTGCGTCGGCTAGTCGAAGAGTAAAGAAGAAATAAGGAAGAAAGAGATTTTTCCCAAATTTAAGTGATTCACGCGATTCACAACTGGTCGTGGGTATTCTTCGACCGGTCGTGCCACGACAGGTCGAGGAAATCCTCGACTGGTCGAGTACCACCAAAAAGTCAGATTTTCATGTATATTTCAAAAAATTGGAAATTTAATCTAGCAAATATATACAATATGATACAAAAAGGTATAAATAATCATTTTAGAATGCACATGCCAAGATCAAATATCATTTTGTTAAACCTTCTTTTGTCGAGCGGTTTAGTAAAATATCAGCACGTTGATTCTCGGTAGGAATATATTCCAATGATATTACCTTTTCTTCTACTAAATCTCGAATATAATGAAATCTAATATCAATATGCTTAGTACGAGAATACTGAATTGAATTTTTCGAAATATTAATGGCACTGGTATTATCACAATATAATAACATAGAGTCCTGTTTAATTCCATAATCACTTAGCATACGTTTCATCCAAACAAGCTGTGTACAGGCATTACCAGCTGCGATATATTCAGCTTCAGCTGTTGAAAGTGATATAGAATTTTGTTTCTTACTGAGCTAAGAAACTAAACAGTTTCCAATATAAAAACAACCACCACTGGTTGATTTTCTATCATCAAGATTACTAACCCAGTCAGCATCCGAGCACTCAGTTAATTGAATACTAGTCTCATGAGGATACCAGAGACCGAGATTAACAGTACTCGCAACATAGCGGATAATTCGTTTGACTGCAATCAAATGCGATTCTTTAGGTTCAAACTGATATCTAGCGCAAATACCAACACTTAGAGCAATATCAGGTCTACTAGCAGTTAAATAGAGTAAACTACCAATCATACTCCGATATAGTTTCTGATCTACATTTTTACCTGCAGAATCTTTTGAGAGTTTCAAAGTTGTACTTATAGGAGTATCAAATTTCTTACCATTCTCAAATCCAAATCTCTTAATTAAATTTATAGCATATTTAGATTGAGAGATGAACATTCCATCAGATCGTTGTTTTACTTGTAACCCAAGGAAGTAATTCAATTCCCCAACCATGCTCATTTCAAATTGAGATTTCATCAATTCTGCAAACTCAATAGTCATGTCAGTACAAGTAGATCCATAAATGATATCATCAACGTAGATTTGAACCATTAAAATATCTTCGTTATGTTTCTTAACGAACAGTGTTTTATCAACACTTCCCATTTGAAAGTTATGACTAAGTAAAAACTTAGTCAATTTCTCATACCATGATCTGGGAGCTTGTTTAAGACCATACAAAGCTTTTTTAAGACGGTATACATGATCAGTAAACTTAGGATCTTCGAATCTTGTAGGTTGTTCAACATATACTTCTTCATGTAAATCTCCATTTAAAAAGGCACTCTTAACATCCATTTGAAAATTTTTAATTTTTCTAAAGCAAGCAATGGATATAAAAAGTCTGATTGATTCAAGACGAGCAACTAGAGCAAAGGTTTCATCGTAATCGATACCTTCAATTTGAGTGTACCCTTGTACAACCAGTCTTGCCTTGTTTCGAATTATATTACCATCTTCATCAGACTTGTTTTTAAAAATCCATTTAGTTCCTATAATGTGTTTTTCTTTAGTCTAGGAACAAGATCCCAAACATCATTTCTCACAAATTGGTTGAGTTCATCTTGCATCGCAACAATCCAGTTTTCATCAGCAAGAGCTTCTTTTACATTAGATGGTTCTATCTGGGATGTAAAACATACGTAATTACATATATCCTCAAGTTGTCTACGTGTACGAACACCAGTGAGAGGGTTTCCAAGAATCTGTGTAGTTGGATGATCTTTAACAGTCCTCAATTCAGAATCAGTCTGATTAGATGAAGTATCAGATTTATCAATTACTAGAACTTCATCATTATCTGAACTTGAGACTGAAGTGTTCAAGTGATCATCAATGACCACATTGATGGACTCTTGAATCACACCAGTCCTTTTGTTCAGAACCCTATAAGCTCGATTGTTTAAAGAGTATCCTAAAAAGATCCCTTCATCACTCTTCGTATCGAACTTTCCCAGATTTTCACGATCTCGTAAAATATAGCAATTGTTGCCAAAAACTCGAAACTATTTGACAGTAGGCTTTTTACCGAACCACATTTCGTAAGCTGTTTTATTATTACTTTTACTAGTGTAAACCCGGTTAATAATGTAGCAAGCTGTATTAACTACTTCAGCCCAAAGATTCCTTGAAAGCTTCATACTATTCAACATGACATTAGCCATTTCTTAAAGCACTCTATTTTTCCTTTCGACAATACCATTTTGTTGAGGAGTTTTGGGCGCTGAGAATTCATGTAATATTCCCTGGTTGCTACAAAACTTCTCAAAACCGCTATTCTCAAATTCAGATCCATGATCACTACGAATCTTACTGACTTGAGAACTTTTTTTAGTTTGAATCCTTTTAAGAACCTTTTTCACTTCTTCAAGGGTTTCTGTTTTGTCCCTTAAGAAGACAACCCATGTATATCTGGTAACGTCATCCACTATTACCAAGATATATCTTTTACCACCTCGACTTTCTGTCCTTGTAGGTCCTACAAGATCCATATGGAGAAGCTCGAGTGGTCTTGATGTGGTATTGGAATTCACCTTTTTATGTGAGTTCTTTGTTTGTTTGCCAATCTGACATTCACGACATATTTTATCCAATTTTTACAGTTTGGGTAGACCTCTTATAAGTTCTTGTTTGCTCAATCTATATAGATTTCGGTAGTGTACATGTCCAAGACGTTTGTGCCACAAATCAGTCTCGTCTGTATGGACCATGTAACACAATTTGTTAAATGAGCTGGATTTACTTATAATATAGCAGTTTTCAGACGTTCTTCGTCCAGTTAATATTACTGACCCTTTGTTATTTAGAATCTCATAGCTTTGATTAGAAAACCGTACACTATGATTATTATCGCATATTTGAGATATGTTAAGCAAGTTATGTTTAAGACCTTCAATGTATAAAACATTTTTGAATAAAGGAAGGTTATAAAGTTTAACCGTACCTTGGCCCATAATCTTGCAGTTGCTGCCATCACCAAATGTGACTGATCCATCAGTCATGTCTTTGAGGTCAGTGAATAGACCTTTATCACCAGTCATATGCCTTGAACATCCACTGTCTAGGTACCATTTTGAATGGCTTGTTGCTTTGAAAGCAATGTGAGCAACCAAACAAGTGACTTTAGGAACCCATTTCAGAACTGTTTTGGATTTAGGAACATAGTTGGTCTTCTTCTGTTTATAGTTGTGGGAATGACCTACTGAGTTAGATTTTAAGAGCTCCTTGAGTAAATCAACTATTTTTTCAGCCAATGGATTTTTGTTCTGATTTTTGAAATTGATATAGTTATGTTTAGGTTTTTGAGAAAATTTTGTATTTTTAGAAAAATCTTGACAAGTACCTTTTTCTTTTGAGTTTTAAAATACTTCTTTCACAAAGTTGGGAGGAGTACTCTTTTATTTATGAGGTATGTTTCTATCATAACCCAACCCGGATCGATCACCATATTTTCTAGATCCGGATAAAAGTTTTTCTAACTTTGGATCTCCTTGGGCATACCTCCATGTATCCTTCAAACTCAGAAGAGAAGATACTTCATTCTTCAGTTTCTCAATTTCAGATTTCAAATCTTCAATAAGGGAGGTTTTGAATTCCAAATCACATTTTGATTTTTCAAAATTATCTGAAATTTGGGATTTTTCTAAAACAAGTAAGTTGAAGCATTCTTTGAGTTTAAAAAACTTTTCTTTTTGAAGTTTAAGCTTCACAGCAATTTTACAACTCTCCTTGTATAGGGCATTATAAGCATCTTGAAGATCTTCTTCATTATCATAATCACTATTCAGATTTTCTTCACTAGTTGAACCATCATGATCTGAAAAAGTGAACTTGGCTAGAGTCATAAGAGCCTTAACTTCATTTCCTGACTCGGTTTCAAAATCTTCTGAATCAGAAGTAGTTTCAGACTCAGATGATTCATCCCAAGTAGCCAACATACCCTTCCTTTTGGGTTTGTCCTTTTTAGGACATTTGTTTGCTAAATGCCCATATTCATGATAGTTGTAACACTGACTGTCTTTCAAAGATTTTTGAATTTTGGGTCTAAATTTCTTTTTATCATTTGATTGTTGAAGATCAACCCTTTTCTTATTTTTGAAAATCTTATAAAATTTCTTTGCTAAAAGAGCCATATCATCTTCAGAATCAGAGTTTTCTTCAAAAATAATTTTAGAAGATTTAAGTGCTATATATTTACCTTTAGGAGCTTTAAAGTTTAACTCATAGGTTTGTAAAGACCCAACTAGTTCTTCTACCTTCATATTGTCCGTATCACGAAGTTCCTGGATCGTGGTTACTTTAGAGTTGAACCGTTCAGGAAGTGAGCGTAGTATCTTTGCACACACTTTACTTCTGGGATTTTATCGCCAAGACCCCACATTGAGTTTACAATGTCATTTAATCTAGTATAAAAGTCCATAAACATTTCATTTTCCTCCATATGAATTTCTTCAAATTTGGTTGTGAGGATTTGGACTTTAGATTTCTTGACAATTGAAGTACCCTCGTGTGTCATTTCTAATATATCCCAAGCTTGTTTTGCAGAATCATAGGATATAATTCTTTTGAACTCATCCGGTGATATTGCACATGTAATTGCATTTAGTGCTTTAGCATTTGCACTACTCTCACTTTTCTTAAGTGTGGTCCAAGAAAAATAAGCCGTTATTTTTTGTGGTTTTTGAACCATCAACACCAGTCACTTCAGTGGTAGGAGGGGTCCATTCATTCACTGTGGCTAGCCACACACTTTCATCCATGGATTTGAGGAAGATCCTCATCCTGGCTTTCCAATAAGCATAATTGGTGCCATCAAAAGGTGGAGGCCTAGTGACTGAAAGACTATCAAAATTAGACATCTTATATAAAGCTTAGATCGTTAGCTCAGGAAATAAATCCAAATAGAAAGTAATTAAAATGAGCTATTAGGCTTTGATACCACTTGAAAAGGCCAAGTTATATGTCCTAGAGGGGGGTGAATAGGACTATACCAAATTTAAAATAATTACAGTGAAATTTACATAAAGAAATATCCAAACAAAGTAAATCAATCCACAATGCTGAAATGAATAGCAACCTCAATAAACAAGTATTGAGAGATTGATACAAACGTTGTTCTAAGGACAACCTTACACCAAAAACCAAAGTTTATGGTAGGACAACCTGGTTTCTAGAAAGATCTTTGTATCAAGAACTCAAACTTTCTAGGAATAAACAAATTGAAGCTGAACAGAGAAATGGAATGTTATCTCAAATATCGATTGTTCTAGGGACAACCATACACCATATAAATGGCAGGGCAACCTTACTAGAACAATTTAGAGAATCTAAAGCTCAAACAAATAAAGGAATAGCTTGAAATAAATTGCAGAAATTTAAATCTAAACTATTACAGCATTCCCCACTGAGCTTAAAATTAAAATGATTACAACATTCACATCCACATACATTCCATAAAAGAATAATCAAATATAGGAAAATAAAGCACACTTCCACACAACACAAGGAGTTATAGTGGTTCGCCTGTGTGTACACCAACTGTTCAACAACAGCCACACAGAATGTTACTCCACTCCTAATATCCTCACACAGGGGATATTAGCGTTCACTATCAAGTAGGTTTTCATAGGTTCACCCAAAACCTTTACAATTGTGTCTTTTTCAAAGGGCTTACACAAAAAAAAAAAAAAAAAAAAAAACCCTCACTTTTGAGTTTTCTGGCTCTCCTCAGATAACCAATAGCTTTGAGATTTTTCTGGCTTAACCTCAAATAAAACCAAAATAAATGAATTTACAATAAATGTAAAATACCTGAATTTCTTCTTTGTTGTAGCAGCCCAGAAGAACCAAGTTGGAGTAGAAATTAGAATGTCACAGTTCAATGTCCAATACTCACTTTATAATGGTTCTAGGTTCTATTAGGTTTTAAATTAAAACAAATGGGCTAGCTTAAATTGATTTTGATTCCAGTAAAAGGAAAACTTCCTTTTTACAGATTAGATTGGAATGCAGAAAACAAAATCAATTAACAAAGCTAAAGAAATAGAATATTAAATAAGCACACTTAGCTTAAATGGAGCACAGATTTATCTCTCAGAAGGCCAAATTAAATTAGCTTGAATGGTCTATTTAATTCTGAGATTCGTGCTCTATTTATAGTATGAATAAATCACGTCTTCGAATGGTCTTAAGTCGCTACGACTGGTTGAAGAACCAACAGATATTTGAAATTTCAGGCGCGATAAGATAAGACGGTTTCACAACTGGTCGTAGGGCACCTTCGATTGGTCGTAAGTCTCCTTCGACTGGTCGAAGGACAGACACGACTGGTCGAAGATAAGTGCAAATCATCGTTGTAGTTTGAGTCAAAGGTCTACGACTGATCGAAGAACCTATCGACACTGTTCCTACGACTGGTCGAACAGTCCCCAGGACTAGTCGAAGCCTAACAAAAAATTTTCAAATTTTACAACAAACTTACGACTGATCCAGGAAATCCTTAGACAGGTCGAAGCAGTGCTAGGACTAGTCGACCAAAGTCTAGGACTAGTCTTAGAACAGGCCAATCATACTTATATAAAATATATGAATTATGTATCCAAAATGGCCTACTCTAAAGGTCAACCTAAGGTCAGACTTACCTCAATAGTGAAGTACAGACATTGAAACTTAAGGCCGAGTGACCTTGAAAGTAGTGAAACTTGAAGTCTTGATGTAGTTCAAACTTGAAAGCATCTAGAGATCTTGAGATTGAACTTGAACACTTCTTGCATTATCCTTAACTTGAGCGTAGAGCTTGTCAACTTGAAAGCATCTAGAGATCTTGAGTAGTACTTTGATTTTCACAAATGCAAGCCTCATAACAGTGTTTTTGACACCATAAATTTGACAACAAAAGGGGCTATCAATAATAGCACTTACAGAAGATCACACCGTAAGGAGTCTTTCTCATTTAGAATTCTTGATATGCCGGAGATCTTCTCGAGATTATGGTTGTCCGAGATTCCCGGGATCTGATTTTATCTCTCGAAGATCTTGGGAGAGATCTTCAGTCTATTGGAGGGATTCTCGGACTGTTAGTACGGGAAAAGATCGGGTGGTAGAGGTGCCATATATAGTAGATATAAATAATAATGAGCCTTTTGTCAGATCAGCATTGGTCTTGTCAGAGGTTATGCCGACCTATAGCCGACCTATGGTCGGGTTGTCCTGCAGCTGACATATGTTTGAGCTATATCCGACCTATGGTTTAGGTCGACCTATAGTCGGCCTATGGTTTAGGTCAATAATCGGCCATTTGAGTGGACTTATAGTTGCATCTTATTTGAGTGGCCTTACAGTTACATCGACCTACTTGAAGGTCGATCTTTCCTTGCCAGTAGATGCCTCTTAAGGCACAAGCCTTATTGGGTCTGTGTTGTTTTGTAGAGTTGGTCCATTCCATAAGTCGTTTTATTTTTCCCCCAATAGTAAGCTCCCTTACTTTCAAGCCGATCTTCGGAGGCTCGAAAAATAAACCAATGTAGCTTAGGTCAGGTTATGTTGTCATAAATGACAGGTATGGCGGCCAGCACGGTAGTCGAGGCATGTCAGTAATCAAGTACAGCATAGTCGAGGTGGCGTTTCGTGGCTCGAGGTCACGTGGTCTACCAGGCCCCCGTTTCGGTGTCAAACCAACAAGAACATAATGCGTGGCCAATTCTTGATATTAGGGTCGAGTGACGCATGGGGTCGCGCCACATGTTGAGAGGGGGTAGTCGAGGGAACATTGTACGGAATCCGCATTAATGGGCATACTAGTTGCCACCTAGCTCTCCTATATAAGGAAAGCCTTAATTCAGTCCATGAGCCCCTTTGCATTTTCTCCCTTTCCCAGTCATCTTCCTTAGCTTAGAGAAGTGACTTCCGGCAACTTATTTTACCAGCGACCGGGCATCCTTTTCTTCTCCAGTGAGCTCCATTCTTCGCTCGCCCCCTCCTTTCTTTTTCCCTTTAAAGCGACTCTCAACATCTATAAAAAGCCATCATGTCTGAGTCTTTGAGTTCATGGGAGGGGGCTTTTGGCAGTGACAGTGGAGCGAGTAGCCTCCGGACGATGTCGAACCCACCGTCGCCGTTAGTAATAATGGATGATGCAAAGTTTCAGGCATCGTGGGTGATGGAGAGGTCCCCGACAGAGAGGTCAGTTAGGGTGGACCGTGGACTGTCTGGCGAAGGGGATCCGGAGGAGTCTTCTGACAAGGAGGGTCTGAGAGGTCCTGTGCCCTCGACCCTTACTGAGGAGGAATTAGCTCGGATTAGATGTTCACAACCCCAAGTGTAGGGTCGCGATGCAGTAATAATCTCAGTGAGACCAAGGTCGAATCCACAGGGACTAATCTCATGTGTATTCTGAAAGCAACTAGAAGTAAAACTAGAAGAAGATGTAAACCTAAATCTGGAAATGTAGAGAGAATAATTGTGAATTATTTAACTAAAACTTAAGAAATTCAAAGGTGGGAACTAGGGTTTCCAAGGATCCACTTGTAGTGATTAGGAAGATCTATGCTTGATTCAAGGACACAACTTGTAACACCCTGTACTTTTCTGTACTTGGGTGTTACCATGAGAACCTAACTTAGTATAAATACAATCCCGATCTATGTGAACATTCACACTCTGGCCTAAATCCAACCGTCGAGGTGGTGGAGCAACTACGAGATTCGAGATCTACCGTCCCACTGAGATATAAGGGAATCTAATTGTAGGAGTGATCGTCAGATCTAAAGTTATAGATCTACATCAAGTCAAATGAGTGGCCCATCTTAAGCTGATACCCAAATAATTCATTTTAAATGTGATGTAATCGTATATATATACTATAATACAAAGTAACCTTATAATTATTCATAACAATACATATGTTACATGAATTATTCAATCATGTATATTATTTAAACTATATATGAAATAAATGGTATACCAACACATTGTTACCTATATTAACTAACATTTACATTTTTATAATTTTAAGTTATAGGTTATCATATCATACTATATATAAAATATATATCACTTGATAATAGTTTTAATATACTATAAATGCATATATAATCACAAAAATACATTATAAATGATTGTAAACGAATACCTATTCATAACTATTAATGTACTAAACTAAACAAACATGTATATATATTTTTATTATATGATCTAAAATAGATAGTGGCCTTGGGTGGCTCACAAGCTAAATGAGCGATCATGATCACAAGATTGGACCACAAGTAGTCATCGGATTGACAATAAATGGCACTCAAAGGCCATGTTTCAACTAATATGGCCCACCTAAGACTTGGATCGGCCTCATTCCTTGACTAGGCCATTATACGAGCCAACAGAACTGATGAACGGAGTGGATTTCTGTTGGGCCGGCCCTGTGGGCTCCACCTTTGAGGTGTGTGTACACAGTTGAGGCACTACCGTGGTGCACCGAGATGATCACGCGGTCAAACCACGTTTGACACGAAACATCCCAAAAACTAAGGATTTCCCTCTTTATTTCCCGCGTCAGCCGTTTTGAAACGAACGGATGACCTTCCCTCTGTTCAAATCGTGGCCCACCATCATGGCCTATATGAGTGATCGGATCCGTCCATCTCGTGGGTAGCAGGGATCTGACCAAAACCATGTTTGGATCATGTCATGGGTCGCACTCCTGAGACCACAAATGCCAGCGCAAGGGAGCTGCTTGTGTTTCTTTTCTTTCCAAAATTGGAAAATCTGATTTTCCTCCACGCTGGCGATCCGCGTGAGGATGTTCTCCTTTAATCCTAACTGCCCGGTACATGCAATCTCAACCGTCTGTTCTCATTCACATGGATTAGGGCTGTCAGAGGAAATCGACGCCGGTTTGTGGCGCCAACGGTTTCTCCCTGCCACGGATTCAATCCAAACCATCCGTTTCTCATCCAATGGGTCTGGGAAGGTTTAGGGCATGTCTTAAGGGAGGAGAGATCAAACGGCATTTGGGGTTTTCTCCTTTTATTACGGATGCAAGAGAGTGTCGCCCGATGCCTTCAGAGCTTGAAACCATCGCGAGAATGCCACTGGAGCTTGCATTTTTCTCTCCCACGAGCATTGCATGGAAGAAACAGATGCTCCAGCATCATCGTTTTGAAGAAAAGAATCTTCGATGGGGGATCACCATTAGAGCCGGTCATCTTCCTCGCCAAACAAACAAACCGAATGACTGCAGGTTGAGGCCTGGCTCATGATCCATTGCACCCAAGAGGCAAGCTTGAGGCTGGTAATAAATCCCTACTAATCAAGCATGGCAGTAGGTCAGGTATTGCAGCCAAAAACCCAACAAATCTGTGTAGGGTTCGTTGTTGTCGTTGTTCACATTTCTAAATCGAGTCAGACTCGGTCCGGGTGAGATACTCCATGCTCTCATTACTTGAAGTTTTCTCTGGTTGAGAGTGAGTGAGTGAGAGAAGAGTGGGTGCTGTGAGGCGTTCATATCCGTATCTCCAACTGTGGTGCAGCTGCACTCCCGTCCGAGTGCAAGACAGGGGTTGTTGGACCGCACCAGTCACTGTGCTAACTTGACTCGGTTTAACATCGAGTTGGGTATGTGGTTGGCCGAGCTTGGGTCCGATCTGGATGAAAGGAAAGGGAAAATGAAGAAAAGAGAAAGAAGAAGGAAGGAGGGAAGAACGAAAATGGGAAGGAGAAAGGATGAGACAAAGTTTTGTTGGCTGCCGAGTCAACTCGGCTAAAACCGAGTTCGGTTGGGAATTTGGGATTGGACCCAGTCCGGGTTCGTTCTGTCCATGCCATTGCTGGGCATTCCAGCATGAAGGAAAGAAAAAAAGAAAAAAAAAAGGATAAGAAAAGGATAAGAAAAGGGAGAAGATGGAGAGAAAATGGTTTGGGTGGTGTGTTGAGGCGAGTCAACTCGGCTCGAACCTAGTCAGCAAGGTAAGGATTTCCTCCTCTTTTCATCAATCAGATTTGTCGTTTACTTTTGTTATTAATATCGTTATTAGAAATATAAATAAATACTACATTGTCTTAATTAGTGTTGTTGTTTCATCAATTAGAATTCTATTATTAATTATCAATTAGGATGATTACTATTAACATGTTACGCTAATATTAGTTATCATGGATGAAGCTACCATTGATGATATTAGCATGACATCCATCACTTGAGAATATTATCTTTAATAATAGGTGATACTATTTATTATTATTATAATACTAATTATTACCATGGTCACAAATATTAGTTATATTATTAACATTAAAGTATAACTAATCATATTATTATTATATGTATTTAAGCTGCTCATACGTCCTAGTTCTACTCCTAGAACTAAATCCTATGATGAAAACCCTAAGCCCTACACAAAACTCTAGACCTGGGTAATCCAACCGCTAGGTTAAGACCTTAACCCTAAATAGTGTGTAAGCTTGGGTCTAATGGTACAACTTTACAATTGATGGTAGGAATTGATTCCAAGGAAGCACACATTTCTTAGTGATGGTGCAAGCGGTTCAAAAATAAGGTGAGGACTCACCCTTTGATCTTCCCACTTAAATTCATTGATCTAATCATAGATGTTGCCGTAATTCTTTCCATTTAGTATCTCCTAAGTTACTTGATTTTGTTACTTAACTTTTTATGTGAATATGTGAATATGATAACGTGTTGCGCACCTAATTCCTGTGGTAGCTAATGAACATGGCTCCTTAATTATAGCATGCATAAATGATTTGGTGATAACATGCTATCTTTAGTCGTACATTGTTAATTAACTATATGTTGGTCAGTTGCGATTGAGTGATGTAATGAATGAACCTGTCTCGAACTCACCAGCTTGCAGTCCATATATCACACTTTGCCTTACATGGCTTAGACCACATACTCGCCCTACGTGGCTTGGATCATTTATTTGCCCTTCGTGGCTTTGATGGGTCGTTGGTGCCCTTTTGGTGCTTGATGGTTATATTCACATATCTTATTGGGTTCCTAGCCATCTTGCGGTGCTCAGTCGTACCATAATTTTCAGGTGGAGCAGGTGTTCGCTTAGCGATTTCCTAGCCATCTTGCGGTGTTCACGTACGATATTATTTCTGGGTGAAGTAGATGTTTGTTTATTGGTTTTCTAGCCATCTTGCGGTGTTTAGTAGTACAATGATTTCTAAGTGGAGCTGAAGTTTGCTAATCGATTTTCTAGCCATCTTACGGTGTTCACGTACGATATGATTTTCGGGTAGTCTAGAGTTTGTGTGTTGATTGTCTCTTCATTTGCAGAGTTCTGTCGTACCACGATTTTCGAGTGGAGCTGAAGTTCGCTTATCAATTTTCTAGCCATCTTGCAGAATTCACGTACGACATGATTTCCAGATGAAGAAGAGTTTTGAAGGTTGAATTTTTATTCACCTCATAGATTTCACTTGTACCATGATTTTTGGGTGGAGCTGAAGTTCGCTTATCGATTTTTTAGCCATCTTGCAGAGTTCACGTACAATGCGATTTTCTCATGCAATAGAAAGTCGTATGGTGGATTAGTTGGGTATCTGGACATGTTTCCTTGCATTGCGACTGCTATTATATCTTGCTTATGATGAGATTGTGTTGGTTGACTTAATTTTTGTAGGCATGCTCATGATTATAAATTGCTCTGTTTAATATATCTAAATTTATGATTGGCGTTCTATATTGATTATGAATTATAAGTGTCCAATCTTAGAGGGTGCTCCTCACTGCGATAGCCATTGATGCTATCAAACCGTAACAATTAATGTAGGTGTAGAGCAAGTTGATGTTGTTCACTGGGTGCTAGAGCAGATCGGGTAGATGGGGAGGTAGACGGGGTCCATGTGGTCCATATAGAGCTCCATCGTTAAATGATACATTTTTGTTCCTGTTTAACGAACTTTATATTTGGAATTGTGTAAGTCCTATATGGGCGCTACATTTGGAATTTTGTAATGATCAGAATGTGTTTATACAATGCATGGTTTAATCTAGCTTCGTTGCTGTTAACTCTGATTAATGATAAACTGTTCAAATTTACACTGGATTTCATAAGCTAACACTCGGGTTTTTGGGAAACGGGTTATATACTTGGGTCCTGAAAACACGAGGCGTTACACAACTGAAACACAACTGGAATCAGAGTCCTATCTTATGCAGTTGGAAGATATCTCAATACAACCAAATCTAAACTTCCTTTGACCTAATTCTCAATGGATGAGAGTTGTGAGAACTAGAAGTGATTCCATCACAAAACCTTGCCCAGGAGACAATGGCTCAAAATAGGATTTACCAATCTCATAAGTAAACATAAGAGAATCATAAAGATTAGAAGGGATTCCATCATCCAACCATGCCCATGAGACGATGGTGAACAACATGATTTACTAACTCTACAATCTCAATACATGAAAAGAGATACTCAAAGCTATCGTAGATCTATTGTAATTTGAGTCACAATAAACCATTAAAAACTAAAAGAATTTCTTAAATATCAAACTAGAATCAAAGAGAATTTAACTTAAACATGAATCAAAGCAATAGAATACATCCCATCACGCTACAAGCTTCACCTCTTAGCCCTAGCTAAGAGGTTCAGCCAACCATAGTCATGATTGGAACTAAAACCCTAGAAGAAAGCATGAAAAACTAAGGAAGAAGAAAAATGCTTGGCGACGGCTCTCCGCCCTTGTGCTTCACTCCTCCAAACCCTAGATTGATTAGATAGATCTCAAGGATGTCCTGGGGACTCCTATTTATAGTTGTACAACACCTCCTTTCGTACCTCTTTGCAAAAAACTGAAAACTACCTCAAATTTACGCACTTTGCTTAACCCTGCGTAACTTCACACGATTCGTTTAATGACATCGAATAGGCTTCGATGTCACCGAAGGTGTCTTTTATACGTTTTTTTTCCATACTTTTGTAGCTTCATCCGGACTCTGCGACCGTCTGTGTCATCGAACATTGTTCGAGGAATCAATAATGTGTCCAAAATAGTACAAAGAGTTATTCCAATTTCTTTAATAAATTTGATGTCATTGAAGAGACCTTCGATGTTATCGAGCAGATCTTCGATGTCATCAAGGACTGCTTAGAGTAATCGTAAATTGTGCCCAATATGTCCAACGAGTTTTGTCGAAATTCCACAGAAAATTTGATGTCATCGAGTAGGTCTTCGATGTCATTGAGCAAATCTTCGAGTCATTGAACAAGTTCTCGAGTCATTGAAAACGTCTTCAATTTGTCTAGCGACCAACTCGATTTTCCTTCATAAATTTGATGTCATCGACCAGTGTTCGATGTCATCGAACGGTGTTCGATGACACAGTCAATGTGTATTCTGTGCTTATTCTTTCGGCTTCATTCCTTCTCCACTTAGTTTTCTTGAATCTTGGGACCTCGAAATCTTCATTCTGTCTCCTAAGATCCATTCTTTGCCTTGGTGATCTTTGAGCGTCAAATCCATGCTTTTAGCACCTTTTCCAATCTAAGTTCTCAAATTCACCTTGCAACACAAACATGAGTAAAATAGGACATTAAACAGTATCATGTTCATAAAACCAAGATATAAATGGGGTCCAATATGCAATATTTTACCCTCAACATTAGACTGGGATATCACATCCCTGAGTCCATAACCTCCGATTTCCTTTACCAGTCGAGCTTCCTGATTGTCCTCTAGAGGGAGCAGTTGTCATTTTTCATGTCGCCCTTTAATGCGGCCTTAGGCTCCCTCTAGAAGGTCTGGTAAGGCGGGTACTTACTCGCCTAAACTTGGCTCATGGGAAAATGAGGAGGGCTTTGATCGGCTACACGGTCTTATGGTCTAAGCTAGAGCAGGTCAAGCTTTCCGTCGAGGAGTTGCTCCATCTATACCAGTTAAAGCCGAACAAGTTTCACCCCGACTGGTATTATCTCTCTGCTTGGCGGAGGACTGGAGGGAGCCTCATTACCGAACCTCCATCATCCAATAAGAATTGGAGGGATAAGTGGTTTTGGGCCTCTGGATGTTAGGAAGTGGTCGACCTACCCTTTGTAACACCTCGTACCTTTCAATACTCAGGTGTTGCTATTTAAATCAAATCTAACATGAACATATGTTAGAACACAACCTATAACCTAAACCATGTTGATTACTCACGATCTGCCCATTCTAACTATTGATCCTTGAGAGGGACAATTACATTCTCTTGAAATTGAACCTTAAATATCAAATCAAAGTCGTAAATCACTAGATCCACCATTTATCAGGGTCCAACTTGAAGTCCTTCCATCAGATCATCACACTTAGACCATTGGACCACTAATTCAACCATGGATCTTCATCTAGATGAGCATTAGGACCTTTAGGACCGTTGGTAGAAATCTTCATCCTTCAATCAAATGATCCAACTGTTGAATTTACTCAAACCATCCCGATGTGGAGGATAAGGAATTTAGATAATCACTCGGAGTGACCCACTTTTATGTTAAGTAACCCTAAACTTAAGGTATTTAGCTAAAGTGTAAGTCCCACATCTTAAATATCCGGATGAATAACGATGATAATAATAATAATAATAATAATAATAATAATAATAATAAGATAAAATAGCAAAAATCAACATTGTTTGGGTAGTGATAGGTTACGTTTAGGAATTTATAGTAGAAACATACAGATGACCCCCTTAGGCCCTTTTGACCGTCAATGTCCAGATTGGAATGAATTTGACCGACGGATCGATATAATCAATGCTTAAAGGTTGTAAATCTATTAGTATGGCCCACCTAAGCTTTGAATTCACCTCATTTTTGTCTAATACCTTAAAATAATCTGTAAAAATAGATAGACGGGTTAGATTTCTCTAAACATCACTGTAGGCCCCACACCCATTGAGTGCGTTCACCAGAAGTGGTGCACCTGCAGCGTACCAGACCAAGAATCAAGTCAAACAAAGTTTGACCCGACAAAAGCTAGAAATGGGAAGAATTTCTTCCCTTTTTCCCTCTAGTGCGTAGCTTAAACAGACAATGTCCATGTGTGGCCGTTGTGGCCCACCATCATGATCATCTTGGATGATCCAAACTGTCCATCACGTTTAGGGCGTGGTCACGACCAAACCCTAAAAGAATTCACACGTTGCTTCACACGTGCATGCACATAGTTACAGGCACAAGTCAAGTTGCGTGCGGCTACTCTTTTGGAAATGAAATTTCCATTTTCGTGAGGATGAGTTGGCAATTCAGGAGAAAGCTCTCTTTACCATCTCGACCGTCCATTCCAAGGGAATCCTAGCCCTAGAAACTAGGTTGTTATAAAAAGAAAGAGAGAGAGAAGTTGCGGAACGAATATTCCCATTTTCGTGCCGGCACAATCCCATCCGCTCCCACCTTTAACAACATCCCCAAATACATCTTGGCCCTAGAAATTAGGGCGCTCTCAGGCATCCATCTTGGAGATCTCGCACGAGATCTCCTTGTTGCGAGAAAATCACCTGCGGTAGAAAATCTCGAACCCACCAAGAAATGATGGACAACCATCCAGATCATGGGTCCCACAAATCTCGAACCCACCGAGAAATGATGGACAACCATCCAGATTGTGGGTCCCACAAAGTCCTTGGGATCCATCTAAACCACACAATGAAATCATATCGAGGAAATACACCTCCGTTGATGATCCACCATTAATGGCCGGATCATCCTCTCCGTTCGACCAAAAGACCCACCATCTTACAGTGAGCCTCATCCCCTGATCTGGGTCATTCATCTGATGGCTCATCATCTCAAACGTCCATCCTGATGACTGGATCACATCCATGCAACTTATGTTAATCTGAATCATCAGATTGTCAGTGTCACTTTTAGATTTAAAATTGACTCAGCTAACTAATCTAGTGATTAGTTAGCATTCGAAAGGTCTAGAATGAGATTACAGATACCTATAAAAGCCAACCCATTTAGGGCAACCTTTTCTAGAAAAGGAAAGCCAAAAAGAGAGAAAAGAAAGCACCGTTTCTGGAGCCGCACCACACCGAGTCCACTTGTCCGTGTTTGGGCAAGATAAGGCGAGTTATGTCGAGTCCAACTGCTGGACCTTAGCAGCGGAAGAGAAATAGAAGGAAGAAAAAGAAATGAAAAGAGAATAAGAGAAAGAGAAGGAAGGGAGAGAAATGTAGTGGATGAGCTGCACTCCCGTAGAGTGTAATGGCTGCCGCATCAGGCTATTACACCAACCGACTTGGTTGGGTTGAGGCGCTGTCCGAATTGGGTCTAGTTCGGCTATTGCTGGACATTTCCAGCAGAGAAGGAAAAATTAAAAACCGGGAAGATGAGAAGAGAGACAAGGCGGGTTGCGTTGCTGCCAATTCAACTCACCTTGACCGGTGTTGAGGCAGTGGCTGGTTGGGTCTAGTCCATGGTTGGACGTCTTTAGAGAAGAAAAAGAAGTAGGAAGGAAAAAAGAAGAAGGTGATAAAGAGAATAGGTAGGGTCCTTTCAACTTATGGCTCCACCAAGTTGACTCGGTGACCCGCCTAGCTGATTGAGTCTAGCCCATTGCCATGTTCTGACCCTATCTAATCAAATTGTGAGGGAGATCAGTAGAAGTATGAGGAGAGATCTGGATACCATTCTCGTCTCATAATCACGCCATCACTAACCGAGTTAACTCGGTTCTCATCGTCGAGTCTAAACAAAAAACGGATCTGGAAGTCGAGTTTCGACTCTCTGTTTGACTCGGTAGAGGGTCTAGGTTGGTCCCTGGGGCTTGTGTGAGTCCCGCTTGTTGTTAGGTCTAGTGAAGAAGGGATAGCTAGAGGATGGGAGAAGGGAGTAAAAGAGAAGAAAGAAGAATGGAGAATGAAGGGGAGACGACCGTGTGGTGCAACTGCCGAGTCAACTCAGTTCAACCAGAGTTGAATCAGTGGAGATAAGTTGGATCTGGTCTAGTACAATTCAATTCAATTCTAGAGATGTCAGGGAACTACATCAGGGTGACTTACTAGGTTGGTTCGAGTTGGGAGCGAATCGGGCTTTTAGTCGAACCAAGTCGACATAGGATCCAATACTAAGGTGTGAGAGTGAATTCCAGTAAGTGTTAAAAGGTGGACCAGATTTAAAAGGTGAGGATCACCCTTCAAGCTTTTCTACTTCATGCTAGTTAGCTTAGTTCATTTACTTTGTTGATTTCTTAATATAGTGAAATGTGGAAATAATGATGAATGTTAATTCCATTTGAGTAATCCTTTATAAATCCAACAAGTTTAGATTTAAATTCAAGTAATTAAACATGTTATGGATCTCTAATATCCTTATTCTGATTGAAGATGTGTACTTTATATGTGTAAGTGCTAATGGCATTGTATGTGGCTTGTTCTACCACTTATGCTTGCTTGATGGTGTTTTTAGGAAATCCTCGAACTAGTGGCCACCTATGTTATGGATTAAATAAATTTATGTTGTGGATGTAACATCCCGGATTTTTGCCAACCTGGGATTAGACATCCTTAGGCATTGGGTCAATCTTAACACCTGATTAACTTTTCAAATGCTCAATTCAAAGCCTCAAATCCCGTCTTAAACCATTTTCTTCACAAATCCCACCCTTCACTACCTTGTGCTTTCAATTTTTCAAAGCACTTTCGCCCTAGACACTATCTTAAACTAGCTAAGTAGTAAAACTTGGATCACTTTATATACAAACTGCAAAGGCCTAAGTACCATCTCAACCAGAAAACAATTAGGATTAAATCCTTTAGAAATTTAACAAAGTTAACTAAGTGCAAAACTCGATTAGCCATGAAATCCGTTGGGATCGCTATAAATACGATCTGCAAGACCCAAAACTTGCAAAATCAGTGACTCTAGGTTTCCTTAAAGTTTAGAACCAAACTCATTTCCCGTCTGCTCTCGGGAATTAAACGAAACTTCGTATTAGGTCTAGACCGCACATCGGGAGTCCGATTAACACGAAGCTAAGGAACTAGGACCGCCTCACTGGGCTTGACAATCATCTCAGAAATCAGATCCAGCCGATGTCCCACGGCCATTCGTTTCGATCCGGAGCGAGGGAGTGTGAAAAACACTATTCCCATTCCAAAATAAATATCTGGAATAGTGATCTGGCATCTTTTACTTGCGCATCAGTATTAAGCAACCAGACCGTCAAAATCAGACCAAATTACACCCTCGGATTAAGAAAAATTTCAGGAACATTTACATGTACTTGGAATTTCGGATCGTGGCCCACTGACCGTTGAACTGAAAGTGGTCCGCCACGTGCGATCTGGGAATCCGATCGAGTCGAAAACGTAATCCCACATAGATCCATGTGTGGTGAGCTTAAGTCTGACGTTTGGCTCAAGGAGGGCCACCAGAACCTCTCTTTTGAGCTGAAAAAGTGACGAAATACCTATATTAGCAGTAACCTTTGAACAGGAGTCTATTTCGGTGAGTTTTGAGGCTATATAAGGACCTTAAACCCTCTCCCATTTCAGCCATACGAATTTGGATTTGAGAGAGGGAAAAGAGAGAGAAAGTGAGGGAGAAGTGGGAGAATCTCCCTGCCGTCGTTCCCTGCCACCACACGGGCTGCACCATCCCTTTCTCATCGCTTTCCAGCGATTCCAGCCCCATTTCTAGGTAAGAAACCCTAACCCTAATCTGATTTGGGGCTTGGGTGGTTGTAGGTTATGAGATAGCTAACCTATTTCGTTCTCTAGGTTGCCAAACTCCCGTATACGGAAGCTTAGCGAACCTATCAACTCCGTTACGATTCTACGACAAAAGGTGCGGACTTTAGGTGTATAGGTTAGGGTTTTCAACGCTTTCAATGTCAGATAATGATAGATTCATGATCTGCATGCAATTGCACATGTACAAAGTGCTTTCCGTTTCCTGTTTCGATTAACGTTGTAGAATATGGAATTTCACATACTCTAGGTATACGTAGAAATACCGTATACGTATTTTTTTGGAGAAATGTTTGACATGTTTATTTAGTGTATGATTATACTATATATGGATAAAATACTAGTTTGGCGAAAGGAATCGCCGTAATACATGTTCACTTGTAAATGCTACGTATGTTGAAATTGTGTATTCTAGAAATACCGTATATGTGTAAGTTTTGGAAATGTAATTGTCATGATTATTTGTTGTATGATTATGGTATACATGGATAAAATACTCGTTTGGCTAAAGGATAACCCTAATACATGTTTTACTAACATACACCATGTATGTTGTAATAGTGTATTCTAAGTGTTTGTGGAAATGGCTGAATGAGTATAGAATTCTCATTCGTGCTCGCCATGACTAATTGTCATGGATTCATGATTGATGTATTGGCGATACCCCCTTTGACGAAAGGATTTGCCCTAAGTCACGCCACGGCCAATATACACTATATATGCTAAAATGTGTGGCCCAAGTGTTTGTGGAAATGACTGAATGGATATGGAACTTGGATTCCTGCTTGCCATGACTATCCGTCGTGGGTGTACGCGTGTTATGATTGGGGCAACTCCCTAGTGAAAGGATTTGGCCTAATGCCTATGTGATCGACATATGTCGTGTATGTTGATGTATGTTTGTTTAAGTGTTTCTTGAAATGTCTGAATGAGTAGTAGTTAGCAAATTGTAAAGTATAAGGGTGTTGAGATATGATTCTCAACCTCTTTTAACTATGTGTATGATCTCCTTTGATAGTTGTGTGATTAGGAATTGAACATGTACAAACGCATGCTTGTGTTGTGATTCATAACATGCTCAACTGCTTTATGATTTTAACTATGTAATGCATATGTTTAAATTTATATTTACGTTGTATGATCCGTCATGGGTGATGGGGGAGCGGAGCAACGAGTGCGTGCAACAGCCCTGGCAGCCCTAAACGGATAATACCAGACCTTGACTGTATGAGTTGAATCTTGATCCATTACTGCTTTGTCTATCTGCAACTGATTGTGTTTGGGGCTATGATTATGGCCCAGGCAATCGGTAACGAGATTGAACTCGTGGCTGAGATTCATTTGCCACGTGGGATGTGTTCGACGAACTCGAGTCGTGCGTTGCCTGTCGGCAGTGGCTAGGCCACACGAAGTTGTTTATGCACTTCATGTCGTGCAGCTCAACAGGCGATCGTGCTAGTCGAGCTCGTCAAGTAACCCGATCTGCCTTATGTGTGTTCACCCTGTTTGGTCGCTACTGCTTGAACCTAGGGTACCAAACTTACCAGTGGCGATCCCCGTTTAACCATGGTACCTAGATCCGCTAAGTCGCATGAGCCGGGCATGGTGGTATGGGACACCGTGGTCGAGCTGTCGGCCTATGCTGGGGCCATGTGCCTCCCCGTAGTGACCATTGCGCAACTAACTCGTGAGCCGAATACGGTGGTATGGGACACTGTATTCGAGCTGTCGATACTTCGGCGTGAGCCGAGTACGGTGAGATCTGTGCTCGTGTTGACGGGCGACGAGTCCTCCGTGGTATCATCGAGTACACTCCAAGGGTCTGTGATTGGCGACGAGTCTTTCACAGCAACTAGAGTGTGAGTTGAGCCGAGTACGGTGAGACCTGTACTTGAGCTGACGGCTAGTGATTGAGCCGAGTACGGTGAGACCTGTACTCGAGCTGACGGCCAGCAATTGAGCCGCATACGGTGAGATCTGTATCCGCGCTGACGGGTGACGAGCCCTTTGCGATGCCTTCACTAAGCTTCTCAAACTATAATATCGTATGAGAATAACTAGGATTGACGACCCTAGAATGGATCATGTTTGGGAATGATACAAGGGAGGTACCTTAGTTTCCCAATACTGCTGTTTGAAATGGACTAATAATAACTTGGTAATCATGAGCATCATCGCACCGCATGTGCTTTGTAGATGTGGCGCACTGAGGGAGTTAAGCATTCGCGAACGTAAGATGATGTCGCTTGAGGGTGGTTTGGCAAGGGCATACAGCATCATGTCATTTCATTTTCGCACTTAACAAGAGTAGTTAGAAATGTTTGATTTGTACTGCTTTATCATTACTGCTTGATTGAATTGATAACATGTTAACCTATGCTTTACTGTTCCACTGAGTTGATCACTCACTCCCACGTTACGGGACGGTGTTGTACACACCAACCAGATTTGTTGAGTTTCAGGTGGTGGCGATGCTTGTGAAGCAGAGCCGGACTACTTCTATGATGATAGGAGGAATTCTCCTATTTGTATCTCTCTGGCAGGTCAATGAAGACCTGATATTGTATTGACGGGGCTATGGTACATGGGATAGGAGGCATTACTTTTCCTCACATTTGGTACATTTTAGAGCTGCACTTGTATTTATTTAACCTGGTAATGTTATCACACTCTGGAGACTCATCATAGGTTATATATTTTATCTATCTATCACAGTCTTCCGCTTGCAAATTAACTGTCTCTGGAGTATGATATGCTGTTTTGGCTTAATCTCACTCATGTTCAATGCACGAATACAGTCAACATTCAATCATCATTCATTTTGTTGCATAAGTGATGTTCTGGAACTCGGGAGTTGAGTTTATGCTCGACCCCCGATTTTCAAGGCGTTACAGTGGACTTATCATCTTTTGAATCATTGGTGCCTATGTGGCTGTTGGGGAATAATCCCTTCTTATCGCACCATTAAATGGAATATTCAGCGCTTGCGGCTTTTATGGAATAATTGCCTCATATGGCTTTAATGGATTGTCTTTGTATAACTTTGCGATGGTAAGTTCCACTTGTTGGACTACGATTGGCCACTAGTTGGGTAGGTTACCTTTAAACATCCTATTTGTTAGTCTCATGAGCCAGGGATGGTGGAATGGGACACTATACCTGAGCTGTCGGCCTATGCTGGGTGACAAACTCCCTATAATGACCTTTGAGCTTCCTTAAAGTGGTTGTTTGAAATTTGAATAACAATGGTTGGGCTAATCATGCATTTTCATGGCATAAGGACTTTACTGGGGGTCGATGTAAGACACGAGGGTTTTCTTAAATCACTATGGGCTGTACCATAAAGTATTTTACATGGTGATCTTAAGTTATTATTACATGCATTCGAACCACTATGGGTTGTCCTTATTGCATGGACTTTTCCAGGTGCCTAGTCCTCCTTAGGTCATACATTTGAGTACTTTTTCGGGAGACTAGTTTACCTTAGGTGTCCTCATTGCATGGTCTTTTCCAGGTGGCTAGGTCTCCTTAGGGCGTACCTTTAGGTACTTTTCCAGGTGGCTAGTTCTCCTTGGGTGACCTTTTTGCTAGCTGGATGTGCATCCCCAGGTCTGTGAGCATATACATGCATCCATTCATTTAAACAATATTATCTTTGTGAAATTTATTTAATGAATGCGTATATGATGAACCTTATCTGATTTCTATGATAATCATTATGAAATATTTGTTAAATATTGTTCTTCATAACTATGCTTAATTATCTTAATGATACGATAAATCTTAGGGGTTATACCTCGCTGGGATAGCCATTGACGCTATCAAATCGTAATCAGTGTGCAAGAGACGCAGAGGATGTGCATGCTGGTGTTCATGTGGAATAGGAGGAGCCAGACTACCTTGCGACTCTCTATTCCCAATTTCATTTGTATTTAATTTGTACGGTTATGTATTGTAAAAACTTAAAACATTAGTTTGTACAAGTTTTCGGGTAACCGCTTGAAATTTTGGTTATGTATATTTGGACTCCCTCTTATATTTGATTTGTTTTTATTTCGCTAGTTTACCAACTTTGATTAAAAAAATGTACGTGAAATTTGAACCACCATTAAAGGTTAACACTCGGGTTATTGGAAAACGAGTAGTGTACTCGGGTTTCGAGAACTGAGGTGTTACACCCTTGGATCAGCATTTAGTCCCCACAGCATTTACCGACCCAGGTCAGTATTCTTCAGACTTAGTTATCCTTCAGCTCTTCCTTAGTTGGTCGGTTTTTGAGTTTTCATGACTTGTTCGCCCACATCTTCTGTCACAGTTATTCCCAAACACCATCCCCTGCTGGATGGTGGATCTTTGGTTTGGATTAGATGGTTTGTCACGCCCCAAACTGGGAAACCGAGCTCACAAAATTCTAGATCGCCAAATCTGACGCTGACAGCCTCCGTAGTGCCCCATTCTCGACTTCCGGCACCCATATACTGGATTCCGATCCTGAGATCCATCAAGGAGGATTTTCAGTAAAAAAATTTGTAAAGGGAAGCATAACTATAAGCATAACTTAGTCACAAACAACAACATCACCACATATCCATTATAATCGAAAACTTTGAGTACAACGCATAAATGGAAATACATGATAGGTATCAAAAAACCAGAAGCTCAGCCGCACGCTTCTGCCTCAGCTCGGCTATGTCCTAGTGTCACTTACACGCATCTATCATGCATAAGCCTACAGGAAGCTCAGAGGGCGATGTAAGTGTGTGCATAATATACGTGCCAAGCATACAACATCGGAGTAATGCGGAAAGTGCCGGTAAGTCCATGAATGGGAAAAATGATGGCAAGTCCATGAATGCTATCAATCATACCAAGGCTATGCAATGCAAGGCCTATGTAGCCAAATGTCATATGCGAGATGCAATGCAAGCATACCAGTCCTCAGCTGGATCTACATATCAGTACAGTCCATGAGTACCATCAACCGTATCAAGGCTATGCGATGCAAGGCCTACATGACCAAATGTCATATGCAAGATGCAACGCAAGCATACCAGTCCTCTGGATCTATATATCAGTACAGTCCATCTCTAGAATATCACCGGGGTCTAGTACGCTCCATAATGACTGCCCCTCCCCCAGGCACTTAGCCAAGTGAGAGTAAGAGACCTCACTACCCACCTGGCCAGTAATCAGCCGATATCTACTCGACTCTTCAGTAGCGGACCTATTTCCGAGTTGGTCAAACTCAACCTAGCAGAGCCCCCTTCACCTTGGCGGGTAAGGTCACACCCCCTTCCAACAGACCACGGCACAGTGGGAGACGAGCCTTTTGGTATTCGGCACTCTTACGCTCATGTATCCACTCGGTCTTGACATTGGAGCAACCTTTTATTACCATAAGGGTTCTGGGACTTTCACCTAAGGACATCCTAAGTGCTCTAGTGCTAGAACTAAATATTTTTGGTGTCCAATCCTACAATCCACAATATGCCTATGAAGGCTCCTGCCTCGATGCCGTTAGGGCATACAATAATCATATCACACAGAATGTAAGATGCACGAGTTACACCATCCGGTCATACATCAAACTTGTGCGTACCATGCGCTCATGTGAGGCAACTCCGTCTCACAGGGAGTCCCAAAAACAACCAACCCAATGTCATATGTTATGATTAATCACTCCTCATAACAAGCATGCAAATGATGCGCATGGGCATGTATCATGATGTTATGCTAGCATATCCAACAATGATGATGTACTCTCCTACAGTCAATAGATGGTCTGGATGGCATACTCATATCAAGAATAGGCCTCATGGGTAAGTCTAACGTATATAACAAGGGGAGTCAAGAGGATGGGCCTAAGTATAAAGAGTGGGCCTCCTCACCCTCTCCATCATGTAGTAAACTGGGCTTCCTATGGGGCCCAATAAGCACAAGATGGGCTATATGACTTGGACCAATCTACAAGGCACGGTGGAAGCACCATTAATAATCGGGGCCCAATGGTTTGGGTTAGCCCACTAAGAGAAGATGAGAATGGGCCTAACAATGGGCTAAGGGAGGTTTACAACGTGGACATTTAACCACCATTGCCTCCTAGAGTGCGGCCCGCTATTTAAACTATCTCACAATGGGGCCCATGGCCCTTACAATAGCTAGAAAATAAATGGGCAGTATACATATTATCTCATAAGTCATGGTGGGCTTCAAGGGACGGCCCATGGTCTACATACATCAAGGTGGGATACATGGGGTAGCCCATAGCCCAGCAAATAAATGGCTAGGGAAGACATACTACACATGCACCTTGGTGGGCCTCATGGGGCAGCCCATATACTCTATAAAATGGTTGGGCAAGGTGTATAACACTTATATCATAGTGGGCTTACAAACAGCCCACAAAGTCCAACACAATAGAAGGGTAGCTCATGCATTAAAATGGGCTCTAAGGCTAGAGGTCCAGCCCATCTGGGCCTGCTAGATGTCTAGAAATCTGGACAGTCTGATCCTCATACACACAGATGGAAGGTGGGCCTCTGCACAACATAAATAGGCAGCATGGATATAAAATATACAAGTGGGGCCCTGTACATACAGTAGGTGGGCCCTGCACATACATAGCAGGTGGACCTACATATACACAGCAGGTGGACCTTGCTAGTCGCCCCACTGATGGACAACCTGGATAGAATTAATACATACCTCAAGTGGATCCCACCGTCCCTTCCTTGGACGGTGTAAATGCAACACATACATCACGTCAGGGCCCACCGTCCCATCTGGACGGTGTGGATGAAACACATACAGCACGGTAGGTCCCACATCCAGCTGTTGGATGGCGTGGATGTCACACATCTGGTGGGTCCCACACGTATCAGGTGGGCCTCACATGCAATGGACAGCGTGGATGTAGAATACATACATCAGGTGGGTCACACATCCCCCGGACGATGTGGATATAACACATAGATCATGGTGGGTTCCCACATCCCATGGATGGTGTGGGTAAAACATTCATCATGGTGGGGTCCACGTCCAGGGACTGGACGACGTGGATAAGACACTTACAACATGTGGGGTCCACGTCCAGGGACTGGACGGCATGGAAAAACACATTCATCAAGGTGGGTCCCACGTCCTTGCTGGACGGTGCGGATGCCACACATTCATCAAGGCAGGCCCCACCGTCCCTGTTGTTGGACAGTGGGGATACAACATATACACCAAGATGGGTCCACGTGGTGACCTACCAACTGTGGATACAAGCTGTATTTGTTTTTCCCCTTCATCAGGGCCTATCCCAAAACAGTCCAGACAGCAATGCTGCTGGACGTCAGCAAGGTGGGTCCCACAAATGGGACAGCGTGGATACAACATATAAATCATGGTGGTGTCCATGTGGTGGGCCACATGGCCCCACACTAAGTAGGGCTAAAAGTTAGGCGGGTTCAACCGACAGACCCGTGACCGACCCGACATTGGGTTGGGCTTGGGCAGGATGTATCGGGCTGTTCACTCCCCAAGTATAGGGTTGTGATGTAGTAATAAACTTGGTAAGACCGAGGTCGAATCCACAGGGACTGAAACCTGTACGTATTCTGAAACTAAGTAGAACTAGAACTAGATTAAGATGAAATCTAAATCGCTTGTAATTTGAGGAATAATGGTGAAATAATTATCTAAAACTTAAGAGAAATTCAGAGAAGGAACACTAGGGATTCAGAGGATCCACTTGTAGAGATCAGGGAGATCTTATGCCTGGATTAAAAATCAGGAAAATTAACTGAACTGCCGTTGATATAGTTTTCAAGAGATGAGAGGTATGTGAATTAGAATGGATTCTATCACCAAACCATGCCCAGGAGACAAAGTAAACAACAGAATTAAACTAATTACCAACCCATCAACAATGTATGAAGGTTAGGAAGGGTACTGACATCCAACCATGCCCAGGAGAAGATGGTGAACAACAGGGCTTCCTGACGTCATAAATATAAAAAGGAAAAGAACATGCTCAAAGCCATTGCAGACTCGTTGTAATTTCAGTCACAACAGACCATTAAAGACTAAAAACATTCCCTTGGATCAAACTATAATCAATATCAATTCATAAATTAAAATTAATTAAAGGCATAAAACAGAGTCTCCCTTCATGCTACAAGCTTCACCTCTTAGCCCTAGCTAAGAGGTTTAGCCACCCATGAGTGGACTAGATCTCATGAGTTTAGAAGAAAAACAAATAAAAAAAATACCAACTATAAACTCTTCTGTCTCTCCCTCTGCTCCAGTCGTCGATCTCCCCCTTTTCTCTTTCGTCTCTTGGTTTCTAATATCAGCAGGAAGTCGGCTCAGTCCATAGTCAGTGGAGAATCGGCTGCATCGTGCGTAAGTTTTACGCAGTCAAAAGAAAAAAAATGCACCCCTTGTGTTTAAGAAAGATTTCCGGATGCCGACTTCTTGGTGGGGTCTACATACCCCAGTATTTGAGAAATCCACCCCGTCTATTAGTTTCATCTCAGAAAACCCACTGGGGATGGATAGTTTTGACTGATTTCGGCGTGGCCCACCGATTCCTTCACTCTTTTGTCCGCATTCCCTTTGATCAAAATTCCTCTGCGTGTGTGTGCATGGAATTGGAGAGCCTCCTATTGTACGGTCACTTTTACCTCCTTATTTCAATGAATGGCTTGGATCAGTGAATGGTCTGATGATCGTGGCCCACCGAGCTTCGTCCGCAAGCTCTGTTACGAACAGAGCCTTCTGTTTTTCCGCTATGATGGTCGGTGGGCCATTGGTTTATGCCAGGTGAAAAATCTATTCCGTCCATTAGCTTCAGGACGAAAAACCGTCCGGACTTGCTCGGTTTTGGATCCAAACCGTGGTGTCCCGTGAGATTGTGACCCAGCCGTCCATCCTGCGTTTAAATAGAGATTTCTTGTGATCGGCTGCATGGGACCAAAAGGTCTCCTAGGTGAGGTGCGTGGCCACCCCTGGAGGCATTTGGACGGTTCGGATTATCAACATGCATAATGGGTGGGGCCCACAAGCCAAGAATGGCCGGACTGTGCTTGCGCGCTGTCTCTGGGTAGGAGATGGATCGGGTCAGCGCTTGCTGACCGGTCCAGCTCTCCCAGTGCACAGCGAGTGCGCGTGCGCTGGATGCGCACGCCACTCAATGTGGGGTCCACTTGGGTGTAGATGCGAGATCCGTTCCGTCCATCTCCTTTCTCATATCCTTTTAACCATGGGGAGCGAAGTTAAGGTACATCCAGATAGCAAGTTGGCCCCAAATCATGGTTTTGGGGGTTGATATGTCTATTGAACCACTTCCAAAGGGATATGAAGGCTAAAATTTGACGTGTACGGTTAATTTGTGGTCCTTAGGCCATGTATGTAGTTTCAAGCCGATCAGATGGTGGGAACCCTATGATCTTGCATTTTAGCTGACTTTTAGGCCACTTGAACTTCAATTTCTCGATTTTCTTGGATCTCTGGCGTTGATCTTGGTCCCCTGGGTTCCGTCCCTTGCCTTGGCGATTCTGGAGTGTCAAATCCATGCATTTAGTACCCTTTTTGCAGTTCATGCTCTCAAATATACCCTGCATCACAAACACGGTTAAAGCGGGCCATTAAACGGCATCATGTTCATAAATCCAAGCAGTAACTAGGGTCTGATATGCAATATTTGACCCTCAACCCAACCCCCAACCAGCATTTTGCTAGTCCCGAGTAAAATATGCGAAAATTAAGTTGAGAATTACAAGATAATTTCTATGAAACCGAGTGATATTTTGAAAAAAAAACGATCCAGACACGAGAAATCTAAGATTCATGAATATTGGGCATTCTTTCTTCTGGATTCAAGTACATGATAAAACCTCATAATCAAGTCCTAAGCATTAATCCATAAATTAGAAAAAATTCTAAACATCGAGTTCCATGGGTGTATAGTGTTACCTTGCTTATCATCATTAAGATTCACTTCGTTAATTTATGACATTCTTGGTAACCAACAAGAGTACCCAGGACAATCAACTTAAACCAAAACTTGCCTCACAGATCCACTTTTCATTCTAACAACCTTTGATTTTTCCATGAACAGTAGTGCTTAGGAGGGGAAACAAATCCTTACCTATAGGGAGCAAACCTATGGTGAGAACTAGTCGCCTAACTTTTCCAAATATTAACCGTGGGGAATCGAATCTACACCTATAAGGAGCAAACTTATGGTGAAGTTCGTTCGCCCAACCCTTTCCGCAAGCGGTTATCTTGTAGCCGGATATATATATATATATATATATATATATATATATATTTATTAATCATGATGGAGAAATTGTCCAGGATGGTTCTTTTCATGCTTAATGATTACCAAGTCAATCCTTCAATATCAAACTGAAACTTTAATGTGAAAGCGAGATGTGTCTTGTGAAATCATGACTCAATCAATGTTTAAAACCTCTAATCATGGATTAACAATTTGAACTTAACTGTGAAATTTAACAGATACTGAAATTAAGAATCATAAATTTCCAACATCACGTATCTTGAAATTTTAAATCCAGGATATCCGTCAAAATCACTTCGAATTCACTAGAAAGTCCAGAAAAATTTTAAAAATTTTCACAATTCTTGCTCAAGACCAAGAAAACACTGATTAGGTAACCTAATCTCCCACCCCCAACCTAAAATCTACATTGTCCTCAATGTAAAAGATGTAAACATGCAATGCACATGGGACAACGAAAGTACATGAGAAGTGATGGGAAGATAGTACCTGGGTAACGAGTCGAGAGAGACTTTTCCATAAAGATCTCAACATGAGAGCGGGTCAGCACAAGAGTAAAACCAATCGAAAGTAAAACAAAAATAAAAATCCTACCTATACCACTTTCGCAGGTGCTCTCGATTGCATTGAGCATATGCAACAAGCCTTTAAACCCCTAGGTTGCCCCTAGTGGACGAGTTGTAGTCTCGTGAAGGTTTGCAGTAATGTTACCCACAAACATTGGACTAGGAAAATGGAATGAAAAGCTGGGCTGCCTCCCAGGAGCGCTAAGTTTACCGTCTTCAGCCAGACAAATAGAATAAACTACCCTAGTCCTATGAAAGCGATAAACCTACCTATACCTCCATCAGACTAGGAGATCATTCCTGGTAAACAGGATCAGTCAGAGGCATGGACATGTCTTCTGAATCAAATTTCTCGACAAATGGCTTTAAGCGATGTCCATTTACTTTAAATTCTTTGCCATTGTCGGGATCTCTTATCTCGACGGCCCCATGAGGATATGCAGTAACAACAATGTAAGGGCAGGTCCAACGAGATCGAAGCTTACCCGGAAAGAGATGTAATCGAGAATTATACAAAAGGACTTTCTGACCTAGCGTGAATGATTTTCGTAGAATATGTTGGTCATGAAACGCCTTCATCCTGTCCTTGTAAATTCTCGAGTTCTCATATGCGTTGTTCCGGATTTCTTTAAGTTCATTTAATTGAAGTTTGCGTAGCGAGCCAGCGTTGTTTAGATTGAAATTCAGATTTTTGATCGCCCAGTAGGCTCTATGTTCCAATTCCACAGGCAAGTGGCAAGCCTTCCCATAGAAGAGTCTAAAGGGTGACATTCCAATAGGGGTTTTAAAAGCAGTACGGTAAGCCCACAAGGCATCGGTCAATCGGATTGACCAATCCTTACGATCAGGGTTAACCGTTTTCTCCAAAATATGTTTGATCTCCCTATTAGAAATCTCAGCTTGCCCACTTGTCTGTGGGTGATATGGGGTGCTCACTTTATGAGAGATACCGTATTTCTTCATTAAACTTTCGAATGGCCTATTACAAAAGTGTGTGCCCCCATCACTAATGATAGCTCGAGGCGTTCCGAACCGCGACAGGATGTTCTCTTTTAAAAATTTAATGACTGTGCGATGGTCATTGTTGCGGCACGGGATTGCTTCGACCCATTTAGTGACATAATCTACGGCGAGCAAAATATACAGATTTCCAAAGGATTGGGGGAAAGGTCCCATGAAATCAATGCCCCAGCAATCAAATGCCTCTATGATAAGAATGGGATTCAAGGGCATCATATTTCGACGGGACAATGCTCCCAATTTCTGACAATGCTCACAAGCTTTGCAAAACTCATGAGTGTCCCTGAACATAGTGGGCCAATAGAAGCCACACTACAGAATCTTGGCCGTGGTCTTTTTTGCAGAAAAGTGACCACCACAGGCCTGTGAGTGACAGAAGGAGATGACACTCTGATGCTCATCATCTGGCACACATCTCCTTAAGATCTAATCTGGGCAATATTTAAACAAATAAGGATCATCCCAGAAAAAGTTGCGCACCTTGGTGAAGAATTTCTTCTTATCTTGCGCAGTTCACTGTGTCGGTATGGAACCTGTAGCAAGATAATTAGCAATATCAGCGAACCAAGGTGAGTGGGAGACTCTGAACAGTTGTTCATCAGGGAACATGTCATTGATATGGGTCGCCTCAAGGGAATCAGAGGTATTAAGGCGAGAAAGGTGATCGGCCACTATGTTCTCTACTCCTTTTTTATCTTTAATTTCCAAATCAAATTCTTGGAGTAGAAGGATCCATCGTATCAGGCGGGGCTTAGAATCATTCTTAGAAAGAAGATACTTCAGTGCCACATGATCTGTATAGATAATGATCTTGGATCCGATCAGGTAGGACCTAAATTTGTCCAAGGCGAACACTACGGCTAAAAGTTCTTTTTCCATAGTCGAGTAGTTCACTTGGGCAGGATTTAAAGTCCTACTCGCATAATGGATGATGTAGGGCCTCTTATCTTTTCTCTGGCCTAGAACCGCTCCAAGAGCATAATCAGAAGCGTCGCACATAAGCTCAAAAGGAAGGCTCCAGTCGGGTGGCTACATGATGGGTGCAGTGGTTAACGTGCCTTTAAGCTTGGTAAAAGCTTCCTGGCATTGCTCAGTCCACTCGTATGGAGCATCCTTTTGAAGAAGATTACATAAAGGACGAGAGAGGAGACTAAAGTCCTTTATGAATCGCCTGTAAAATCCTGCGTGTCCTAAGAAGGATCGCACGTCCCTGATATTCTTGGGTGGAGGTAGGTTAGAGATAAGATCGATTTTTGCCTTATCTACCTCAATTCCCTTGGATGAGATAATATGTCCAAGGACAATCCCCTTATGAACCATGAAATGACACTTCTCCCAATTAAGTACCAGATTCTTTTCTTCACATCTTTTCAGCACACATTTAAGATTCTCTAAGCACTCGCTGAAAGATGAACCGAAAACAGAGAAATTGTCCATAAAGACCTCTAGATATTTCCCCACCATGTCAGAAAAGATACTCAGCATACATCGCTGAAAGGTGGCAGGGGCATTACATAACCCGAATGGCATCCTTCTGTAAGCAAAGGTGCCATAGGGGCAAGTAAATGTGGTCTTTTCCTGGTCCTCAGAGGCGATTTCAATTTGGTTATAGCCCGAATACCCGTCAAGGAAACTGTAATAGGAATGACCGGCTAACCTTTCCAGGATCTGATCAATGAATGATAAAGGAAAGTGGTCTTTCCTCGTGACGGTATTTAATTTTCTGTAGTCAATGCACATTCTCCAACCAGTAGACTCTAGTCGGCACGAGTTCATTATTAGCATTGGCTACAATGGTGATTCCGGACTTCTTAGGAACCACTTGAGTTGGAATCACCCACTAACTATCAGATATAGGGTATATGATACCCACATCTAATAGTTTGAGAACCTCGGCCTTAACCACTTCCTTCATGTTTGGATTTAGTCTACGTTGTGGTTGCCCAGTGGTCTTCGTATTATCCTCAAGATATATGCGGTGAGTACAAATCGAGGGGTCGATTCCCTTGAGGTCCGCGATCGTCCATCCAAGGGCTCCCTTATGCTAAATGAGAGTAGCTATGAGCATACTCTCCTGTTCTTCCTCCAGGTGGGCAGAGATCACCACCGGGTATGTCTCATCTTGACCTAAATAGGCATATTTCAAATCAGAGGGCAAAGGTTTTAGGTCAAGCTTCGGTGCCTTGAGGTTAGACGGTAGAGGCACTACATCAGTTTGTGGTAATTCTTCAAATTGTGGCCTCCACCGGTTAACTTCAAGTACCGGTGCAGTATCCAGCAAGGCACACGTCTCCCTAATCATATCATCATCAAACTCATGGGAGTGGGCCAGGCACGTCTCTAGAAGGTCGGAGGATAAGGTCAGAGGTGTCGTATCTTCCACTAAAGAGTCAATCATGTTAATGTCGTGGATATCGTCATCATCCTCTGAGTTGTTGCCGTGATTGAAAAAGATGTTTGACTCCAATGTCAAATTTTCGAAAGACATAGTCATGACACCATTCCTGCAATTGATAATTGCATTCGACGTGGCAAGGAATGGGCGACCCAGAATGACGGGAATCTGAGTGCTTATGTTATTGATGGATTCGGTGTCTAGGATGATAAAATCTACAGGGTAGTAAAATCTATCGACTTGGACCAACACATCCTCAATAATCCCTCTTGGTACACGAACAGAGCGATCGGCAAGTTGTAGTGTGGTTAGGGTGGGTTTTAACTCACCCAAACCTAACTGTTTGTATACCGAGTAGGGAATCAGATTGACACTCGCTCCTAAGTCAAGAAGTGCGTGATCAATTCGATGGTTCCCGATTACACATGATATGGTTGGGCTACCGGGATCCTTGAATTTCTGCGGCACGTCTTGCTTCAAGATGGCACTCACTTTCTCAGTTAAGAAAATCTTCTTTTGAATACTCTGCCGTCTTTTGGTCGTACATAGGTCTTTCAGAAATTTTGCATATGAAGGAATCTGTTTTACGACATCAAGTAGAGGAATGTTGACTTTCACTTGTTTCAACACCTCTAGAATATCCTGAGAGTTAGAAAGACGTTTTGGTGCAACCAACCGTTGGGGGAACGGAGCAACTGGCTTCTCTAGAAGTTCCGGTTCTAATTTTTGTGGGGTATCACTAGATCCATCATTATTATCCTCTTCTGGTTCTTGAGGCTTTTCAGGCCTAACCGGAAGGGTTTTATCAATGATCTTCCCACTCCTAAGAGTGGTGATGGATTTAGCGTGCCCCATTTGATTTGAAGAGCTGGGATCACTTATCTCGTACTGCGGTTTAGGATTGGGGAGCGGTTGTGTAGGAAGCATCCCCTTTTCTATAACCGTCATACGAGAATCTATCTTTTGCATAAAATCTGTAAATCCTCGCATCGCTTGAGCCAGCTCTTGTATGGAATTTTGAACCGGTTCTTCTTGAGGTTTCCCCTGATTTGGATTTTGAAAAAACCTTGGGGGGTAGCCGTTTGTCCATTTCTCCAACTAAAGTTTGGATGATTTTTCCAACCAGGATTGTATGTATTGGAGTTGGGTCCAGTAAAAGGTCTTTGATAGTTGTTCACAGCATTGGCTTGTTCATTCAATACTCCTCGAAAGGCAGGTATTGTAGGACAGTTTTCAGTTGTGTGAATGTTGCAATCACAGATGCCGGAAACAATTTCATTGACCTTATCCTTCTTTCCTTCCATGGCCTCAAATTTTCTTATGAGATTAGTCACTTTATAATTGAGATCATCCTCTTCTTTCAGGAGATACAATCCACCTTTCTCCTTAGATTGAGTTGGCCTAGACGTGGTGTTTGATTTTGGGTAATAGTCCCAAGATTATGTTTTTTCAGCCAGACTGTCGAGGTAGTCCCATACCTCGTCGACATCTTTATTAATGAACTCTCCATTGCACATTGTCTCGACCATTTGACGCATGGAAGATGTCAGTCCATCGTAGAAAAAATTTGTAATGCGCCACGTTTCAAAGCCGTGTTGTGGGCATGAACTGACCAGATCCTTAAACCTTTCCCAACATTGGAAGAATGTTTCATCTTCCTTTTGGGTAAAGTTCATGATTGCTTTTCTGAGGGTAATTGTTTCATGATGTGGGAAGAATTTCTTTATGAATTCCCTCTGCATATCATTCCATGTGCCAATGGATCGAGGACGCAGTGAATGTAGCCACGTCTTAGCCTTCTCTTTTAAGGAAAAAGGAAAGAGTTTCAGCCTGATTGTATCCTCGGATACATTGGGAAAGTATAAGGTGGCTATAATCTCATCGAACTCTTTAAAATGTAAGTATGGACTTTCTGATTCAAGCCCATGGAATTTAGGAAGGAGTTGGATAACTCCTGGCTTGATGTCCATCTGTCCTGTGTTTTCAGGAAAAATCATACATGAGGGCGTACTCACCCCCGCCGGTTGTAAATAATCTCGTAAAGTACGAGGCGGGGGTGCTTGATGCACCTCATTCTCATCATGTACCTCCTCATCCCTATGGTGAGGTAGTGCTTGAGGTTGATTTGCAGCCATAACCTCAATTAACTCAGGGGAATTCGAGCGGTGTCTAGTCCTGCGATGGATAGTTAACCCCTCAACTAATCCTCCTTCAGTCAAGAGACGTCGAGTGTCGTCACGGGCCCACTTGGCCATGAAACACTTGCAGCCCTCAATCAAATTCTAAACCTAATCCTAAGAAAGAAAATAAAAATCTAGAAAGAAAGAGAGGGTTGGAAGGAAGTTACCAAATTGGAGTTCCTAAGCTAAAGACCTACAAAACAAACAAAATAAGTTAGTTTCTAAATAGAAGAAATTTCTAAAGAAAACCAAATATAGAAGAAAATCAGAAAGAGTTTACCAAATTAGAAGTTCTATCTTAACAACCTACAGAATAGGAAATAGGTTAGTTCTATCAATTAAATAGAAAACAAAATTAAAATTAGTAAAATCCTAATCTTAAACTAACTCTAAATCCAATTAATTTCAGAAAATCGTAGCCGTCAGTCCCCGGCAACGGCGCCAAAAACTTGTTCACTCCCTAAGTATAGGGTTGTGATGTAGTAATAAACTCGGTAAGACCGAGGTCGAATCCACAGGGACTGAAACCTGTACGTATTCTGAAACTAAGTAGAACTAGAACTAGATTAAGATGAAATCTAAATCGCTTGTAATTTGAGGAATAATGGTGAAATAATTATCTAAAACTTAAGAGAAATTCAGAGAAGGAACACTAGGGATTCAGAGGATCCACTTGTAGAGATCAGGGAGATCTTATGCCTGGATTAAAAATCAGGAAAATTAACTGAACTGTCGTTGATATAGTTTTCAAGAGATGAGAGGTATATGAATTAGAATGGATTCCATCACCAAACCATGCCCAGGAGACAAAGTAAACAACAGAATTAAACTAATTACCAACCCATCAACAATGTATGAAGGTTAGGAAGGGTACCGACATCCAACCATGCCTAGGAGACGATGGTGAACAATAGGGCTTCCCGACGTCATAAATATAAAAAGGAAAAGAACATGCTCAAAGCCATTGCAGACCCATTGTAATTTCAGTCACAACAGACCATTAAAGACTAAAAACATTCCCTTGGATCAAACTATAATCAATATCAATTCATAAATTAAAATTAATTAAAGGCATAAAACAGAGTCTCCCTTCATGCTACAAGCTTCACCTCTTAGCCCTAGCTAAGAGGTTTAGCCACCCATGAGTGGACTAGATCTCATGAATTTAGAAGAAAAACAAATAAAAAAAATACCAACTATAAACTCTTCCTGTCTCTCCCTTTGCTCCAGTCGTCGATCTCCCCCTTTTCTCTTTCGTCTCTTGGTTTCTTATAGCAGCAGGAAGTCGGCTCAGTCCATAGTCAGTGGAGAATCGGCTGCATCGTGCGTAAGTTTTACGCAGTCAAAAGAAAAAAATGCACTCCTTGCATTTAAGATAAGATTTTCGGACGCCGACTTCTGGTGGGGTCTACATACCCCAGTATTTGAGAAATCCACCCCGTCTATTAGTTTCATCTCGGAAAACCCATTGGGGATGGATAGTTTTGACTGATTTCGGCGTGGCCCACCGATTCCTTTACTCTTTTGTCCGCATTCCCTTTGATCAAAATTCCTCTGCGTGTGTGTGCATGGAATTGGAGAGCCTCCTATTGTACGGTCACTTTTACCTCCTTATTTCAATGAATGGCTTGGATCAGTGAATGGTCTGATGATCGTGGCCCACCGAGCTTCGTCCTCAAGCTCTGTTGCGAACAGAGCCTTCTGTTTTTCCGCTATGATGGTCGGTGGGCCATTGGTTTATGCCAGGTGAAAAATCTATTCCGTCCATTAGCTTCAGGACGAAAAACCGTCCGGACTTGCTCGGTTTTGGATCCAAACCGTGGTGTCCCGTGAGATTGTGACCCAGCCGTCCATCCTGCGTTTAAATAGAGATTTCTTGTGATCGGCTGCATGGGACCAAAAGGTCTCCTAAGTGAGGTGCGTGGCCACCCCTGGAGGCATTTGGACGGTTCGGATTATCAACATGCATAATGGGTGGGGCCCACAAGCCAAGAATGGCCGGACTGTGCTTGCGCGCTATCTCTGGGTAGGAGATGGATCGGGTCAGCTCTTGCTGACCGGTCCAGCTCTCCCAGTGCACAGCGAGTGCGCGTGCGCTGGATGCGCATGCCACTCAAAGTGGGGTCCACTTGGGTGTAGATGCGAGATCCGTTCCGTCCATCTCCTTTCTCATATCCTTTTAATCGTGAGGAGCGAAGTTAAGGTACATCCAGATAGCAAGTTGGCCCCAAATCATGGTTTTGGGGGCTGATATGTCTATTGAACCACTTCCAAAGGAATATGAAGGCTAAAATTTGACGTGTACGGTTAATTTGTGGTCCTTAGGCCATGTATGTAGTTTCAAGCCGATCAGATGGTGGGAACCCTGTGATCTTGCATTCTGGCTGACTTTTAGGCCACTTGAACTTCAATTTCTCAGTTTTCTTGGATCTCTGGCGTTGATCTTGGTCCCCTGGGTTCCGTCCCTTGCCTTGGCGATTTTGGAGTGTCAAATCCATGCATTTAGTACCCTTTTTGCGGTTCATGCTCTCAAATATACCCTGCATCACAAACACGGTTAAAGCGGGCCATTAAACGGCATCATGTTCATAAATCCAAGCAGTAACTAGGGTCTGATATGCAATATTTGACCCTTAACACGGGCTTTGGTCTCGGGCTTGGGCCATACAAACGCCAACCCGATAAAACTTGCGTTAGGCTCGGGTTGAGGTCTCGGGTTGCCCGACCTAACCCGAAACCGATCAATATATAAGTTCCTTATAAATTAATTATAATTGAGTGTGGATCAGCTGTGTTGAACGAACAGGAAATTCCAATGCTATTGGGTTTCATTGGTCCACGTCATTTCCGATGACTCAAGCTAGCAAGACACACCGGATTTCTCTCTCCTAAATAAATTGCTTGATACACCATACAACTTTTAAAGGAGTAGTTATCGCATATTTTAGCTTGTTTGTTTAGAAAAAAAATGTTCTTTATGATAAATAACTACATATATAATTAATAAAATTATAGGTATAAAAAATAAAACTTATATTAAAAATATAACAGACTAATGTAATAATGAAAATATTAGCATATATATCTCTACTCGACCAACCCGGCCAACCCGACCGAACCCGCTTGGGTTGGGCTTGGGCTGAGAATTCCTAACCTGAGGTTAGGTTAGGGATGAGGTATAGGAACCTTGGGTTGGGGCTAGGGTTGAGCACCAACCCAACCCAACCGGCCCAACTTTCAGCCCTAACACCAAGTTGATATTTGTGTTGTCCCTCTGTCCTGGCCGGCCCAAAAATGGGTAGTAAGGGCTACTGGACGGTGAACAGCAAGGTGGGCCGATCTCATTGTTTGGACAGCCATGTGGTCCACCATTTGGACAGTGTGGATAACACTCATTCATCATCAGGTGGGCCATCATATAAGGAAAAAGAGAGAGAGAGGGAGAGAGAGAAAATGAGTGGTGGAGGGGCTCCGCCACTATGAGCCCCTCTAGGTGCCATACATACATCGAGATGGGTCCCATCCATGTGTGGGCCCTCAAATCAGCAATGTAAGGTGGGGATGCCATCCCCACCACAAAAATCAAGGGGTCTAGATGACCCTATCAAGCTAATCATCAAGGAAACATCACGATGGGGTCCATGAAGAATGGCCCCATCATGGCACTTACATGCAAGCTAAGGTGGGCCATTGGCCACACCTAGAGGTCAAGATAGGATCCTCACCATTGATTGGTGAGTCCTACTCGCCCCATGCTAGAAAATATAGGAATTTATGCAAGAAAATGGAAAGAATCTAGTCCTAGAGTACACCCACCTCTCCTCTTCTTCTTCTTCTTCTTCTTCCCTTGAACTCCCAAGCTTCTAAGGAGCTTCTTCAATGTTGGAGATGGGTTTTAGATGGTTGGATTAGGATGGATCTAGCTTGGAAGGGGTTGGAGTAATGAGTCTCTCATGGACGTCCCAGGCTCCTATTGTTAAGAAAATGAGGAAGATGAGAGGGAGAGAGAGGGATGTATATGAGAGAAATGATTAGTTTGTAAGAGAATCATTGCTTGTGTAAGGGAGCATGGCATGTTTGTCATTATGACTAGCAAGCATGGGAAGGGCTAGGGTGATGTCACCCTAGGCTAGGTAGCCTAGGATGATGTCATCCTCATGATGGCTTTAGGTAGAGAATCTACTTTATCTGGAATCTTGTGGCCTAGCAACACGCAGTCTGTGGCTAAGATTATACGCAAGCCATATCTCCTAGTCTAGGCATTGCATTGGCACAGCCACAGTGTTAGAACCGCGGCGATGGCGTGGTCACAATGGCATAGGTTTTAGGTTGAGTCGACTCGGATCTACGGGATGCGACTCAAGGTTGCTCGTAAAAGCTGTCTACAGGTTGTGGGTCGTCGGAATTCAACGAGGAGGATCGCGGGATTCCAATGAACGGCGAGATACTAAGACACGGGCCTTATAGCTCTCCCCTCCTAATAAAAATTTTGTCCTCAAAATTTACACTATCACGCAGAACAAAAGGAAGGAGGAAACATGGTATCATATATATATATATATATATCAAAGTACAATACAAGGTATAATAAATCAATAAAGAGATGGGGATAGTGCTCTCGAATCTCAGCCTCGCACTCCCAAGACACCTCATCAACACTATGATGACCCCACTGCACTTTCACCAAGGGAATGACCTTAGTCCGGAGGACCTGTTCCTTCTAATCAAGGATGCGAACTGGCTGCTCAATGTAGGAAGCATCCTCAGGGACATTTAGGGGCTTCCAATCAATCACAGGAATGGTTCTAACCCACATTTCCACAACATAGAGACATGAAAAACGTTGTGGATGCCAGACAACTAAGGTAGTAAAGCGAGCCTATAGGCCACGACGCCAACGTGCCCAGTGATCTCAGAAGGTCCAATAAATCTCAGGGAGAGCTTATCGTTCGCTCCAAATCGAACCACACCCTTCATGGGTGAGACCTTGAGATACACTCGATCCTCGACTGCTAACTCCAAGGGATGACGCCGATGATCAACAAAACTCTTTTACCGGCTCTGAGTTGTGCGCATCCTCTGCTTGATGATATCAATGACTTCTAACTTCTGTTGCACAAGCTCGGGACCTAGGAGACGACGCTCTTCAACCTCGGTCCAACAACTCGGAGATCCACATAGTCTGTCATACAATGCCTTGAAGGGAGCCATACCAATGCTCACCTGATAGCTGTTATTAAACTAAGCTAGGTACAGATGCTCATCCCAGCTACCAAAGAAGTCAATCACGCAAGTCCGAAGCATATTCTCAAGGATCTAGTTGACCCTCTCAGTCTGCCCGTTGGTCAGCGAATGATACGCGGTGCTGAACTGCAAGGTAAACCCCATAACCTTCTGAAACTCCAAAACTAAGATGTGAACCTCGGGTCTCGATCAGAAATGATCGATACTGAAATACCGTGTAGTCTCACAATCTCATCAATGAATAATTTGGCAAGCCGGTCCAAAGGCCAGGTGTAAGTGCTATGTTTCCTAGCTCATATGGTTGTAAAATTTTGTAGTGCCAAAACCTCTTGGAATTTGTGTCTTATGTAGCACATCTACATATTCAAGACTGTGCTTCTCATGTACAAGAACAAGGTCTTTACCTCAAAAACTTCAAGTGCAAGATTACATGTTCATGTCAAGTACAACACCTAGTGTGAATTCAATCTTTCAAGATTCAATAGTTCAAGTATTCAAAACTTCGTCCAAGTCGAGATAAAGTTTTCACTTTGAACCTCAAGCTCAAGCTTCAATGATAGTCATATTCAGGCTTCAAAAGTTTCAAGTTCAAGCTTCATCATATGTCAAGATCTCAAGCTTCATGAACTTCAAAGAACGACTATCAATTGAAGTAAAAGATGACTCCATGTTCATATATCACTAACAAGGTATGAAAACCCTAGATTGACCATAGGGTAGGTCATTTTGAATACATAATTCAATTGGCTAACTTTATAAGTGCATGGACTATTTTTCAGCTAGTCTTATGCTATGTTCGACTAGTCCTGAGTTTGTTTAAAAATTTTGGAATTTTTTGTTAAGCCTCGACCAGTCCTGGAGATTGCTCGATCGGTCGTGTGAACAGTGCTCGACCTGTGCTCGACCAGTCCTACAGGCTCAACTAAAAGTCCAGCAACTAAATTCAGTCCCACACGACCAGTCGTGGAAAAGACTCGACCAGTCGTGGAGGCCGCTCGACTGGTCGAGCAGGTCCTTCGACCAGTCGTGGAACGGTCTGATCTTATCGCGCTTAAAATTTTGAAACTCTGTTGGTCCTACGACCAGTCATGGCGACCTCAGGACCAGTCGAAGATGTAATTTCTGCAATTATAAATAGATCACGAATTTCAGAGTTTGGTATTCAATTCAAGCAAAATCAATACATCGCTCTGAGAGATAAGTTAGTGATATTCTTAAGCCATTTAGTGCTCATTTTATATTCTCTTTAATTAGCTTTTTTGCATTTGATTTTGTATTCTGCATTCCAATTTTATTTGAAAGAGGGATTGATATATTCCCATTTCTTGGAATCAAAATCAAATCAAGCAAGCCTAAGGTGATTTAATTTAAAATCAATTTAGAACTTAGAACCTATTCATAAGTGAGTGTGAACATTGAACATCTGCGTTGATCTTCTACTCCTAATTAGTTCTTCCAGGCTGCATCAAAAGGAGAATATCTAGATAAGTATTTTACAGTTTTGTAAAATTTATTCTTTTGGTTTCATTGAGATTGTGTTAGAAAAATCTCTTTATTTTGGTTTGTTTAAGGTGATCCAGAAAACTCGGAGTGTGGGGTTTTTGAATTGTGTAAGCCCACTTGAAAGACACAATTGTGACGGTTTTAGGTGAACCTTGAAAAACCTATTTTCATAATGAACGCTAATATCCACTGTGTGAGGATATTAGGAGTAGAGTAGTTATGTGACTGTTTTTCTGAACAGTTGATGTACACACAAGCGAACCACTATAATTTCTAGTCTTGTGGTGATTGATTGAATATTTCATTTTGTGGATGTTGTAATTTGCCTTTTTGCATTTGTGGAGAATGTTGTAATTTCTTTTATGCATGTGTGGGAATGTTGTAATAGCTTAGTTATTTCCTTTGCTAATTATTCTTTTATATCCTCTTCAGTTTGAGTTTTTGATACTCACCCACGTTCTAGTAAGGTTGTCCTGCCATAAACCTTTGGTTTTTGGTGTCAGGTTGTCCTTAAAACTAAGTTTGTATCAACTTCTCAATACTCAATTTTTGAGGTTATTTTACATTTATGCATTGTGGATTGTTTAGGTGTTATCTTTATTATATTTGTTTAATTCTGCAGTTTATTTTTTTTTAAATTTGGCATAGTCCTATTCACCCCCCCCCCCCCCTCTAGGACTCTTAGCTCGGCCTTTTCAAGTGGTATCAAAGCCTAGTAGCTCATTTTAATTATTATTTATTTTGGATTAATTTCCTGAGCTAATCGATTTGAGCTTTGTAAGATGTCAAATTTTGATAGCCTTTCAGTCACTAGGCCTCCACCATTTGATGGCTCCAATTATGCCTATTAGAAAGCCAGGATTAGAATTTTCTTAAAATCCATGGATAAGAGTGTGTGGCAAGCCACAGTGACTAATTGGACCCCTCCTACCAGTGAAGTGACTGGTACCGACGGATCCAAAACTATGAAAGTCACACCTTATTTTTCTTAGACCACTCTTCAGAAAAGTGAGAGTAGTGTCAATGCAAAAGCACTAAATGCAATCACTTACGCACTATCACCAGATGAATTCAAAAGAATTATATCCTGTGATACTGCAAAGCAAGCCTGGGATATTTTAGAAATGACACACGAGGGAACAACAATTGTCAAGAAATCTAAAGTCCAAATCGTCACAACCAAATTTGAGGAAATACGTATGGAAGGAAGTGAAACTTACATGGACTTTTATACTAGATTGAATGACATTGTCAACTCTATGTGGGGTCTCAGTTATAGAATTCCAGAAAGTAAAGTCTGTGCAAAGATACTATGCTCACTACCTGTACGGTTCAATTCAAAGGTGACTGCGATCCAGGAACTTCGTGATATAGATAATATGAGAGTAGAAGAATTAGTTGGCTCATTACTGACTTATGAGTTAACTCTTAAAGCTCCTAAGGGTAAATCAATCGCCCTTGAATCTTCTAAATGTTTTTCTCAAGAAAATAGTAGTAATTCTGATTTAGAAAATTCTGAAGATGATATGGCCCTTTTAGCTAAAAAGTTTTATAAGATTTTCAAAAGTAAAATGAGGCTTGATTTTCAAAAATCTAATGATAAGAAAAGAGGTAAATCTAAAACTTAGAAATCTTTAAAAGACAGTCAATGTTACAACTGCCATGAATATGGGCATCTAGCAAACAAGTGTCCTAAAAATGATAAATTAAAAAAGAAAGGCATGTTGGCTACTTGGGATGAATCTTCCTGCTCTGAAGCCTCTTTTGAGTCAGAAGATTCTGAAACTAAGTCGGGTAATGAAGTTAAAGCCCTTATGACTCTAGCCAAGTTCACTTTTTCAGATAATGATGATTCAACTAGTGAAGAAAATATGAATAGTGATCATGAAAATGAAGAATACCTTCAAGATGCTTATAATGCCCAATACAAGGAAAGTTGTAAAATTGCGGTAAAACTAAAACTTCAGAAAGAAAAGTTTTCAAAAATTAAAGATTTTAATAATCTTGTTTTAGAAAAATCTCACATTTCAGATTGTTTTGAAAAAACTATGTGCGACTTAGATTTCAAAAACTCCCAAGCTGAAAACTTAAAATCTGAAAATGAAAAACTAAAACTTGAAGTCTCTTCACTTTTGAGTTTAAAAGACAAATGGAGGTATGCCCAAGGTGATCCCAAGTTAGAAAAACTTTTATCTGGATCTAGAAAATGTGGCGATCGATCTGGATTGGGCTACGACAAAGGTATTCCTTTCAAACATAAGAATACTCCACCCAAATTTGTGAAAGGGGAGTCTCCAAACTCAAAAGGGAAAAGCCTGAATCAAAATCATTTTAAAAATGCTAAGTCTTTTCAAACCTTAAAACCTATAAGTAACCATATCAACTACAAAAATAAGAATCATAATCCTTTAGCTGAGAAAATTGTTGTTTACTTAAGGCGCTCTTAAAATTTAACTCATTGGGTCGGTCTTATAACAACTACAAACATAAGAAGACCAACTATACTCCTAAACCCAAGACTATAATGAAATGGGTTCCTAAGGTTACTTGCTTGGTTGCCCACACTGCTTTCAAAGCTACAAGCCATTCAAAATGGTACCTAGACAGTGGATGCTCCAGACACATGACAGGCGATAAAGGTCTATTCACCAATCTTAAAGATATGACTGATGGTTCAGTCACATTTGGTGATGGTAGCAATTGCAGGATTGTTGGCCAAGGTACGGTTCAACTCTTTAACCTCCCTTTATTTGAGAATGTTTTATATGTAGAAGGGTTAAAACACAACTTATTAAGCATCTCTCAAATATGCAATAATAATCATAGTGTAAAATTTACTAACCAAGGATGTGAAATTCTAAATAAAAATGGTTCTGTAATATTAACTGGTCGTAGAACTTCTGAAAACTGCTTCATTGTAAGTGAGTCCAGCTCATCTAATTTATCGTGCTACATGGTCCATACCGATGAGACCGAGTTATGGCATAAACGCCTTGGACATGTACACTACTGTAACTTGTATAGATGGAGCAAAAGAGAGTTGATAAGAGGCTTACCCAAAATACAGAAAATAGATAAAATATGTGGTAAATGCCAGATTGACAAACAAACTAGGAGTACTCACAAAAAGGTGAACTCCAATGACACATCTAAACCGCTCAAACTTCTCCACATGGACCTTATTGGACCAACCAGAACGGAGAGTCGAGGTGGCAAGAAGCACATACTGGTTATTGTTGATGACTTTATCAGATATACATGGGTAGTCATTTTAAGGGACAAATCAGAAACTCTTGATGAAGTAAAAAGGATCCTTAAACGTATTCAAATGGTAAAAGGATCTCAAGTCTGTAAGATCCGTAGTGATCATGGATCAGAATTTGAGAATAGTAGTTTCGAGAAATTTTGCAATGATCAAGGAATATCACATGAATTCTCAGCACCCAAAACACCTCAACAAAATGGTATAGTAGAAAGAAAAAATAGAGTGATTCAAGAAATGGCTAATGTAATGTTAAATAGTATGAAGCTCCCTAAAATCTTTAGGCTGAAGCCGTAAATACTGCTTATTATATAATTAACCGCGTTTATTCTAGAAAATCAAATGGTAAAGCGGTTTATGAAATATGGTTTGATAAGAAGCCTACTGTCAAATACATTCAAGTTTTTGGCAGCAAGTGCTACATTTTACGTGACAGAGAAAATCTGGGTAAGTTTGACACCAAAAGTGATGAAGGGATATTTTTAGGGTATACTCTCACTGGTGTGTGAACAATCAGATTCTTGGAAACCCTCTCACTGGTGTGTGCACTCGTAAACAACTAAAAGATATGTGTAATTATGTGTGTTTTACATCTCAGATAGAACCGGCTAACGTAAAAGAAGCTCTTACTGACGAAAACTGGATTGTTGCGATGCAACAAGAGCTTAATCAATTTGTTAGAAATGATGTTTGGTACTTAGTTCCTAGACCTAAAGATAAACACATTATTGGAACAAAATGGATTTTCAAAAATAAGTCTGATGAACTTGGTAATATTATTAGGAACAAGGCTAGGCTGGTTGTACAGGGGTACACTCAAATTGAAGGCAACGATTATGTTGAAACCTTTGCCTATGTAGCTCGTCTTGAATCAATCAGACTATTTATATCCATTGCTTGCTTTAGAAAGTTCAAAATATATCAAATGGATGTAAAGAGTGCATTCTTTAAATAGCGATTTGCATGAAGAAGTCTATGTTGAACAACCAACGGGTTTTGAAGACCCTAAGAATGCTAATCATGTCTATGCCTTAAAAAGGCACTCTATGGTTTGAAACAAGCTCCCAGGGTATGGTACGAAAAGTTGACTAAGTTTCTACTAAGTCATAACTTTATAATGGGAAGTGTTAATAAGACATTGTTTGTAAAGAAACAAAATGATCACATTTTAATAGTGCAAATTTATGTTGATGATATTATTTATGGATCTACCTGTGCTAACAAGGCTGTTGAGTTTGCAGATCTTATGAAGTCTAAGTTCGAAATGAGCATGGTCGGGGAATTGAATTATTTCCTAGGGTTGCAAGTAAAACAACAACCTGATGGCTTCTTTATCTCTCAAACTAAATATGCTCTGAACTTAGTTAAAAAGTTTGAATTTGAGAATAGGAAAAATTTTGATACTCCTATGAGTACTTCCTTCAAACTCTCAAAGGACTTTACAGGTAAGAGTGTGGATCCTAAATTGTATCGCAGTATGATAGGTAGTTTGTTGTATTTAACTGAAAGCTGACCTGTTATTGCATTTAGCATAGGAATTTGCGCTAGATATTATCTGACCCTAAAGAGTCACATTTAATTGCTGTTAAGCGGATTATGCGATATGTCGCAAGTTCAGCAAGTCTGGGTCTTTAGTATCCACATGATATTGTGTGCAATTAGTTGGTTACACAGATGCTGATTGGGCTGGTAATATTGATGATAAAAAATCAACCAGTAGTGGTTGTTTTTACGTAGGGAACTGTTTAGTTTCTTGGTTAAGTAAGAAACAAAGTTCCATATCGCTCTCAACTGCTGATGTTGAATACATTACAGCAGGTAATGCTTGTACTCAGCATGTGTGGATGAAAACAATGTTAAGCGATTACGAAATTGTGCAAGATACTATGGTTTTATATTGGGATAATTCAAGAGCAATTAATATCTCTAAAAATTCAATCCAGCATTCGCGAACCAAGCATATTGACATTAGATATCACTACATTCGTGAATTAGTGGAAGACAAGACAATTTCTTTGGAATACATTCCGACCGAGACTCAACTTGCTGACATATTCACAAAATCGCTCGACAAAAGCAGGTTTTCTAAATTGAAATTTGATCTTGGTATGTGTAATTTGAATTGATTATTCATGCATTTCTGTATCATAATTTATATATTTGTTATTTTAAATGTTTAAAATTTCAAATTTTATGAAAAATACGTATTTTGGTCTGTGCATGACAAGTCGAGTACATACTCGACTGGTTATGGCACGACCGGTCGAGCATTTACTCGACTAACCGTATAGCACGAGTTGGTGCTTTATTTGGGGGAAAAATCACTTTTTCCTCATTTTGGGTTTCTTCTCCAACGGCTCCTAAGTCGACTGGTCAAACCCATCTCCTATTTTTATAAGGTTAGTGCTTTGTTTTCATTTTCCTTGTATATTCAAGTTCATAGCACTCCCTTTTCATCATTAGTGTTATTTATTTCTTGATTCATAGTTGTTTTTGGGGTTTTTTTTTTTTAAATCCCATCTAGTGAAAACCCTCTCTACCTTTTTTGTAATCTCTTGGTTCTTTGTTATCTTTAGTACAAATGGAAGGTAGAACCAAGAAGAAAGGATCTCGTGGTCCTTCTTCTTCTCGATTAACTCCTATAACTGTGCACCACCTTCGGCCACCCGAAGATGATCCCTTATATGTACAGGATATTAGGTTGCGCAATGTTATTGTTGAACGACCTGTCAATGTTGATCATCTAGCTTCTTTTAATATCCTTCCCCTCATTCAGTCTGTAGGATGGGATAACATATTGCATTGGGGTGGGAGGCATACCTCTCCATTGCGCAAGCTATGTATGCTTGTATTACCAGTTTTTTGACTGAAAATCTGACATTCACTATCTCCGCTAAAGAAGATCCAATTAAAGTGGATCGTAATCTTATTTCGAGCTTAATGGATTTACCTGTCAATGATGAAGGTATTCTCATTATCACTCTAGTAGCTAAACTATCTAAAACTGAAAAACGTATGCTTACTAGAGATTTGTGCAATATACATGCGGAATAGAATACTAGTGGAAATGCGCTTGCCTCAAAGTATTTGTTACCTAGATACAGAGTCCTTCATAGAATATTCATTTCGAATGTCTATCCTCGTTCTGGTAACAAAACCGAACTCGCTACGTTTATGGTTCACATTTTTTATTCCATCATCTCTGGTACATTTGTATGTCTTCCTTCCTTGATTTGTCATTGCATCATTCAATTCCATCTCCATCCAGGACACAGTGACATCCATTTCACCTATCTTATGACTGTGTTGGTCACTCATAGTTTAGTAGCAATGCCTATTGGGGAAGCTCCAATTCATCACCTACCATTCAACAACTCAAATATTAACAAGATGAATTTGAGGTTGGCACCACGCCAAGTCAATGTGGGTGTCGGTGGAGCTAATGCCATAGATGAAGATGAAGGTGATTTACCTCCTGATGACATCAATATGGATGACATTTTTGATGAGATCGAATCCGATTCAGCAGATGATCCTGACTATCAGCCATCTGACTTTAATGCGCGTTTGCGCTTACTAGAGGAGAAGGTAGAAAATACGAATGTGTCCCATGATATATAATTCAAATATATGTGCAAGTATCTAAAGCACATTAACAAAGGACTTCATCAGATTGACCCTTCCATACTTGCTCCTTCGTCGGGTTCTGATTAGTCTTTGATTATGTGGTTTGTAATAACTCTTATGATACTTGGCTTTTTTTTAACTTGATTGATCTTGGTTGAACATGTATTTTGGTTATGTTCTAACTTGCTTATGACTTTGGTTAACTTGATTATCTAGATCATATATTTTCTTCTTCCTCATTACTCTTCTGATTCTTCCTTATTAATCTACTTCTTGTTCCATTTATTGGTTCCTTCCTTTGTCATATTGTGATAAAAGGGGGGAGAATTTTATCATGCTTGTGATATGTGGCATGTGGATTGTGGATTGTGGATAAGTAGTAGTCCCTTTCATTTTGTGTGTAAGGGGGAGTAAGTAAGGGGGGAGTATTGATGTGAGAGTTAATGACGAATTGACGAATTGTTTTGACTTATTGATAACTAGTGCATGATTACGAATTGTTTTGACTTATTGATAACTAGTGCATGATTCTTTGACCAGGTTGTAACTGGTTTATATTGATAACTGGTCCATGATTCTTTATTGTGCGTATTATGCTTATTTTTAATGAAGTATGTTTTGTCACTAATTTAACAAAGGGGGAGATTATAAGTGTTATGTTTCCTAGCTCCTATGGTTAGCAAATTTTGTAGTGCCAAAACCGCTTGGAATCTGTGTCTTGTGTAACGCATCTACATATTCAAGACTATGCTTCTCATGTACAAGAACAAAGGTCTTTACCTCAAGAACTTCAAGTGCAAGAATACATGTTCATGTCAAGTACAACACCTAGTGTGAATTCAATCTTTCAAGATTCAATAGTTCAAGTATTCAAAGCTTCGTCCAAATCGAGATAAAGTTCTTCACTTTGAACCTCAAGCTCAAGCTTCAATGATAGTCATATTCAAGCTTCAAAAGTCTCAAGTTCAAGCTTCATCATATGTCAAGATCTCAAGCTTCATGAACTTCAAAGAACGACTATCAACTGAAGTAAAAGACAACTCAATGTTCATACATCACTAACAAGGTATGAAAGACCCTAGATTGACCATAGGGTAGGTCATTTTGAATACATAATTCAATTGACTCACTTTATAAGTGCATAGACTGTTTTTCGACTAGTCTTAGGCTATGTTCGACTAGTCCTAGCACTGGCTAGACCGGTCCAAGAAATTCCTCGACTAGTCCTGAGTTTGTTTAAAATTTTTGGAATTTTTTGTTAAGCCTCGACCAGTCCTAGAGACTTCTCGACCGATCGTGTGAATAGTTCTCGACCCGTGCTCGACCAGTCCTACAGGCTCGACTCAAAGTCCAACAACTAAATTTTGTCCCGCACAACCAGTCGTGAATAGGACTCGACCAGTAGTTGAGGTTGCTCGACCAGTCGAGCAGATCCTTCGACCAGTCGTGGAACGGTATGATCTTATCGCGCTCAAAATTTCAAAAATCTATTGGTCCTACGACCAATCGTGACGACCTCAAGACCAGTCGAAGATGCGATTTTTGCAATTATAAATAGAGCATGAATTTCAGAGTTTGGTATTCAATTCAAGCAAAATCAATACACCGCTCTAAGAGATAAGTTAGTGATATTCTTAAGCTATTTAGTGCTCATTTAATATTCTCTTTAATTAGCTTTTTTGCATTTGATTTTGTATTATGCATTCCAATTTTATTTGAAAGAGGGATTGATATATTCCTGTTTCTTGGAATTAAAATCAAATCAAGCTAGCCGAAGGTGATTTAATTTAAAATAAATTTAGAACTTAGAACTTATTCATAAGTGAGTGTGAACATTGAACATCTACGTTGATCTTCTACTCCGAATTGGTTCTTCTGGGCTGCATCAAAAGGAGAATATCCAGATAAGTATTTTACAGTTTTGTAAAATTTATTCTTTTGGTTTCATTAAGATTGTTCTAGAAAAAATCTCTTTATTTTAGTTTGTCTGAGGTGATCCAGAAAACTCAGAGTGTGGGGCTTTTGAATTGTGTAAGTCCACTTGAAAGACACAATTGTGAGGGTTTTAGGTGAACCTTGAAAAACTTATTTTCATAGTGAATGCTAATATCCATTGTGTGAGTATATTAGGAGTAGAGTAGTTGTGTGACTATTTTTCTAAACAGTTGGTGTACACACAAGCGAACCACTATAATTTCTGGTCTTGTGGTGATTGATTGAATATTTCATTTTATGGATGTTGTAATTTACCTTTTTGCATTTGTGGAGAATGTTGTAATTTCTTTTATGCATGTGTGGGAATGCTGTAATAGCTTAGTTATTTCCTTTGCTATTTATTTCTTTTATATCCTCTTCAGTTTGAGTTTTTGATTCTCACCCACGTTCTAGTAAGGTTATCCTCCCATAAACCTTTGGTTTTTAGTGTCAGGTTGTCCTTAGAACCAAGTTTGTATCAACCTCTCAATACTTGATTTTTAAGGTTGTTTTACATTTCCACATTGTGGATTATTTAAGTGCTATCATTATTAATATTTGTTTAATTCCATAGTTTATTTTTTTAATTTGGCATAATCTTATTTACCCTGCCCCCCCCCTCTAGGACTCTTAGCTCGCCCTTTTCACCAGGTCGCACGAATCGCAAGAAAATGTGTTGACTTCGTAAGACGATCCATGACAACTAGATGACGTCATGACCGTGCTGAGTCCTCGGCAAGCCCATAATAAAATCGGTGGATACGTGCTTCCACTTCCACGTCAGGACGCTCAATGGCTGCAACGGACCTGGGGGCCTCTAATTATCAGCCTTGACACGCTAGCACGTGTCACACTCGGCCACAAAACTAGTAATCTGGCGTTTCATCCCTGCCTAAAAATACAGGCTCCTCATGTCGCAATATATCTTCATCAAACTAAGGTGGATAGAAAACCTCGATCAATGTGCCTCGGTCATAAGATCCCTACGCAACTCTGGAACATTCAGGACACATAATCGGCCTCTGAAACGAAGTCCAACATCAGAACCTATCTACCAATCTGACTGACTCTCAGATGCCGCCTCTGCTCGATAATCTTATAACGACTCGTCTGTTTGCTGAGCCTCAATCATCCTTGGGACAAGAGAGGGTTGAATCGACTAGCTCGATAACTGTACAATAGAAGACTGCAGACTTAACTCAAAGTCATACGTTATTATATCCTTGAGCATCTTTCACTCATGAATCATCATATGCGTCATCAGGCCTCGTGGCTGACGGCTAAGGGCATTCGACACCATGTTTGTCTTGCCCATGTAGTACTAAAGATTAAAATCGTAGTCCTTAAGGAGTTTCATCCAACGTCTCTACCTCATATTAAACTCGGACGGTGAGAAGAGATACTTCAAGCTCTTTTGGTCGAAGTAGAGCTCGAAACTAACCCCATAAAGATAATGCCTCCACACCTTCAGTGCGAAGCGACTGCTGCTAGCTCTAAATCATGCATGGGGTAGTTCAACTCATGGACCTTGAGCTGGCAAGATGCGAAGGCCACTGGCTTCTCGTGCTGCATCAGGACAGCACCCAAACCAACATGCGAAGCATCGGTAAACACCACAAAATCTTCACTCCCAAAGAGAAGAGTGAGTAAGGCGGTCCTTCAGCTCTGCAAATGCTCGCTAGCAGGTGTTACTCCACACAAACTCAGCGCCCTTTTAGGTCAACCTGGTAAATGGTGTTGCGATATGGGAGAATCCCTCAATAAGGCGTCGGTAATAGCCCACCAAACCAAGGAAACTATGGATCTCGGAAGCATTCGTCAGCTGGCCCCACTGACGCACTGCATCTATCTTTTAGGGGTCCACTACGACACAATTCATCTTCACTACATGACCGAGGAACTTCACATCCTCCTGCCAAAACTCACACTTCTCCAGCTTTGCGTAAAGCTGGTGTGCATAGAGGGTCTGCAAAGAAATCTCTAAATGCTACTCATGGTCCTCGCGAGTCCTCGAATAAATCAGAATGTCGTTAATGAATACCACAACAAACTGATCAAGATACGGACGGAAGACCTCGTTCATCAACTGCATGAATACGGCGGGCGCATTGGTTAGTCCGAGGACATGACCTGAAACTCAAAATGACCATAACTCGTCCTGAAGGCTGTCCTCGAGATATCCTCCTCTCGGACCCGAATCTGATGATAATTGGACTGTAGGTCTATCTTCGAAAAGAACTGTGCACCCTGCAGCTGATTAAATAAATCATCGATCCTCGAAAGCGGGTAATTATTCTTAATCGTGACCCTGTTGAGCTCGCGGTAATCCACGCAAAGCCTCAACAAGCCATCCTTTTTCCTGACAAAGAGTACCGGTGCTCCCCATGGTGAACTGTTCGGATGGATGAAGCCTAGCCTGCGCAACTCGTCCAACTGCTTCTGTAGTTCCCACAACTCCAACGGTGCCATATGATACGAGGCGTTTGAGATAAGCACGGTACGGGGCATGAGATCAATCTGAAACTCGATATGTCTGCGAGGCGGTAATCCCAGAATTTCTTGAAACACGTCGGGAAAACCACAGACAACCGGCAACTGGTCGATACCCATGGTGACTGGCTCCTCAATGGCACACGACATTAGACAAGAAAACTGCTCTCCTTCAGGCTCGGCTACAAACTGGAACTGTGGCAAGCCAAGTATACAGAATGTCACAGTCTTCGCGGAGCAGTCCAGTATGGTGTGATACTCGACGAGCCAATCCATGCCCAGGATGACATCAAACTAGGACATTAGCAACACGGACAAATTAGCAGGCAAAAAGATTTCCTCAACCAAGACAGGGCAAAACAGGCAAATTTGGCCTAGCACTATCGTCTTCCCCAAGGACTCGACACTATCAATCCCTCACGATCAGGCTCTATTGGTAATCCAGTCGATCGACAGAAGTCCTCAGATACGAAAGAATGCGATACACCGGAATCAAACAAAACTCAAGCTATGCATGCAGAAATAGGAAGAGTACCCTCGACGATTCCTCCGAATGACTAAGGATCCTGCTGGGCCTCATAAAATCTGGCATGAGTCGGTTGGGGGGTACATGTCCCTTCTGAGGTCCCTACTGTTGCTGCTGCCATTGTGGCGTCCTATACTGTTGCCTCGGCTGCTGCTGGGGTCTCGCCGACTGGTGTTGCTGCTAATGATGGGGACACTCCTGTAAGTGCTATGTTGTAAATCTAACACCCTGAGTTGTCAAATGTTGTTGTGCCAAAACACTTCAGTATGCTTGACTTGTTTTGATAGATGAAAAGTTCACCTTCAAGTTCAAATTAATGGAAAGTTCACCTTCCTTCGAAGATGAGCGTGGTGTTATCTACATCGACGTCATATGTGTTACAAGTACGCATGTTCAACTACAACAACAAGTTGAAGATCATCAACTCGAGGTACTCAAGCTCAAGTGCATCATTACTTCAATCTTTAAGCTTAAAGTTCAAGCTTATGTTAAAGCTCAAGATCAAGTCTCAAATTTAAGCTCAAGTACACTACTTCAAGCTCAAGTCACAAGAACAAGCTCAAGTACATTTGTTCAAGTCTCAAGACACAAGTTCGAGACAAGTTCAAGAATTCAAGGTCAAGCTTCATGTGCTTCACAGTGTGGCGTCCTATACTGTTGCCTCGGCTGCTGCTGGGTCTCGCCGACTGGTGTTGCTGCTAATGATGGGGACACTCCTGTAAGTGCTATGTTGTAAATCTAACACCCTGAGTTGTCAAATGTTGTTGTGCCAAAACACTTCAGTATGCTTGACTTGTTTTGATAGATGAAAAGTTCACCTTCAAGTTCAAATTAATGGAAAGTTCACCTTCCTTCGAAGATGAGCGTGGTGTTATCTACATCGACGTCATATGTGTTACAAGTACGCATGTTCAACTACAACAACAAGTTGAAGATCATCAACTCGAGGTACTCAAGCTCAAGTGCATCATTACTTCAATCTTTAAGCTTAAAGTTCAAGCTTATGTTAAAGCTCAAGATCAAGTCTCAAATTTAAGCTCAAGTACACTACTTCAAGCTCAAGTCACAAGAACAAGCTCAAGTACATTTGTTCAAGTCTCAAGACACAAGTTCGAGACAAGTTCAAGAATTCAAGGTCAAGCTTCATGTGCTTCACAGTGTGGCGTCCTATACTGTTGCCTCGGCTGCTGCTGGGGTCTCGCCGACTGGTGTTGCTGCTAATGATGGGGACACTCCTGTAAGTGCTATGTTGTAAATCTAACACCCTGAGTTGTCAAATGTTGTTGTGCCAAAACACTTCAGTATGCTTGACTTGTTTTGATAGATGAAAAGTTCACCTTCAAGTTCAAATTAATGGAAAGTTCACCTTCCTTCGAAGATGAGCGTGGTGTTATCTACATCGACGTCATATGTGTTACAAGTACGCATGTTCAACTACAACAACAAGTTGAAGATCATCAACTCGAGGTACTCAAGCTCAAGTGCATCATTACTTCAATCTTTAAGCTTAAAGTTCAAGCTTATGTTAAAGCTCAAGATCAAGTCTCAAATTTAAGCTCAAGTACACTACTTCAAGCTCAAGTCACAAGAACAAGCTCAAGTACATTTGTTCAAGTCTCAAGACACAAGTTCGAGACAAGTTCAAGAATTCAAGGTCAAGCTTCATGTGCTTCACAGTGTCCTATCTACCGAAGCGACTAATGGTTCAATTTCAATACTCACATTTAAGGTATACATGACCCTAGAAAGACCTTAGTATTAGGTCATTAACATTACGTGTTTAATTTGAGTCATTGTACTTAATTTAGGCTTTGCTTCGACTAGTCCTAGTCTTGGTTCGACTAGTCTAGGCACTGGCTTGACCAGTCTAGGGTTTTTCTCGACCGGTCCAGATTTAAATTCACATTTTTAGAATTTTCTGGTAGGTCCTCGACCAGTCGAGTACCCTGCTCGACCGGTCATGGAGACTGGTTCGACCAGTCGAGTGTGGCTTGACTCGAACTCCAGCAGCGTGATTTTTATTTACTTGACTAGTCAAGCGAGCCACTCGACCAGTCAAGTTTCTGTTTTATCCGATCACGTCAGAAAATTTAAAATTTCGTTCGGCTAGGACCAGTTGAGCCGAACCCAGGACCGACCGAGTGAACCGATTTACAACCTATAAATAGTGGACATTTCTTAGAATTTTTCATTCATTCCAAGCGAATTCAAGTCACCACTATGAGAGATAAGTCCCCACTATTGCGAAGCTATTGTGAGGTATTTAAAATTAGTTTAATAGCGTTTTGGTTATTTAATTTCTTGATCTCTTGATTCCATTCTATTTTATTTAAAAAAAGATTTTGATTTAACCCTTTATGAGATCTAAGAAATTGAATCCAAGTAGCCTAAGTTTGGATTTAATTTAAAATTCATCTAGACCTAGAACACCTTCTTCTGTGAGATTGAACTTTGAACATCTTAGTCTACAAAGAAGCAATTCTACCGGCTACATTGAAGAATATTCTTCAGATAAGTATTATATTTCAATTTTTTGTATTTTTGGTTTGTGAGATTCAGCCAAGAAAATCTCTATTTGTGGTTTTGACTGAGATCAACCAGGAAAATCTCAGCATGGGATTTTTTTATTATGTAAGCCCATTGAAAAACACATCTGTAAAGGTTTTAAGGTGAACCTTGGAAAACCTTCTTTCTTAGTGAAAGCTAATATCCCGTGGGTGTGGATATTGGGAGTGGAGTAGTTGTGTGCCTGTTTTCAAACAGTTGGTGTACACACACGAACAACTATAATTCTTGGAGTTGTGGTGGATGCTTGTATTTGATTATGGGTGTGAATGTTGTAATCTATTTTATGCTTTTGTGGAGAATGTTGTAATAACTAGGTTTATTTCTTTTGCCTCTGTTTCAGTTTGAGTTTTTGATACTCACAAACGTTCTAGAAATCAGGTAGTCCTACCATAAGCCATTGGTTTTTGGTGTAAGGTTGTCCTTAGAACAACGTTTGTATCAACCTCTCAATACTTGTGCATTTGAGGTTTCTTTTAATTTCTGCTATCTGTGTTATCTTTCTGCATTTTATTTTTATTTGGTATAGTCCTATTCACCCCCCCTCTAGGACTTAGAGCTCTCCCTTTTCAACTCCCGTCTACTGTGCCCCGTCTTGCATCATCTAAAACAAACACCAGGAAACTGCCTCAAAGGTGGTGCTGGAGGCGCTGTTGGTGCTCAGGCGGTTGGGCGGGCCGCATACCTCTGTTGTGGTCGGTGTTGCTGCTACTGAGAGCCACTGGAGGGGTCTTTCCACTTCTGGTATCCCCTCTGACCACGAACCCTCTGCGAATCGGCCCACCCTGCCTCATAGATTTGGGCCCTCAGCACCACCTGCTCAAAAGTTAGGAGCATGTGCCCAACGACACTGCTCCGGAGACCAAAACGTAAGTCGTTCTCAAAACGGAGGGCCTTCCACCCCTCATCATCGACAAAATACGTCGCAAACCTCGACAGCGCAACAAAACGGGCCTCATACTGCGATACTATCATATCCCCCTACACCAGAGTCTCGAACTCGAGTGCACGATGCTGTCGGATGTGGTCAGGGAAAAACTTCCGGTCAAACCAGTCTATGAAGTCCTCCTATGTCCACACAAAATCAGCCCCTACCACACGAGAGACCGATGCCCACCAGTGCTCGGCCTCGCCCTCAAGTAGAAACACGGCCAACGGGACCCACTGCTCAGCCATACATCTCATGGTGTCGAAAATCTTCTCCACCTGGGAGCACAATCTCTTTGCCACAGTCGGGTCAGGATCTCCTTGAAATCGGGGGGTGATCGAGCTGGGTAAAGTCTTGAAAAAGGGTGCTCGAGCGCTTTTGTTCTATCTATGTTGGCATCTCGGCGGGTCGCCTACCCTGCCCCTGGAGGGCGGTGGTCACAGCCTACAATATCTATTATAATTGGTCATCACTCACTGACACGGTCGGTGCTGCGCTAGTCTCAGACAGGGGTGCAGAAGTCTCAGGTGGGGGAGCGAGAATCTCAGGTGGGGGAGCAAGAATCTCAGGCAGGGGAACGGGAATCTTAGGTGGGGCAGCAAGAATCTCAGGTGGGGGAGTGAGAATCGCTCGGGCCGCTCTCTTGGGAGTCATGTCCTATAGGAAGGAATAAGTGGCCTATCAGCCTTGAGAACTCTCGAAGGCACACGCGTTAAGGAACTAAATCGGAAGGTTACGAACTCAGGACCTAACCGTCCTAAGTTCATAGCAGATATATGATGTTGTGTAAGGCCCATATCCTAGACCGTACCGCTCCCTAGGCTTCTGCGGTCCTCCCGGTCGAATTCCAGCAACCCGCGACCTGTAATCAGCATTTGCATGTAACCCTAAGTCGTATCCTGTATTCCAGAGTTGGCTCAACCCGAGACTTATGTCCTTGCGACCGCATCGTTGCCGCGGTTCCAACACCACGTCTCACGCACCGATTCGATACGTGGGCCAAGAGTCGTGGGCCCACGTATTTTTTGATGAAATGTTGCATGTTGTGGATTCTGAGAGAATCTCTACGACCCATCACATCAATCCATCAAACAATCAAATCAAGTACAACCCATACCCTACCCATCCCTCTCTCACCCAAAGTCAACAACACCCTTACTATCCCATTCCTTTCTTACCAACAAGTCAATAAGCACCCTACCTCCCATGTCATACACATCACTTCTCTCTCTCTCTCTCTCTCTCTCTCTCTCTCTCTCATTTCACACTCCATTTTCAAGCAACTCCCGAGGGTGGACGTCCAAGCTTCTCAAGCTTCCATAAGAGAGCTTGGTGTGGCCCACCTTCCTACCTCCCATCTCCACTGTCCAATCTCTATCATCCTTCATCAAAGTGGTAGCCGAGGAGCTTAGCTTGCCATTGATCCAAGAAGAAGCAAGAATGGTGGATGTTCATAGTATTTAATTTTGATGTAGGGTCCACATGAGTTGGAACCTACTTGATGTATGCATTATACAGGGAGGGCCCATAGTGGCAGGGTCCCTCTCCTTCTGACGTTTCTCTCTCTCCACTTCTCTCTCTCTCTCTTCTTTTCAAGTATGATGGCCCATCATGATGTATGCTTTGATCCACACCGTCCACACCGTCCAAATGGTTGGACGGTGGGACTTCACTATAATGTATGTGTTGTGCGTCCACACCGTCCAAGGTCTGGACGTGAGACCCACATGATGCATGTGTTGTATACATACCATCCATACCATCTGTGGGACCCACCTGCTGTCAGCTTGGCTAGGGTCTGATGATCCAGACCGTCCGTCCATTTGAGGACGTGGGACCCCAGCAGCATAGCTGCCGTTTGACGTTAGCAAGCTCTCAGGGTCCCACTTGAGATATGTGCTCTATTAAAGCCGTCCATCTATTTTGATATGTGGACCATCCCACACGTGTGGCACGTGTGGGGTGGGACCCACCTTGATGTCTTTATTTTATATCCACACCATTAATCCAGTACGTCCAAAAGATCTGGACGCTGGACGCTACACCCTGCACCCCCTGCATATATATAAAGTATATATAATAATAATATAATATTATATTATATATACATATATGGTATGTGTATATATGTATATATATATATATATGTGTGTGTGTGTGTGTGTGTGTGTACATGTCTGTATGTGGTGGGCCCCATGTGGGACCCACCTGCTGGACGGAATGGGTGGGTACCTCACACCAGCTGCTGTCCGTCAGCAAGTTCTGTGGGACCCAGCAACATATGATATATGGGTCTTATCCACACCGTCCGACCGTTTGCTGGATAGTGGGACTCAGCCACACATGTGAAGTCCCCACCGTCCAGCTGGGACGTGGGCCCCACCCTATGATGTATGTATTACTTCCAAACCATCCATTCATTTGGTGAGTACGTCACCCCACTGTGATGTATTTGTTTCACCTCCATGTTGTCCATCCATCTAGACCGTGGACCACACCATAATATATGTATTTTATCTCCATCGTCTAGATTGTTGGACTGTGGGATGCACCGAGATGCACGTGCTTTATCAGCACTGCATATCTAGTGGACCACACAACCAAAAACATTGGGGATTGAACATCCACCATTGAAACCCTTTCTGGGAGTGCAGAAGTTCTGGATCAATGTGAAATTTGTTTCTCCACTTAATTCAGGTCTTTGTGACCTTATGAACAGACTAGATGAAAAATAAACGTTATGGTGGGCCCAGTGGAGTTTTAACAGGGAAAATCATCATCACCACTGTTTTGTGGTATGGTCCAGATGATCTTTTGATATGATTCATTTTTAGATAATACTTTAAAATGATTTCAAAAAATAGATGAATGGTGTAGATGGTGCGGCCCATCTATGAGACCCATCATGATGTATTTTTGGCCCATGTGCGCGGTCCACCTGTTTGTATTGTTAGGCCCGTGTTGCGTGGTCCATTTGATGTATTCAAGGCCCAGATACGTGGCCCATTTGATGCATATGAGGCCCAAGCAATGCGACCCACTTGTTGTATTTGAGGCCCATGTGATGCAGCCCATAGTGATGTGTATTAGGCCCATGTGATGTGGCCCATTGTGATGAGTGTTAGGCTCATGTGATGCGCCCACTTGATGTATGAGACCCTTGTGTTAGGCCCGTGTGAGCGGCCCATAGTGATGTGTATTAAGCCCATGTGATACGGCCCATAGTGATGTGTATTAGGCCCATTGTGATAGTATGGGGCCCGATGTGATGTATAAGGCTCATGTGATGCGTCCCACCTGATGTATGAGACCCTTGTGTAAGGCCCATTGAGATTGTAGGTGGCTCATTATGATTGTATGTGGCCCATTGTGATTGTATGGGGCTCGCTGTGATTGCGGCCATTGATGAGGCCTGATGTGATGTATATGCATCCCTTGAGTGAGGCCCATTATGATGTATATTAGGCCCTTACGTGAGGTTATGGGCCCACTATATGTTTCGCCCTATGTGTGCCACTCCTTGGGAGCAATGTTGGTTAAATGTCCACATTGATGGGCAATGATGGTTGAATGTCCACATTGTGACCTTCCCTTAAGCCTAGTATACCCATTTTCATCATTCTCTAGTAGGTTAACCCAAATTATTGGGCCCCATTGATATTGATTGTTCCATCATCGGCCTTCCATCTATGGACACCGCCTTGCGCCGAGATCGATTAACGATTCTATTTATTGAAGTCTATCATCGAGGCCGGTTCTGGTTATCGAGGCTGATTCCAATTATAGAGGCAATTCCGATGGTTGAGGTCGATTCCGATCATCGATGCCAATTTCGATTGTTGAGGCCGATTTTGATTATCGAGGCTGATTCCGATTGACGAGGCCAATTTCGATTATCGAGGCCGATTCTGATTATCGAGTCAATTCTGATTGTTGAGGCTAATCATCGAGGCCGATTCTGATTATCGAGGATGATTTCGATTGAAGAGGCCGATTCTGATTGTTGTGGCCGATTTTGATTATCGAGGCCGATTCCGATTATAGAGGCCGATTTTGATTATCGAGGCCAATTTCGATTGTTGAGGCCGATTCTGATTATCGAGGCCGATTCCGATTGTCGAGGCTAATTTCGATTGTTGAGACCAATTCTAGTTATCGAGTCCGATTCCGATTATTGAGGCTGATTCTGATTATAGAGGCCAATTCCGATTGTCGTTTGCCGATTCTGATTATCGATGACAATTCTGATTGTTGAGGCTAATCATCAAGGTTGATTCTGATTATCGAGGCCAATTCTGATTGTCGAGGTGCTTCCGATTGTTGAGGCCGATTCTGATTATCGAGGTCGATTCTGATTGTGGAGGTAAATTGCTGAGGCCTGATGTGATGAATATGCGGCCCATATTTGAGGTCCATTGTGATGTGTATTCAGCCCATGTTTAAGGCCTAATGTGATGTATATGAGGCCTATGTGAAGAGGCCCATTGTGGTGCATTTGAGGGTCAGGCGATGGAGCCCATTGTGATGTATATTAGGCCCATGTGAGAGGCTCATCGTGATGTGTATTAAGCTTTTGAGTGAGGCCCATGGTGTTGTATATTAGGCCCTTGTGTGAGGCCATGGGTCCACTATATGTTAGGCTCTATGTGTGCCATTCATTGAGGGCAATGTTGATTAAATGTCCACATTGTCGAGGTCGATTGTTGATGTTGATTATGAGTATGTGACAGCATAACATCATGATACATGCCCATACGCATCATCTGCATGTTTATTATGAGATGTGATTGACCATTGTATATGTCATAGTACAGATGGTCTATGGGACTTCCTGATAGGCGGAGTTATCCCGCATGCGCTCATGGTATGCAAGTGACTATGATTACTATATGCCCTAGCGACATCAGGGCCATAGCCTCCACAGGCATGTTGTGTATGGCCAGATGGGACACCAAAAATCTGTTACTAGCATCGGGTGGCCATATATGGCCCTAGGTGAAAATCCCTAAACCCTCTTAGTAGTAGAGGACGCTCCAACGTCGAGACCAAGTGGATATATATGACCGCATGAGGGTCGTATACCAATAGGCCACATCTCCTACTGTGTCATGGTCGGTTGGAATGGGGTGTGGCCTTACCTGCCTGAGGGAGTACGCATATCTAGGCTGAGTCTGACCAGCTTGAGGAATGAGTCCGCTATCGATGAGCCGGGCCCGATATTAGCAGGCGGATAGTGAGGTCTCTTCCACTTACCCAGTTGTGCGCTTGATAGGGCGGCAGCTGGCGTAGAGTGTACTAGACCCCGGTGATGATCTCAGAGATGTAAAGTACTGATACGTGGACTTATGGAGCAGGAGGTGCATACTCATTTATTCATTCATTCACTATTCACTCAGACCCTAGTGATGATCTCAGAGATGTAAAGTACTGATACGTGGACTTATTGAGCAGGAGGTGCATACTCATTCATTCATTCATTCACTATTCACTCGGGCCGGTGGTGCGCAACTAATTGTTGTGTACCTTCGTAATGGTAAGGATTTCGGTTGAGGCGCATGACTAACCTGAGATCAGGAGTTTACCACATTGAGTCTGACTATCCAAACTTAGGTATGGGACTGGTTTGGATAGAAGTTCCTTGTGGTGGACCCCGTAGCCTGCAATACTACGTGCTATCATCCCGACTTCACACTCCAGCTTGGTCATTTCATTCGCATCGCATATTACATTACATCCGCAGGCATATGGCATTTTGGGTTGCTATGTTTGTTTCGAACAAGAAATAAATGTGTTTGATTTGGGAGATTATCTTATTCAAACATAACAGAGAAAGGGTATTTAAAATAATCATCATACTTTATTAATACCGAGTTCATTTACATCCTTTTAATATCCCTTGATTCTAAGATAGATTGTTCAGAATAAAAGAAATATTATAAGTGCAATTATCATAGTTAAATATTAAATTCGGCAGCATTTCGACAGTGATTTCAGTCATCTCCTAAGACTTAGGAGGAATATGTTCTTCTGCTGATCATTCTGCTTTAGACTTGAACAGAAGGAACTTGAAGACTTCAACCATTTCGGCAGCATAACGACCCTTTGTCTTCATAGACTGCAGAGCAGTCCGGTTGCGCGGTCCCGAGCAACGGATATCAGTTGCGCGGACCCGCGCAACCAACCGGGACTTCCTCTCCTACCTTCAATCTTCCTCTTTGCTCTGCTTCTTCTCCAAAAACTTCAATTCGTCCAAATGAAGGTGGGGAGGGGGTATTTATAGGCCTTCGCACGTGTGGTGCCTCGATCTTGGTGCCATAGGACCCGCCTTTCATCAATCTTAACCGTTCAAGGAAATATTCTACTGAAACCAATTGCGCAGACCTGCGTAACTGATCTTTGGTTGCGCAGACCCACGTAACTAATCTTTGGTTGTGCAGAGCTGCGCAACGGATATCGTCTGCGCAGTCCAGCGAAAGCAACTTTCAAAGATATTTCTCTTCTTCCTTTCGTTTTCCTCACTTCCCAGTCTTCTTTTACTTCAATTCTTTTATCATTTTTTATGCCTCAACAGATGCCCCCTTGATCCTTTCTTTGTTTCCAAAAATCAAAGAAAAGGATCAAAATGATCACACTGACAGGACTTGCACGGGTCCACGCAACAGAAAACCCGCATACTGTACTTGGCCATTCGCCCTATAAATACCCCAACCCTTGAATCATTCTTCATTTTTCACCTACTGTAGCAAACCTTTGTCCCTGCGATTCTCCCCCGCGCAACGACTTTCGTTTACGCGGACCTGCGTAACAGTCTTCTGTTCGCGCAACACTTTCTATCCCTTGCGCTGTCCTGCGCAACTGACTTCGATTGCGCAGTACTGCGCAATCAAAACTTAGAGAATTTTCTGCTTTCATTGAACTTTCTTCAAGTACCTTTAAATCTTCAAGTTCTTCACCCCCTTTTCCATTATGGCTCGTTCTGAAGCTTCCTCTTCTAGAAGAAAGAACAATTCGTCCGCTTCTAGGCTGAAACAACCTCTTCATTATTCTTAGAAACATGTAGAAATAAATGAAAAAACTTTGGATCTCCATAACCCTTTTGCCAGTAATCAGACCATTATCCCTATCAATTTACCGCGTCACTAGTCGATCTTACATAGCGAACCCTTTGATCGGCAGAATACTTTTATCTCAACAGACGATTGGGTTACAATAGAGTCGAGAATCTTAACAGGATATTTGGGAGAGAACGGGCTCTGTCAAAGAGAGGGTAGAATTCACAGAATGAGATTCTTGCGTCCACACTATGATCCTCAGCATCCTTTCCCTTTCCACTATTTTGAAACGGCTTAGCAACTCTTTCTTGAGAAATTACCTTGGAGTACAAGGAGATTCACAATCACAGGCCTACTGCCCATCTGTGATTTTTACAGTGCTTGGGCTCGCGCTGTCGTTCGAAGACATTCGGCTATACTGGAGCAGATTTCGCTTTCTGACGCAATTATAGCCACATCGGAATACTTCCATGCAGATACTACTATCCTTGGATGCTTTCTTAATCATTGGTCTCCAATCACTAATTCATTTCATCTTCCCTTAGGTGAAATGAGCATCACTTTATGGGACTTATTTTGTATAGCAGGTCTTCCCATCATGGGTAATATCTTCGATGCGTATATACCCTCTAATGAAGAGCTTGCTTCTGCATCTGTGAGAGGAGACGTATCTAAAATCTCTAGAACGACCCTTGAACTTTTCAGTGCACTGGCTGCGTGCCCTCATCCTGATTGCATCACTTCTCTTGAATGGCTGGCTTACTTTTCTCAAAAATTGTAGTATACTTATTTCCTCTTTTCTTCTATTTTCATTAATCCTATTCTTAAACAATTTTGCTGAAGTATTGTATCTTCATCTTGATAGTTTTGCAGGCCACGACCAGTCAGAACTCAAGGACATTCGTAAGAAAACAGAACATTCTGCAGAATACAGTTCTTCCTGTGAATTAGCCGCCTTTCTTGCTTATTGGTTAAGCTCAGTGAATTTCCCTGATCCTGATCAAGCAGATACTATCAGACCCTCATTCTTCGTGGTCGTAGGAGCAATGTCGAAAGGTCAGAAATATTCGTTAGCTCCTCTAGTTCTGTGCTCCCTTTATCGCGCCTTCGGAGATGTTATTTCTGATTCGAAAGGTCCTGTCTCTGAAGCCTTTCCGGTCTGTGCTCCTTGACATTTCTTCGTAGGTTGGTTAGGGGTATACTTTCTTTGGACATTTGCTGACTCCGAAAGGGTATACTCAAACCCTTATCGACTTCCTCTTCAGCATTTTCAATTAAGGGACATGATCAAGGAACCCACTGGATGGATTTCTAGGAGACTAAAAAGCGATGATCCCATTGACTTTCACCACTTTCCATTGTTTAACTATCCCGAAGATGTAGACGTGATTGATGATGATTCTATCTCATTTGGTGAGCATTCCTTCCTTGTTTCTATCAGATCTAGTACTCTTCCATGGAGAGAAAATAGCATATTCTGGCGCGAACCATATTACCCTAGTCTGTTTGCTCACCAATTTGGCTTTGACCAAACCATACCTGAAACTCGTGATATCGTCACAAGAGCGATGAGGAGCTATGGCATCGGGCCGTATAATTGGGCCCTGATATAGAAGCAGCTCTTGATCATTCAGACTGGATCACACTTCATAATTCTTAGCCATAATTATCCAGTTAGTGCCTCTTACTGCTAGATGCGATGGTGGGTTCACCAACATTACTTGGTATAGAATTATCTTCCAGTAGATCATGCCATGTGGATTCCTCCTCCTTTCCTTAGAGATTATCAGAAAGACCAGAGCATCAGCTACTTTGCAAAGACGAACCCTCCCCCCTTTCTAAACCAACTTGGTACGAGGATCTCTTTAGAAAATGATGTTCATGAAGCAAAGCTTGCTGATTCCCTTGAAGGATGGATAGCTTTCGATACTCCTCTGACGAATACTCCTCAGAATGACAATTTGTTACAGTTCCATCCTCCTCTGCCTTTGCAGATATTACGCAATGATTCTCCTTTATCATCGGAAAGGCAGGAGATTCCAGAACATCGTCATCCACCTCGAAAGGACAAACATATTATCATTGAAGACTTGTCCTCTTCAGAAGAATAAACATATTTTGAAACATTTAACTTTAGAGTAAAAAGATTTCAATCATTGGACATCTTGATTCGACTTAATACAATTGTGATTTCATTTACTTTAGAAGAAACACATTCATCATGTGAAATCTTGTGATTTATGTCATTTCATCGAACAATCAACATATTTTAGCATTTTTCAGATGAATATATATGTTCGTACATTCTCACATCATTCTTAGTAGTACATATTCTTCCATATGTACTTATTCATTTCAAGTATATTCATTTATGCAATCTTAACATGATATTTGATGAAGAACTAATTAGCAAACATTGATATTTTATGCTTGTTAGTGTGGGATTTCCTATATGACCTTCTTTTAATTGGCAGTGCTAAGTTTTAATTTAGTCAGTTACACACAGTTTAAGCTCTTGAGTAGTGGAGCCGGGTCTCACGTGATGGCCTCTATAACTCTCAAGAGTTCACTGGACTTCTCACTGCCTAGGGAGTTCACAAATCGCGATCCATCAGAGGGGCCCAGTGAAGCTACTGGGGCCGTGAACTCGATTGGAATTACGCACAGGGTTGGCCACGGTAACTCTCTAGAGTTCACAGAGCACACAAGGTGACCTTTAGGGTACCAAGTCTAGGGCCACCAGTCCATCAATGAGTAGGTTTAAGCCCTTCCTCATGAGTTAGTACTAAAATCAAACCATAAACGTGGAGGGTCTTACACACTGTTGGCCTATCTAAAGCTCACACCGTGGCCCTTATTTTCTTCGTCTACAAGGTCGAGCCCATTCACGGGAGGGCATTTTCCTCCATTCTCTTGACGCTGCCGAAAAACTATACAGACGGCATGGGGGTTACACATGACTGGCCATTGAGGACTTTTGGTCTTTTTAGACTTTTGGTCATTGGTTCCATCAGTTGCCCGCATAGGTATGTGTACGATGGCCTTCACGGGCTTTTTAGGGCCACTGGCTTCTCACCGCTGCCCAAATGGCGATCTTGATAGGCCTTATGCGTGATTGGACATTGGCTTGATTAGGCTGCCTTAAAATGTCTTAGAAGACTTTGATAAGCATGATCAGTTGTTGTGAGAATGATAGACATTTCTGTTTAAAATTGACAAATAACCATTTCTGCCAATGTCTTCGATTATACCCATCTGTCCATTTATGTTGTTCATAATATACCAGCTTGGTGACGGTATCAATTTTAAACAGAAGAATTTTGTGGGCTCGATTGATGATGTTAATGTTTACTTTCCTTTCGCAACATTTGCTATTTCATAGTCTTGATATGCTCACAAACTTCTTATTTATTCATTCATCTGATGATACATGGCCATGATCTATTCTTGCCCCTTTTGATTCAGAATCATTATTCTGATGATATTTTGGATCTAAATCATTAGTGTCTTTACGGACAATATCTCTTAAGGAAGCAAGCATTAACCAGTATACTAATTCCTTGCTCATCTTGATCCACGACTCTATATGCTCCTTTAGAGTATACTTCCTTTATTATGTACGGTCAGTCCCATTTAGGTTCGAACTTGCCCCCTGTTCGACGGGTAACCATAATAGGTCTTTTCAACATCAGGACCATATCCCCCTTTTTGAAAGAGTGATATTTGACTCATTTATCAAAGGCGGCTGCTATTCTTTCCTGATACGTTTGCAATCGATGTTAGGCAGCCAGACGTTTCTCATCGAGCAAATCTAGCTCTCTTAACCTTATTTTTGCATTTTCATCATTGGTTATAGATTGGTGTACTGCCACTCTCAGTGACGCTACTTGTATTTCAATTGGGATCACTGCTTCTACACCATAAATTAGTGAATATGGTGTTGCTCCTGTCGCTGTCCGGTGGGTAGTTCTGTATGCCCATAATGCTTCTTGTAGCCTTTCATCCCAATCACGTTTGTTACCTGTCACTGTCTTCTTCATTATTTTAACTATTGTTTTATTAAACGCTCCTGCTAGTCCATTGGTCGGTGGATAATAAGGTGTTGAAAATGAATGATGAATGTTGAATTTCTGACACAATTTTTTCATGCCTTTGTTTTTGAAGGGAGTGCCATTATCTGTAATAATCTTCTTTGGAATACCATGATGGTATACTATCGCGTGTCGGATGAAATTGACCACATCCTTCTCTTTAACATTGCGTAACGCGACTGCTTCGGTCCATTTGGAGAAATAGTCTGTTGCTACCAAAATATATTATTTTCCTTTAAACGAAGGTGGATTGATAGGACCAATAACATCAAGCCCCCGATCAAAGAAGGGCCAAGAAGCGACTGACTGATGTAGGTCTTTTGGAGGAACATGTATAACATCGCCGTGAATCTGACATTCGTGACATCGTTTCTCATAATCTATCACATCTTTGAACATGGCAGGCCAATAATACCCCATCCTATATACTCGATGGAATAAATTTCGAACCGCTAGATGTGCCCCACATTCTCCAGAATGTGCTTCTTGCAGTACCTGACTTGCTTCTTGCTCGTTTAAACCAACATAACAGTGTTCCGTTGTGAGATTTTCTGTATAACACTTCACTGCATATGATGAATCTACTTGACTGTTGCCTGATCTACTGCTTTTGCGCGGGTTCTTCCGGCAGGATGTTAAATTTAAGATAATCTGTGAAAGGCTGATGCCAATCTTCTTTGGTGATTTCCAGACATGATACAGGAAAAGTTTCGACAATCTATTCAATAACTTCAGAGGACGGTAAGAATCTTCATTCTTCTATAGTCACTTGAAGAGGGCTTCAATTAGGACAAGATAGAGCCGCTGCCAAGCCGGCCAGAGCATCGGCCTTTGCATTTTCTAACTGAGTGATATGCTTAATTTCGACATGGGAAAACTATTCTAACAACTGTTGTGCCTTATGACAGTACGGTAAAAGTTCTTATTTTCTTATCTCGAATTCAATTGTCAATTGATTTATAATCAATTTAGAATCCTCGAAGATATGTAGCGTTCTTATCTTCATTTCTTTAGCTATCTCCATCCCAATAATTAGGGCTCTGTATTCAGCCTCATTATTTGTACATGCAGTCCCTAATGTAAATGAGTAAGGTAATAAGTCACCTTGGGGAGTGATGAATATTACTCCTGCCCCCGCTCCTGATGCTCGAGAAGCGCCATCGAAATACATCTGCCATGGACTCTGTAATTCAGCTAACATAACTTGCTCATCTAGAAAATCGTCATTAATGGTCTCAGCTTCTGTCACAAGGTGTGCTGCGAGGAAATCTGCCACTGCCTGTCCTTTTATTGCTTTTGCTGGTTCGTACGTAATAGTATATTCTAAAAGTAATAGCATCCATTTGGCTAATCTTCCTGACAACATTGGTCTTGTCATTAAAAATTCTATCGGATCGGCCCTTGAAATCAATGTTATATGATGAGATAGACAATAATGTCTCAGCTTTTACACTGCAAATATTAACACCAAACATTCTTTCTCGATCAGAGAGTAATTGCATTCTGCCCCCATTAGGGTCTGACTTAAATAGTAAAGAGCAGTTTCCTTTCCAAATTCATTTACCTGTGCTAACAAAGCTCCTAAAGAATGTTCAGCTGCAGATATATACAAAAAAAGTGGTTTTCCTTTCATTGGAGCTGCCAATACTGGTGGTTGTTTCATCAATTCCTTTATTGAGTCGAACGCATTTTAACAGGCTTGATCCCATACAAATTCTGTACCTTTTTTCGTCAAAAGAGAAAACGGCTGACATCTCCCTGCCAAATTCGAAATGAAACGGCGAATATATGCCAATTTTTCTTATAAACTTTTTAATTATTTCAATGTCTTCGGTGGCGGCATATCTTGAATAGCCCTGACTTTCTTTGGATCGATCTCAATACCTCTATGTCGAACAACAAAATCAAGAAACTTTCCGGAAGACACTCCAAATACGCATTTAGCGGGATTCATCTTCAATTGTCTTTTTCTGAGTCGCATAAAAATCGAAGCCAAGTGCTCACGATGTTCCTGATGGCCTGCCGACCTGACTACCAAGTCATCGACATAACATTCAATGTATTTATGCATCATGTCTTGAAAAATGTTTTGCATCGCTCTCTGATATGTCGCCCCGGCATTTTTTAGTCCGAACGGCATAACCTTATAACAGAAAATTCCAAGCGAAGTCCGGAATGTCGTTGCTTCCTCAGCCTCAGGAGCCATTCGAATCTGATTATATCCTGCGTAACCATCCATAAAAGGCATGACAACATACTGAGTTGTACTATCAATCAGTAATTCAGTTATCGGGAGCGAAAAATCGTCTTTTGGACAAGTTCGTTAAGGTCTCTGAAGTCGACGCACACCCGGACTTGTCCACTTTTCTTCTTTACTGGGACAATATTTAATATCCACTTGGGATATTTGACCTCTCTAATAAATCTGATTTTTATCAGTTTATTGACTTCTTCTTCAATTAGGGGAACCAGATCCTCACCTTTGTGCCTGTTTAACCGGCTTTTTCTCTCTAGAAATATTTAGTCGGTGTAGTGCTACGGAAGGATCTAAGCCAGCCATCTCTGCATATGTCCAAGCGAATGCATCTTTATTTTCTCTAAGAGCTGAATGTATTCTGCCGATTCTTGCTCTGAAAGGCCACCGCTGATGAACGTGTTCCGTGGCTCCTCTTTTGTACCCAAGTTTACCTCTTGCAAACTGTCTATCGTCGGTTGTCCCCCGTCTTCTATCTGCTTCGGAGCTACCTCAGGATGTTCAACCATCTTAGGATTTTCTTCTGTAAACTGCTCAGTTGTAACCAAATTTACTGATGATTTTACCCCCATGTCTTGAAATTTCCGTTGCTTCTCCTAGTCGACCCTAATAGAAATTCGAGTTCATTTCCTGTGATCTAGGCCAGTATATTCCTTGTGATTAAAACCCATACTTTTCATGACCCTCTTGCTCGTTTTCTTTCCAATTATTATCTCATCTCTATCTATCATTCGTTGGATTATACTTTTTAATGTATAACAATTCTCTATTGGATGTCCCACCAATCGATGATAGTGACAAAAATTTCGTTCTCTGATTCTTGTCACATTCTCAGGGTGTTTGGGTTCTGGCAATTTTATCGAACCGACCTTCAATAGTTGACCCATCATGGGAATGACATCTTCTTTGTCGAATGTAAACCCTTCATGCAAATCAGGTATCCTGTGTTTTTTATAACTTCTTATCTAATTTGACTTTTCTTTGCGCTTTGATCTTTCTTTCTTTAAATCTTCTACATCATTACACTGCTTGTCATGATCAGTAGTGTTTACTGTCATTCTACTGCAAGCCCCTTGTACTGTATCATAGCGAAATGTTGGCACTATCCGATTTACTAGTTCTAAAGCATAAGCCTTGGTGGCCAAGTCATGAAAAGTCCTGGTGTCGGCATTAATAAGTCCGGCTACGAATTCTGTCTTCATAGATTTTAGACACATCTTTACTTGTTCGCTTTCTCCCGGTAACTGCTTACATGAAGTTCCCAGTACCTTCCATCTGTCTATAAACTTTTCTACCAGTTCCCCATCTCTCTGTCGTATAGAAGCCAATTCCGTAATACTGACATCACGCTCTGAAGAGAAAAAATTTGACATGAAAATCTCTTGCATTTGTTCCCAAGTATGTATCGATCCTGGTGCTAAATTGGAATACCATCGAAATGCTTTGTGTGTCAAGGACGATCCGAATAGTCGTAAGCAGTACTACGTCATTGTAGAAAAATCCCCCATACTAGTTATGAAGTGCATTAGATGTTCTTCTGGTGATCCCTCCCCATTAAATTTCTGAAAGTCTGGATGCTTGAAGTTGGCTAGAAAGGGGACATCTTCTATCTCCCTTGAATATGGTGTTCTGTATCTGAAACGACTACTATTTTTGCGTTCTCTTTCCACTCTAACAGCTTCTTCAACTACTTGTCTCACCTCATCTCGTGTCACAGTTCTTGCTGTTGGAATGAATCTCAGTGACCTTGCCCCCTGTGGTTAGAGGTCGTCCAACTGGTTTTCTTGTCCATTCATTGTACTTTTGGGAACCGTCATCCGGGCTCCATTACATGCAAGGGTCGTCAGGGCCTCTCTGAGATTTCTGCATTCCTCCATCAATGTGTTTTGGGCTTCTTCCATTTCATTAATATGATCTTCCGTAGTCGTTCTACATTCTGGATTCATTTTGGTCATATGTACTGCAGCTTCCCCTCTCTTCGACGAGGCGGTAATCGGGTTAGAACAAGAATATGCTGACGTAATGGGACTTATGAAGAAGGGGGAAGATGGGGTTTCATCGGGCTTTTCTATGCTCCCGACATCATTAATCGATTGGGGTAACACTGATATTGATGAACTTTCCTGGGGAGGCGTAGACATTGGCGATCTGACTACCAGTGTTTTTCCTTTCTGCTCTCTCGTCCATTTGACTCTTGAGGCACTCAGGACTGGGAAATCATGCACTGTTAATAGCGGGATTATTCGTTCGAGGTATATTACCGGAGGAGCGAGTTCAGGATTCCTTCTGATTGCATTACGTATTATCAGCCCACTGACTCTTAGAGAAGGCTGATTCATTCCAGAGTTTCTTGCATTCCGTGTTCTCGTTCTACGAGATGTTACAATGTCCAGCCTTCATCGCCTCGTAATGGTTGAGGTGAAATAGATACAGCCCCAGTTGTTGTCCGAGTCATGTTATTTCCACTCGTAGGGATTCGAGTCATGTGCTTCAGAATTCGATTCGGTGTATATTCTATTACGAACCCGGTCGGAGTGAATCGGAAGTTCACCTTTCTTACAGAAGTTGCCATGAGTAGTAGGTTGGAATTGCATGCAGAAACCTTCAATCACAAAACATAAGTGTAATTAGTGATTGAAGAATTAAATAATCTATCTTAGAGATGAAGGGGAGGATGTTCCCACTGAGAGTCGCCATTTTGGCGTATGAAAGATGCCAAACAATCATAAAATTTTCATAACAATTTCACTGCTAATGTTAAATAAGATAAACATCAGTCCCCAGTGGAGTCGCCATTTTGTTTCGAAAAATGTGTTTGATTTGGGAGATTATCTTATTCAGACATAATAGAGAAAGGGTATTTAAAACAATCATCGTACTTTATTAATACCGAGTTCATTTACATCCTTTTAATATCCCTTGATTCTAAGATAGATTGTTCAGAATAAAAGAAATATTATAAGTGCAATTATTATAGTTAAATATTAAATTCGGCAGTATTTCGACAGTGATTTCAGTCATCTCCTAGGACTTAGGAGGAATATACTCTTCTACTGATCATTCTTCTTTAGACTTGAACAGAAGGAACTTGAAGACTTCAACCATTTCGATAGCATAACGGCCCTTTGTCTTCACAGACTGCAGAGCAGTCTGGTTGTGCGGTCCCACGCAACGGATATTGGTTGCGCAGACCCGCGCAACCAACCGGGACTTCCTCTCCTACCTTCAATCTTCTTCTTCTCTCTTCTTCTTCTCCAAAAACTTCAATCCGTCCAAATGAAGGAGGGGAGGGGGTATTTATAGGCCTTCGCACGTGTGGTGCCTCGATCTTGGTGCCATAGGACCCACCTTTCATCATCATAACCGTTCAAGGAAATATTCTCCTCGATCTTGGTGCCTCGATCTTATTGTCGTTTTGGGAAGTTTCTGATACATACTTGTATTTACCGACTTTTACGGCTGGGATGGGGTGAGTTGTGATCTAAACCCATCGTTTAATGGTCTAAAAGTGTTTTGTGGTTGACTCGTGCAATCACGGTTGAGTACAGACTCAAACAAAATGACCAATTTTAGTGAACTTCACCGATTAGCGAAACTGGGACACCTACGACTGTTTCTACATTTTCTCGCACCCTCCTATGTCAAAATACATCAGCATACGTCATGTGACCATAACCCAGCTCCGGTTTAATCCAAATCATGCTCTGATACCAACTTGTAATGCCCTGAAAATCGGGGGCCGAGTAGCAACTCAACACCCGAGTTCCAAAACATCACTTATGCAACATAAATGCTTATGATTGAATGTTGTCTGGGTTAGTGCATTAATCATGAGTGGGATTATACCAAAACAGTAATTCATACCCCAGATCAAGTTATAAAATGCAAGCGGAAGACTGAAAGATACGGTCACAAAACAGTAAATGTATATAAAGCAAGAAACGGTCACAATCGGTCTCCAGAGTATGAACACCTTACTGAGTCACCATATACATGTGTTAGTTTCAAAATTAAAATGCCAAAAAAAGTGGTACAACTATAATGGTAAACCCTGTAGCCCTGTCATCTGAATAGCCTAAGCGAAGCCTCCAAAGAACTGCATGTAGGAGAACTTATCCTGATCATCATAGTTATCAGGCTCAGCCTCCTGCGTCTCGTCAACACCTGCATCTAAGACAGAGTCTGGTGGGCGTCCAGAACACTGTCCCATAACGTGGGAGTGAGTAGCTAACTCAGTGGAACAATAAAGCATAGGTTAACATGTTGTCAATTCAGTCAAGCAGTAATGATAAAGCAGTACAATCAAACACTCCTAAATACTCTTATTAATGCAAGTATGGAATGCAGTCATGATGCATGCCCTCGCCAATGCTCCCACGTGCGACACTATCTTACGTGCACGGCATGCATTCATCCCTCAATGCTCAACAACGCCAGACACATGTAGTGCTATGTTATGAGCGTGATTAACGAGTTGTTATTAGTCCTTTTCATACAGCAGTATTGGGAAGCTAAGGTACCTACCTTATATCATTCCCAAACAATGATCCATTCTAGGGTCGTCAGTCCTAGATAATCTCATACGATGATGAGGCTCTGGGTCGCTGTAAAGGGCTGTCAGGGCTGTTATACTCACTCGTTGCACCGCTCTCCCATCACCTTATCAATACAGGCTTAGTTTATACTCTGATTACTACGGGAAGGCTCTTCGCCTCTCCGCGGATTCAAAGTATGCTCGAGGTCACTACAAAGGGCTGTCAGGGCTATTACACGCACTCGTTGCACCGCTCCCCCATCACCTTATCAATACAGGCCGACAGCTCGAATACAGTGTCTTATACCACCATATTCGGCTCACGAGTCTGGGTTGCTCACTAGTCACTACGAGGAGGCTCGTGGCCCCAACGTACGCCGTCAGCTCGACCACGGTGTCCCATACCACCATGCCCGGATCATGAGTCTTAGCGGATCGAGGTACCAAGGTTAACAGGGTTACACTAGTAAGTTTGGTACCTTAGGTTTAAGCAGTAGCGTCCAAACATGGTGAACATACATTAGACATATCGGGTTACTTGACGAGCTCGACTAGAACGAGCGCACGACAAGTTGAACGACATGAAGTGCATAAGCCCTTTGCGTGGCCTAACCACTGTCGCCAACCGAAGTACGGCTCAGGTTCGTTAAACACGTCTTACGTGGCGAATGAATCTCAGCCACGAATTCAATCCCGTTACCGACTGCCTGGACTAAATCATAGTCCCAACTTCATTTTATTTCATCAAGAATCATATGAGATAGTTAAAACAGGAATAAACAAGTAATTCAATTCTTACAATCAAAGAAGCATGTTATGAATTACAACACAAACAAGATTTCATACACATTCACTTCATGAAATAAAACAGACATTACAATGTAATGTACATGTAGAAAATCATACACTAGGGAGTTGCCCCGCATACCACGTGCATATACCCATGACGGATAACCATGGTGTGCCTGAGCTGTTCATTCAAACATTTCCACAAACACTTGGGCTACACACTTAGTCATTAACGTTATTTTCCGGGTGATTTTGGGCAAGTCCTTTTGCTAAGGAGTTGCCGCACATGTATTAGGCATATATTCACGACAAATAAACATGTTAAGCACAAATCCAAATTCCAAACATATTCAAACATTCCAACATATGCATAGAATACACTATATTCTACATAGTTCAAGTAAACTCCTATAACGAAACAGACAATGCATTTTGCATGTGTAATAGCACCCTTGTCAGTTATAAATCATTAACCGACATTGAAAGCCTTGAAAATAATAACCTATATGTCTAAAGTCCGCACCTTACGCCGTAGAAGCGTAACGAACTTGACAGAAGTGCTAAGTCTTCGTCGAGGTTGATATGACGACCTAAATCACGAGTTGAGTCAGCTATTTCGCTGCTTGTAACATTGAAAAGTTAGAACATATTAGGGTTAGGTTTTTCTTACCTAGGAACGAAGCCGGAATCGCCAGAAAAGTGATTAGATCGTGATGGTTAAGCACGTAGGATAGCAGGGTAGAGTATCAAGAAGAATCTCTCACTCTTCTCACACTCTCTCTCTTCTCTCCTCTCTCTCCTAGGGTTTCTCTCAAATTCGTATGGACTGAATGAGAGAGGGTTTAAGGTCCTTATATAGGCTTAAAACTCACTAAATTAGACCCAGGGTCATGGTATACCTAGGTTATGTCCAAATACGGACTGTTCCGTCTCAACGGAGCACTTCTGGAGCCCCCCCCCTTGAGCCAAAGGTTGGACTTAAGCTCACTGACCTTGGATCTAGGTCGAGTTACGTTTTTGTTCCAGTCGGGTTCCCAGATCACACATGGCGGACCAGTTTCAGTTCAACGGTCACTAAAATTCGATCAGGGTTACAAGTACACGGACATGTATGGGAAACGTTCCCTGATCCAAGGGTGTATTTGGATCAGATACCGACGGTCTGATTGCTTATATTTGGCCCGCAAGCGACAAGTCTTAGATTACTTAAATTAGATTTAATTTCTAAAGAAAACCATGTTTTCTCACAGTCCTCGCTCCGGACTCAAGCAAATAGCCCTAGGACACTATCTGGTTTTGACTTCCGAGATGGTTGTCAAGCCTAGCAAGGCGGTCCTAATTCTATAACCTCGTATTATTTAGACTTTCGATGTGCGGTCCAGATCTAATACGGAGTTTCGTGATACTCCCGAGAGCAGCCGGGTAATGAGATTGATCCTAGATTTTTGGGTAATGTAGCGTCAACGATTCCATAAGTTTTGGGTCTTGCAGATCATATTTAAAGTGATTAGTGTGGATTTCGTATGTAATCTAGTTTAACACTAGCTAATCCTCATCTAATTTTTGAAGGATTTGGTCCTGAATGATTTCTGCTTAAGGTGGTACTCGGGCCTTTGTATGGGATTTTTCGAGTCGTTACAATCTACCCCCTTTAAAGAAAAAATTTATGCTCGAAATTAGTACCTTTTCGTATTTCTCGAGAAGCTGAGGGTAGTTCTTTCTAACCTCGACTTCTGTCTCCCAGGTAGCTTCCTCTTCTGTATGATGCGTCCACAGTACCTTCACGAGTGGAATCACCTTACTGCGCAACACCTGCTCCTTCTGTTTAGGATACGCATCGGATGCAGTACATATGTAGCATCCTCGCTCAACTGCACCTGCTCCCAATGGATGATGTGTGAAGGATCAGGGACGTATTTCTTCAGCATAGATATATGAAATACATTGTGCATGCCCGCGAGTGGTGTGGGCAAAGCGAGACGATATGCCACTGCTCCCACTCGATCAAGTATCTAAAATGGACCAATGAACTGCGGCGTAAGCTTCCCTTTCTTTCCAAACCGAAGGACTCCCTTCATAGGAAAAACTCTGAAGAACACATGGTCACCAACCTCAAATTCAAGCGGTCGTCACCTCGTATCAGCATAACTCTTCTGTCTGCGCTGGGCCATCAGGAGTCGACGCCTGATAATGTCGATCTTCTCTGAGGTCGCCTGTACTAATTCTGGGCCAACCAAACTGCGCTCACCAACCTCTACCCAGCAATGTGGTGCTCTGCAAGGGCTCCCATACAAGGCCTCATATGGAGCCATGCCAATACTTGCTTGAAAGCTATTGTTGTAGGCGAACTCGGCGTATAGTGGGCAGTCATTCCAACTGTCCTTGAAGTCCAAAACACAAGCCCACAGCATATCTTCTAAAATCTGATTCACCCACTCTGTCTGCCCGTCAGTCTAAGGGTGAAACGCGGTACTGAACTTCAACTTCACACCCATTGCTTCCTGGATACGAGTTCAGAAAATGGATGTGAATCGCGTGTCGCGGTCCGACACAATCTCCAAGGGAACTCCATACAGACACACTATTTCTTTGATGTACAACCTAGCCAAGTCGTCTGCATAGTTTGTCACTCTGATAGGGAGAAAATGAGCAAATTTGGTCAACTGGTCCACGATCACCCAAATAGAGACATAACCCTTTCTCGTCTTTCGTAGCCCCGAGATGAAGTCCATAGAGATGAAGTCCTACTTCCATTCAGCTATGGGCATGGGCTGAAGGAATCCAGGAGGTCGGCGATGCTTGGCCTTGACCTCTTGACACGTGAGACAACGGAAAACATACTTTGTTATATGAACCTTCATATTGTTCCCACCAATACGACTACTTCATAACCTGATACATCTTCGTGCTACCCGGATGTATCGCAAGCTTCGATCTATGGGCAGTCTCGAGAAGCTCCTGTGTCAAGTCCTGAATATTTGGGACGCACAGCCAGCCACGGTATCGTAGGCCCCCATCTGTGCCAACTCTCCACTCAGAGTCCACATATCGCTAGAATATCACCAGGATCTAGTACACTCCACAATGACTGCCCCTCCCCCAGGCGCGTAACAAAGTGAGCGTAAGAGACCTCACTACCCACCTGGTCAGTAACCAATCGATATCTACCCGGCTCGTCAGTAGTGGACCCATTTCCGAGTTGGTCAAACTCAACCTAGCAGAGCCGCCTTCACCCGGGCGGGTAAGGTCACACCCCCTTCCAACCGACCACGGCATAGTGGGAGACTAGCCTTCTGGTATTCGGTACTCTTACGCTCATGTATCCACTCGGTCTTGACATTAGAGCAACCTTTTAGTACCATAAGGGTTCTGGGACTTTCACCCAAAGACATCCTAAGTGCCTTATTACTAAAACCAAATATTTTCGGTGTCCAATCCTGTCATCCACGATATGCCTGTGGAGGCCCTGCCCTGATATCGTTAAGGCGTACAATAATCATATCACACAGAATGCAAGATGCATGAGTTACACCATCCAGTCAAGCATCAAACCTGTGCGTACCACGTGCTCATGTGGGGCAACTCCGTCTCACAGGGAGTCCCAAAAACAACCAACCCAATGGCATATATTATAATCAATCACTCCTCATAACGAGCATGCAAATGATGCGCATGGGCATGTATCATGATGTTATGCTAGCATATCCAACGATGATGATGTACTCTCCTACAATCAATAGATGGTCTGGATGGCATACTCATATCAAGAATGGGCCTCATGGTAAAGTCTAACGTATATAACCAGGGGAGTCAAGAAGATAGGCCTAAGTATAAAGAGTGGGCTTCCTCACCCTCAATAAGCACAAGATGGGTTATATGGCTTGGACCAATCTACAAGGCACGGTGGAAGCACCATCAATAATGGGGGCCCAACGGTTTGAGTTAGTCCACTAAGAGAAGATGATAATGGGCCTAACAATGGGCCTAGGAAGGTTTACAACATGGACATTTAACCACCATTGCCTCCTAGAGTGCGGCCCGCTATAGAAACTATCTCACAATGGGGCCCATGACCCTTACAATAGCTAGAAAATAAATTGGTAGCATACATATTATCTCATACATCATGGTGGGCTTCAAGGGACGGCCCATGGTCTACATACATCAAGGTGGGATACATGGGGTAGCCCATAGCCTAGAAAATAAATGGTCAGGGAAGACATACGACACATGCACCCTGGTGGGCCTCATGGGGCAGCCCATATACTCTATAAAATGGTTGGGCAAGGTGTATAACACATATCATGGTGGGCTTACAAACAGCCCAAAAGTCTAGCACAATGGATGGGTAGCTCATGCATTAAAATGGGCTCTAAGGCTGGACGTCCAGCCCATCCGGGACTGTTGGACGTCCAGAAATCTGGACAGTATGATCCTCATACACACAGATGGAAGGTGGGCCTCTGCACAACATAAATGGGCAGCATGGATATAAAATATACAGTAAGTGGGGCCCTGTACATACAGTAGGTGGGCCCTGTACATACACAGTGGATGGGCCTGCATATACACAACAGGTGGGCCTTACTAGTTGCACCACTGACGGATGGCCTGGATAGAATACATACCTCAAGTGGGTCCCACTATCCCTTGCTTGGACGGTGTGGATGAAACACATACAGCACGATAGGTCCCACGTCCAGGTGTTGGACGGCATGGATCTCACACATCTGGTGGGTCCCACAAGTAATGGACAGCATGGATGTAAAATACATACATCAAGTGGATCACACTTCCCACGGACAATGTGAATACAACACATAGATCATTGTGGGTTCCCACGTCCCATGGACGGTGTGGGTAAAACATACATCATGGTGGGGTCCACGTCCAGGGACTGGACGGCGTGGATAAAACACTTACATCATGTGGGGTCCACATCCAGGGATTGGATGGCATGGATAAAACACATTCATCAAGGTGGGTCCCAAGTCCTTGTTGGATGGTACGGACGCCGCACATTCATCAAGGTAGGCCTCACCATCCCTGCTGTTGGACGGTGGGGATAAACATATACACCAAGGTGGGTCCACGTGGTGGCCCACCAGCTGTGAATACAAGCTGATATTTATTTTTCCCCTTCATCAGGGCATGTCCCAAAACGGTCTAGAGAGTAATGTTGTTAGACGTCAGCAAGGTGGGTCCCACAAATGGGACAGCGTGGGTACAACACATAAATCATGGTGGTGTCCATGTGGTGGGCCATACGGCCCCACACCAAGTTGTTATGTGTGTTGTCCCTCCGTCCAGGTTGGCTCGAAAATGGGCAGCAAGGGCTACTGGACGGTGGACGGCAAGGTGGGCCAGTCCCATTGTTTGGACAGCCATGTGGTCCACCATTTGGACAACGTGGATAACACTCATTCATCATTAGGTGGGCCATCATACAAGGAAAAGAGAGAGAGAGAGAGAGAGAGAGAGAGAGAGAGAGAGAGAGAGAGAGAGAGAGAGAACGAGTGGTGGAGGGGCTCCGCCACTATGAGCCCCTCTAGGTGTCATGCATACATCAAGATGGTCCCATCCATGTGTGGGCCCTCAAATCAGCAATGTAAGGTAAGGATGTCATCCCCACCACAAAAATCAAGGGGTCTGGATGACCCTATCAAGCTAATCATCAAGGAAACATCAGGATGGGGTCCATGGAGAATGGCCCCATCATGACACTTACATGCAAGCTAAGGTGGGCCATTGGCCACACCTAGAGGTCAAGATAGGATCCTCACCATGGATTGGTGGGTCCTACTTGCCCCATGCTAGAAAATATAGGAATTTATGCAAGAAAGTGAAAAGAATCTAGTCCTAGAGTACACCCACCTCTCCTCCTCTTCTTCTTCTTCTTCCCTTGAACTCTCAAGCTTCTACGGAGCTCCTTCAATGGTGGAGATGGGTTTTAGATGGTTGGATTAAGAGGGATCCAGCTTAGAAGGGGTTGGAGTAATGGGTCTCTCCTAGACGTCCCGAGCTCCTCTAGCTAGGAAAACGAGGAAGATGAGAGGGAGAGTGTAACGCCCTGAAAATCGGGGTCGAGCATAGACTCAACTCCTGAGTTCCAATGCATCACTTATGCAACATAGATAATGATGATTTAATGTTATCCGTGTTAGTGCATTAAAGATGAATGGGATTAAGCCAAAACAACATATCATACTCCAGAGACAGTTAAATTATGTAAGCGGAAGACTGCGATAGATATATAAAATATATAAAATGTTGTAAGTCTCCAGAGTGTGAACATGTTACCAGGTTAAATATATCAATGTATACTCCAAAAATGGACAAAATGAATATACAAGGGTGTTCTAAAAGAGAAAACTAAAGTGTAATGGCATCTAATCAGTGACCCTGTAACCCCGTCGATCAGAAGATGGTCTACATAGACCCGCCTGATAGCTGCATAAAGGAGAAACCCTCCTCATCATCATAAAAGTCCGGCTCCACTTTGCAAGCATCGCCATCATCTGAAACTCAAACAGGGTCTGGTTGGTGTGTACAACACCGTCCCGTAACGTGGGAGTGAGTAATCAACTCAGTGGAACAATAAAGCAAAGGTTAGCATGTTAACAATTCAATTAAGCAGTAATGATAAAGCAGTAAATCACACATCCCTAAGTACTCTTATTAATACAAGAATGATATGAATGTATGATGCATGCCCTCGCCTACGCTCCCTCAGCGACTTCATCTCACGTTCGCGCATGAACAACACTGCCTTAGTGCTTGACCTGCTACGCCTGAACGCACGCGTAATGCGGTGCATGCATATGATTTCCAAGTTCTTATTAGTCCTTTTCATACAGCAGGGTTGGGAAACTAAGGTACCTCCCTTATATCAATACTCAAACAATGATCCATTCTAAGGTCATCAGTCCTAGTAAATCTCATACGATGTTGCGGTTCTAGGTCGCTGTAAAGGGCTCGTCACCAAATCAGTACAGACCAAGTTCATACTCTGATTACTATGGAAAGGCTCGACGCCTCAACGCAGGTTCAGTGTATGCTCGAGGTCACTACAAAGGGCACGTCTAGGGCTGTCAGGGCTGTTGCACGGAATCGTTACACCACTACCCCATCACCCATCACGGCTTCGTCACCAAAACAGTGTAGGCCGACAACTCAAATACAGTGTCCCATACCACCGTATTCGGCTCACGAGTCTGGGTTGCTCACTGGTCACTACGGGGAAGGCATGTGGCCCCAGCGTAGGCCGACAGCTCGACCACGGTGTCCCATACCACCATGTCTGGCTCATGAGTCTTAGAGGATCAAGGTACCAAGGTTAACAGGGATTTCACTGATGAGTTTGGTACCCTAGGTTCAAGCAGTAGTGTCCAAACATGGTGAACATACATCGGGTCAATCGGGTTACTTGACGAGCTCGACTAGCACGAGCGCACATCAAGTGAATCTACATGAAGTGCGTAAGCACTCCGTGTGGCCTAAATAATGTCGACAACCGAAGTACGGCTCGGATTTGTCGAACACATCCTGTGTGGCGAAACAGCATCATCCACCAATCTAGGATCTATTACTGATTGCCTAGACTATACAATAGCCCCAATCACATTCAATTACAACAAAATATCCTAGAAGATAGTTAAAGCAGTAATCGATCAAGATTTCAAATCATACAATCAAAGGTCTGATATTGTCCACTTTAGGGCTACCAGGGCTGTTGCACAGAATCGTTACACCACTCCCCCATCACCCTTCACGGCTTTATTTTTGCATTTTATGGAATACAACATAAACATAGATTTATACATATGCATTACATAGATAAACAAATACTATAATATATGGTACATGGAGGAAAGCATACACATAGTTAAAGGAGTTGAGAATCATATCTCAACACCCAATTAGAGAAGAATGTATAAGCACTTACTCATACAGACATTTTTACATACACTTACTCTGCACATAACATCATACATGGTATATAGTGTATTAGGGCAAGTCCTTTCGTCAAAGGAGTGCCGCCTATACAACAATCACAAATCCAAGATGGTTAGTCGTGGCGTACACTAATGCATAGTTTATACTCACTTAGACATTTTCACAAACACTTAGGCTACAACTTGTACATACACGACGTATGTCAATATAATAGGTATTAGGCTAATCCGTTCACCCAGAAGTTGATACACATGCATCTAGCATACATAGACAGCAATTAATCATGGCAAGCACAAATCCGTATTTCATACGTATACGGTATTTTCTACAAATACGAGGAATACAGTATATTCAACATAATTAACGTATATTTGAAAAACGAAACGGACAGCACTTTGTACATGTGCAATAGCATCCACGTCAGTAATCTATCATTAACTGACATTGAAAGCCTTGAAAACCATAACCTATACGTTTAAAGTCCGTACCTTACGCCGATAAACGAATTTGAAACTTAGTTTGTATATCGAGTTTTCGTCTACGGCAGAACGGCAACCTATATCATGAAATAGATTAGCTATTTCATCACTTACGATATTTGGAACTCTAGAACAGGTTAGGGTTAAGTTTTCTTACCTAAGAACGGGATCGGAATCGCCGGAAGAACGATCCAGATACGATAGTTGAGTACGTGGAATGCCAGGGAAGAAGCCCTGGATTGAACACCAACTCTCTCTCACACTTTCTCTCACTTTCCTTCTCTCTTTTCTCCTTAGGGTTGGAAATTCGTATAGGAAGAGAGAGGGTTTAAGGGGCTTATATAGGCCCAAAACTGATGGAAATGGTCCCATGGCCAAGGGATACTTAGGTTATAGCCAAAGGACGTCTGTTTCAGCTCAACGGAACACTTCCGGAGCCCCCCTTGAGCCAAAGGTCGGACTTAAGCTCCCTGACCATGGATCTAGGTCGAGTTAAGTTTTCAGTTCAGTTGGATTTACAGATCGCCCGCGGCAGACCAGTTTCCATTCAACGGTCACCGAAACTCGATCAGGGCCACAAGTACACTGCCATGTATGGGAAATTTCTCCTGATCCGGTCAGATTCTGACGGTCTTATTGCTTATATCTGGCCTGCAAGCGACAAGTCTCAGATTACTTAAATTGAGATATTTATTTCTAAAATATCCACGTTTCTCACACACTTCACTACGGGCTCAAGCGAATAGCTTCGGGACACTATCTAGACTTGATTTCCGAGGTGGTGATCAAGTCCAGTAAGGCGGTCTTAATTATATAATTTCGTAGTATTCAGACTTTCGACGTGCGGTCCAGATCCGATACGGAGTTTCAATGTGCTCCCGAGAGCAACTGGGTAATGAGATTGATCCTAGATTTTAGCGTAACCTAGCGTCAACGCTTCTATAAGTTTTGGGTCTTGCAGATCGTATTTAAAGTGGATCAAGCGGATTTCGTAGCTAATCTAGTTTAGCACTAGCTAAAACTCGCCTAATTTCTAAAGGATTTAGTCCTGTATGATTTCTGCCTGAGGTGGTACTCGGGCCTTTGTACGGATTTCTAATATGTTGTTCTTCATTACCTAAACTTTAAGATTCATGCCTAATATGAAAGTACTTAGAAACAGTTAAAGAACAAAGTGGTGAAAGGTGAAATGGAGGAATTTTGAAGGAAATGGGTTGAAAGGGGATTTGAGACTTTGGGATTGAGTTTTGAGAAGTCAATTAAAGTGTTATGATCGACTCATTGCCCAAGGACGTCTAATTCTAGGTTAGCAAAAATTCGGGGTGTTACAATCTACCCCCCTCAAAAATAATTTCGTCCCCGAAATTGGCTATTGGTAATGAGTAAAGGTTTCCTTATTTCTTTTACCTAAGTTCTATTGACTTCAAGTTTATATGCATGGCAGGGTGTATACTATCTATGCTAGTCTAGCCCATATTAGTCTACCCCCCTTAAAACTTTTTCACTCTAAAACTGGCCAAAGCTTCTATTGGGTTCGTATTCAACGAGTACATTGGGGATACTCTGACCTTACGTGTATCTTGGATCAATTACCTTCGATCCTGGGCCAGTGGGGCAAGAGTCCACCACGCTTCCGCTGTGCCACTTTGATCCAATGGAGGCATTAGCTGACCTAACTAGATTGGGTTCATAATATCCTACCCCCCTTAAAAATTATTTCTAGTCTCAAGGCTCAAGAATCTGTGTCCTGATCCGTATGTCGGAACAAGGTGTAGGACCTATACTTGACATGAAATGGGAAACGATCTCTCAATACATTGGTTTTCCTTTCATCAATTATGTGTACCATAGCATTGGTACCTAGGGGTTGTGGTTGATTTCAGGGACGGTGCGAGTTGGTGGCTAGATGCCTAATTCTACCTAAGAAAGACTTCCATCACGGTCCCGACTTACCTTATTTAATCATGTCTAGCTTAACAGGCAGGCTATCTTTCTAAGTTCATATGCACAATATGTATGCCAACATGGCATGTGATTTGGGACCTAATTCCTAACTGTCTGTTGCCTATTTGAAAAATTCCTTAGGCCTAAAGAGAAAATCTCTATTGGCTATATGTTCTTAACACTTCTCAAAGACGAAATAATAAACTTTTAGTTGCAAGTGGTCGGGCCAACACGGAAGGAAAGTTGTGTAGTGGGTCTGAGCCGGATACATAGACCTTCTGCCTAGCTAGGATAGAAAATTGTCGTATCAGTTCTTAATCCTAGTTGATCCCGACCTTCTGCTTGATCAGAGCATTGAGTTCATTGGTAACTACTAGGATTGAGAATTCAATTCAAACCGCGAATACCTCACTTATATATAGTTCTCTACTCCGTGTTCCTGATTGTAATAAGCCCTTAAGAAGACAATCCTAGGGGGTGTGTTGTTTTAATCTAACGTTCAATTAGAGGGATATAAAACTTTTCTCTAAGTGTGAAGTTAAAACAACTTTTCTAAGAGTTATTAAATAAGCCTATAAGTATTGGGGGGATTCAACGAAGGAATGAGATCTCACTCTAACTTAATCAAGCCAACTAACTAAATCTATCTTTCAATAGTCTTAACATAATCAGTGTTTTACATTCTTTAGTATAACCAACCAATAGTTGTAATCCAAGGTCTATGCTTATACGCTAGATGATTTCATACCTTTTCTAATACAAAAAATTGTTTATCACTTAGGGTCAAACGTTGTCTGATTGGAATTGATTGCTTGAACTTGAATTTAACTACACTCGAGCACTACACACCTGCTCATACTAGCTAAGAAGGTCCTAGGGTTCACATTATTAATTTGTTGGATTTCCTATACTACCAAATTTGTTTGCAATCTAGGAGTACCAACTCTAGGTCCAAAACTCTAAGGGCCTGTTTGACCAATGGTATTAGGTTGTATTAAATGGATTGCATTGTTAATCCCACTTCGGGATTAGGAGTGGCATGTTTGGAAGGAGGGTGGGATGGGATTAAAATCAATTTCATAGGCTTTGGAAAATGAGTCTTGTGTTGGAAAGTGTGAGATGAGATTTGTGGGTTTGGAAAGTTATGAGACACAAAAGTTGGGTTTTGTGCTCATATGAGTTTGAAATTGTGAGGCCAAGAGGAGTAAGAGATGGGTTTAGAGGAGTAATGGTGGAGGGGTGGAAGGAGTTCAAAATTGTCAAGTACAACTCCAACTTTTCAAGCATTCTACACATTCGATAACAAAAGGAGCTTCATGCATTTCATATCCTGTCGTAGGACCGCCTGACCCTGTCATAGGACAGCCTGATCCTCTTCAAGTCGAGCTATACGAGCATCCCTAGCAGCCCGATCAGTGTCGTGCTCCGGTGGCGTAGGAGGGGAGCTCTCTTCCATATCCTGGGCCTCCTCTTCTTCCTCTTCTATTTCAGCTCCACCTTCTTCCTCACTCTCTTCTTCTTCACTCTCTCTCTCTCGTCCTCACTCTCCTCAAGTCGGGCTTGTCATTGTCGTGGCCCGATTTCCACCTGATTAAGAGTAGTTTTATTGATGAAATGTTGCGGTACTGGAAGTTCTACGCCAAGACTGTAGCCGGACTCACGTACAATCTTGCATATAAGCCAGCCGAAGGGGAACGAATCAGTCCTTCTATTTGAGCATGTGGTCAGAATGATCTGTCGCAAAACATACGTGGGCACGCACAACTTCTCTCCCTACCCCGCTTGGTATAGAAAATCTACCATCAGGCGCATGCACTCACTACGATTGCTCCACCTGGGATAGACGTTAAACATGAAGGCTATTGTTTGACGGCCATTGAACCAGTTGACCACAAAAGAAACACATATGGCGATCCCTTTCACGTGAACTATTCAGATTCTTCTTGCTCGCGTGGACTTGGCTAAGCGGTATTGTAACATCTCAGATTTTTTCCAACCTGGTGATAGACGTCCTCAGGCAATGGGTCAATCCTAACACCTGATTAACTTCTCAAATGCTTAATTCAAAAGTCTCAAATCCCATTTCAAACCATTTTCTTCAAAATCTCACATTTCACTACCTCGTCCTTCAAAATTTTCTAAGTGCTTTCATATTAGACACAAATCTTAAAGTTTAGGAGATATTGATCAATACAAACACTAAAAATTGCTATAAATAGTAAATAAATAAATAAAATGGGTTTTTAACCATTAACCTTTTGGAATCTAATGAAATAAATAAGCTATATGGATAGATCAGCTTCTCCTACCCTAAAAACATATATTGCACGTCGAATAACTCATCCCGGTTTGTAAAATACATCCTGTAACGACCCGTAAATTTCCGTACTCTGACTCGAGTACCACCTCGACCAGAAATTAATTAGGATTAAATCCTTTAGAAATTTAACAAAGTTAACTAAGTGCAAAACTCGATTAGCCATGAAATCCGTTGGGATCGCTTTAAATACGATCTGCAAGACACAAAACTTGCAAAACCAGTGACTCTAGGTTACCCTAAAGTTTAGAGCTAAACTCATTACCCGGCTACTCTCGGGAATGAAATGAAACTTCGTATTAGGTCTAGATCACACATCAGAAGTCCGATTAACACGAAGTTAAGGAACCAGGACCGCCTCACTGGGCTTGACAATCATCTCAAAAATCAGGTCCAGCCGATGTCCCACGGCCATTCATTTGGATCCGAAGCGAGGGAGTGTGAAAAACACTATTCCCTTTACAAAATAAATATCTGGAATAGTGATCTGGCACCATTCGCTTACGCATCAGTATTAAGCAACCAGACCGTCAGAATCAAACTAAATTACACCCTCGGATTAAGAAAAATTTCAGGAACATTTACAAGTACTTGGAATTTCGGATCGTGGCCCACTGACTGTTGAACTGAAAGTGGTCCGCCACGTGCGATTTGGGAATCCGATCGAGTCGAAAACGTAATCCCACATAGATCCATGTGTGGTGAGCTTAAGTCTGACGTTTGGCTCAAGGAGGGCCACCAGAACCTCTCTTTTGAGCTGGAAAAGTGACGAAATACCTATATTAGCAGTAACCCTTGAACCTGAGTCTATTTTGGGGAAGTTTTTGGCTATAAAAGGAGCTTAGAACAGCCCCTCTCACAGCCATACGAATTTGGGATAAAACCCTAGAGAGAGAGAGAGAAAAGAGAGAGAAAAGCTTGGGATTTGTGGGAGAACTTCCTCCTGCTGCTTTCGGTTATCGCACGGCCTACACCACCTCTTTCCAGGCGCTTTCCCGGCGGTATCCACTCCGTTTGAAGGTGAGAAACCCTAACCCTAGGTCTGATTTGAAGTATATAGGCTATAGTTTGTGAAAAGGCTAACCGATTTCACTCTTTAGCCTAGAAAACGCCCGTATACGGAAGCTCAACAACCCTTGCTGATTCGTTGAGATTCCAAGGACAAAGGTGAGGACTTTAGGTATGTAGGTTACGGTTTTCAACGCTTTCAATGTCAGATAATGATAGATTCATGATCTGCATGCAATTGCACATGTACAAAGTGCTTTCCGTTTCCTGTTTCGATTAACGTTGTAGAATATGGAATTTCGCATACTCTAGGTATACGTAGAAATATCGTATACGTATTTTTTTTGGAAAAATGTTTGACATGTTTATTTAATGTATGATTCTACAATATATGGATAAAATACTAGTTTGGCGAAAGGAATCGCCGTAATATATGTTCGCTTGTAAACACTATGTATGTTGAAATTGTGTATTCTATAAATACCGCATATGTGTAAATTTTGGAAATGTAATTGTCATGATTATTTGCTGTATGATTATGGTATACACGAATAAAATAACCGCTTGGCGAAAGGATAGCCCTAATACGTATTCTGCTAACATACGTCATGTATGTTGGAATAGCGTACTCTAAGTGTTCGTGTAAATGCTTGTGAGTGTAAATGCTTGAGTGTTAGTGCCTTGGAGAGGTGCTGATATGGAATTCCCGACTACCTTAGAAACATGTAGGATACCCTCCATGTGGTGGTTCGCTATAACCACTCACTTGTGATGTGTATGTAATTGTATCCCTATTTGTATAGTACTCTACAACATGCTTTACAACATGCTTTACTTCATGCTTTACAACATGCTTTACTTCATGCTTTATAACATGGCTTATGACATGTCAGTTCACATGCTTGTAGTACTTTGTTTATCATGCTTTACTCCACATGCTATTGATGAGAATTGATTGAGTTTGGGACTATGTCGATATTCCAGACATTCGGTACCAGACTTGAGATTGTGGCTCGGATTCATGTCGCCACAAGGGATGTGTCTGACGAACCCGAGTCGTACTTCGGTTGGCGATAGTGGTTGGCCACACGGAGTGCTTTTGCGCTTCATATCGCCCAACTTGTGGTGCGCTCGAGCTAGTCAGGCACGTCAAGTAAACCGATATGTGAATGTGTGTTCACCATGTTTGGTCGTTACTGCTTGAACCTAGGGTACCAAACTTACCAGTGGCGATCCCGTTAACCATGGTATCTCAATCCGCTAAGACTCATGAGCCAGACATGGTGGTATGGGACACCGTGGCCGAGCTGTCGGCCTATGCTGGGGCCAAGTGCCTCCCCATAGTGACCATTAAGCAACCAAACCTCGTGAGCCGAATACGGTGGTATGGGACACTGTATTCGAGCTGTCGATACTTACGGCGAGAGCCGAGTACGGTGAGACCTGTGCTCGTGCTGACGGGCGACGAGTCCTCCGTAGTATCTTCGAGTATACTCCAAGGGTCTGTGATTGTCGACGAGTCTTTCGCAGCAACTAGAGTATAAGTTGAGCCGAGTACGGTGAGACCTGTACTCGAGCTGACGGCTAGTGATTGAGCCGAGTACGGTGAGACCTGTACTCGAGCTGACGGCCAGCAATTGAGCCGCATACGGTGAGATCTGTATCCGCGCTGACGGGTGACGAGCCCTTTGCGATGCCTTCGCTATGCTTCTCGAACCATAATATCGTATGAGATTAACTAGGATTGACGACCCTAGAATGGATCATGTTTGGGAATGATACAAGGGAGGTACCTTAGTTTCCCAATACTGCTGTTTGAAATGGACTAAAAATAACTCGGTAATCATGATCATCATCGCACCGCATGTGCTTAGTAGATGTGACGCACTGAGGGAGTTAAGCATTCGCGAACGTAAGATGATGTCGCATGAGGGTGGTTTGGCAAGGGCATACAGCATCATGTCATTTCATTCTCGCACTTAATAAGAGTAGTTAGAATTGTTTGATTTGTACTGCTTTATCATTACTGCTTGATTGAATTGATAACATGTTAACCTATGCTTTATTGTTCCACTGAGTTAGCTACTCACTCCCACGTTACGGGACGTGTTTGCAACACCCACCAGACTCTGTCGCAGGTATAGATGGCGTATCGGTTCAGGAGCTGGAGCCCGACTTCGATGAGGATCAGGAGGAGTTCTCCTTTATACAGTACTCTGACGGCTTTGCTTAGGTCGACTGCATCGCGGGGATTCCAGGGTCTATCTATGGAGTTTTATTTTAATTTTTGACTTAGAAACTGTACATGTATATTGTTACTCAGTTAGTGCTCATACTCTGGTGTTCATAAAATTTTGTTTCTTTACACACCTTAAATATACAATTTCAGTCTTCCGCTTGCCTTTATAAAATTGAACAGGAGTATGAATTACTGTTTTGGTATAATCTCATTCATGTTTATTGCTCTAACTAAGACAACATTTAACCATCATTGTGTATGTTGCATAAGTGATGCGTTGGAACTCGGGAGTTGAGTTCATACTCGACCCCCGAATTTCAGGGCGTTACACATCCATTTTACATATCGGACGATAAAATCACCCCAAACAGGTCAGTGACCGGCGAGGGCATCGCCGAGTTGGCGAGGCCTCGCCAAAATGCGGGCCAGGGCAGGCCGCCGTTCATTGGCAGGCCCATTTTCGGCCACATTTTCTACAATTTTGGTCTGACTTCAAAAAGTCATATCTCTCTCGTTATAACTCCGAATTAGGTGATTCAAAAACCAGATTGAACCTTAACAAGTTTAGTTTCATATAAAAATAATAGAAAAATATAATAAAAATTATAATATAGTTAAACATAGGATATTGTGATAACTATCCGGAAGTCATTAGTTTGGACGGCTGCCGCTTCTAGAATTTCTAGAATTTTTCTACAACATGAAACCTAATGAAATTTGGTAGAGATGAAGTAGACTTAATGATGAACTACTAAAAAATAATTAAAATGATATACTACCTCAAATCGCCAGAAAGGGGCGTAGAACTGCCTTAGGATCGTATTCTGTCATAATTAGGGCAGAATTTGGTTAAGTACTGAACTAAATGATCAATAGAATTAGCTCGAACCACTTTAAATACGATCTGCAAGACCCAAAACTTGTGAAACCGTTGATGCTACATTATCCAAAAATCTATGATCAATTCATACCCAGCTGCTCTTGGGAGCATCACGAAACTTCGTATTAGATCTGGACCGCACATCGAAAGTCTGATTAATGGGAAGTTAAACGGTTAGGACCGCCTTGCTGGGCTTGACAACCATCTCAAAAATCAAATCTAGATAGTGTCCCAGTGCTATTCGCTTGAGCCCGGAGCGAGGAGTGTGAGAAAACGTGGTTTTCTTTAGAAATTAAATCTAATTTAAGAAATCTGAGACTTGTCGCTTGTGGGCCAAATATAAGCAATCAGACCATCAGAATTTGACCCAAATACACCCTCGGATCAAGAGAAATTTCATACACATGGCAGTGTACTTGTGGCCCTGATCGAGTCTCAGTGACTGTTGAACTGAAACTGGTACGCCACGGGCGATCTATAAATCCGATCAGACCGAAAACGTAACTCGACCTAGATCCAATGTCTGTGAGCTTAAGTCCGACCTTTGGCTCAAGGGGGGCTTTCAGAAGTGTTCTGTTGAGACGAAACAGTCTCCCTTTGGACATAACCTAAGTATACCCTGGTCCTGAGTCTAATTTTGTGAGTTTTGGACCTATATAAGGACCTTAAACCCTCACCCCTCATTCCATACGATTTTGAGAAAACCTAGGAGAGAGAAGAGAGAAAAGAGAGAGAAAGTACGGGAGAAGTGGGTGAAGGATCCTGGTGCTCTATCCTACCATCATACGTGCTTAACCATCAAGATCTAATCGTCTTTCCGGCGATTCCGACTTCATTTCTAGGTAAGAAAACCCTAACCCTAACCTGTTTTAGGGTTTCTATTGGTACAAGTAGCGAAATAGCTGACTTACCTTGTGTTATAGGTCGTCGTATCGACGTTGACGAAGGCATAGAGTTCCTGCTAAGTTCGTTACGTTTCTACGGCGTAAGGTGCGGACTTTAGACGTATAGGTTATGGTTTTCAAGGCTTTCAATGTCAGTTAATGATTTATTCTCAACATGGATGTTGTTTCACATGTAGAACATGCTATCTGTTTTTCGTTTCGGTTACATACGAAGAATATGGAATTTTGTGTATTCTAAGTATTTGTAGAAAATACCATATCCGTATAAATTTTGCTGATATGAGAGCCATGAGTATTTGCCATGTATCTATGTTAGTTATGGATGTATGACCTGTTTGGCGAAAGGATTCGCCCTAATACACTTTTTGGCCAACATAGCTTATGTGGTTAATGTGTGTAGTCTAAGTGTTTGTTGAAATGACTAAATAAATATGGATTTATGATTTATGCTTGCCATGTGTATTAAATGTAAGAACATGATTGAAGTGTACTAGATAGCCCCTTAGCGAAAGGATTTGCCCAAAATCACGCCACGGCCAATGCACGTTATGTATGTTAAAGTGTGTAGTCCAAGTATTTGTGAAAATGAACGAATGAATATGGAACTTGGATTCATGCTTGCTATGACTATCCGTCGTGGGGACACGCATGTTATAAATGGGGCAACTCCCTAGTAAAAGGATTTGGCTTAATACCTATGTAATCAACATACGTCATGTATGTTGATGTATGTAGTCTGAAGTGTTTGATGAAATGTCTAAATGAGTAAGTAGTTAGTCCATTGTAATGTATAAGGGTGTTGAGGTATGATTCTCAACTCCTTTAACTATGTGTATGCTTTCCTCCATGAACCGTAGATTATGGTGTATGTTTATCTATGTAAGCATATGTATAATTCCATGTTAAAGTTGTATTCCATTAGAGCCATGAAGGGTGATGGGGGAGTGGGGTAACGATTCCGTGTAATAGCCCTGTCAGCCCTAAGCGGACAATATTGGATATTTGATTATATGATTTGAAATCTTGATCCATTACTGCTTTAACTGTTCCGTAATTGAATGTGATTGGGGCTATTGTATAGTCCAGGCAATCGGTAACAAGATTGAATTCGTGGCTGAGATTCATTTGCCACATGAGATGTGTTCGACGAACCCAACTCGTACTTAGGTTGGCAATAGTGGTTGGCCACGTGAAGGGCTTATGCACTTCATGTCACCCAACTTGTCGTGCGCTCGAGCTAGCCGAACTCGTCAAGCAACCCGATCTGTCTAATGTATGTTCACTATGTTTGGACGCCACTGCTTGAACCTAAGGTACCAAACGTACTAGAGCAACCCTGTTAACCCTGGTACCTCGATCCGCTAAGACTCATGAGCCGGGCATGGTGGTATGGGACACTGTGGTCGAGCTGTCGGCCTACGCTGGGGCGATGTGCCTCCCCGTAGTGACTAGTGAGCAACCCAGACTCGTGAGCCGAATACGGTGGTATGGGACACTGTATTCGAGTTGTCGGCCTACACTGCTTTGATGGGTGATGGGGGAGTGGTGTAACGATTCCGTGTAACAGCCTTGGTAGCCCTGACCATACCCGTTGTAGTGACCTCGAGCATACTCTGAATCTGCGGAGAGGTGACGAGCCTTCCCGTAGTAAACAGAGTATAAACTAGGCCTGTATTGATAAGGTGATGGGGGAGTGGTACAACGATTCCATGTAACAGCCCTTGCAGCGACCTAGAACCGCATCATCGTATGAGATTATCTAGGATTGACAACCCTAGAATGGATCATTGTTTGGGAATGATATAAGGGAGGTACCTTAGTTTCCCAATACTGTTGTATGAAAAGGACTAATAACAACTCGGTAATCATGCTCATCTTCGCACTGCATGTGCCTGGAAGATGTGGAGCACTGAGGGATGAACACATGCCGCGAACGTAAGATGGTGTCGCATGAGGGAGTATGTTGGTGAGGGCATGCATCATGACTGCATTTTCATACTTGCATTAATAAGAGTATTTAAGAGTGTTTGACTTTACTCTTTATCATTAATGCTTGACTGAATTGATAACATGTTAACCTATGCTTTATTGTTCCACTGAGTTAACCACTCACTCCCACGTTACAGGACGGTGTTCTGGACACCCACCGGACTTTGTCTGATTGCAGATGGCGACGTTACTCCTGAGGCGGAGCCGGACTTTGTGACGACGAGGATGTTTTCTCGTATATGCTGTTTTCTGGTGGCTTCATGTGAGCCGTGCCTTGATCGACAGGGTTACAGGGATGTTGACTAGATGACTTTACACTTTTCATATAAGTTGGAAATATATTTGTAATTCATTAACCTGGTAACGTTATCACACTCTGGAGACTTACCATAGCTTATATATTTTATATATCTATCATAGTCTTCCGCTTGCAAATTTAACTGTCTCTGGAGTATGATATGCTATTTTGGTATAATCTCATTCATGTTTCAATGCTCTCATCATAATCATCATTATCTGTATTGCATAAGTGAACTCAGGAGCTAAGCTTTGCTCGACCCCCGATTTTCAGGGCGTTACAAGATGGTATCAGAGCATGATTTGGATTAAACCGGACCTGAGTTATGGTCACATGACGTACTCTGACGCACTCTGACTTAGGTGGGAGCGACGGAACGTAGAAACAATCATAGGTTGTCCCAGTTTCGCCAATCGGCGAAGTTCACTGAATTAGGTCGTATTGTTTGATTCTGCACTTAACCGTGATCGCACGAATCGACCCCAAACCACTTCTAGACCGTCAAACGACGAGTTTAGATCACAATTCACCCCATCCCAGCTGTTAGAAATCGGTACATACAGGTATGTATCAGAAACATCCCAAAACTACCCGAAATGGTTCAAAACGGAGTCGTAGGCCTACCCATGCTTATCCAGAGGGACCCAGGGTGGGACCCAGACCTTTTTGGGGCCTAGGGGGCACGAGGACCTCGCCCCTTGGGCGAGCCCTCGCTGATTAGTCCAGGGAGTGGCGAGGCCTCGCCGGTCAGCGGGCTCAGCCGGGTCGATTATGTTTGGGGGGTTGGGGAACCCCCTGGTGTGTGGGTCGTCGATTAAAACCCCCCCTATGACACCTCTCCTTCACAAAACACACATCCAAGCTCTCCCTTTCCCTCAAAGTTGTTGTTTTCTCTCTCAAACCTCCCCTCCAATCGCCCATTTCGTCATTTTCTGTCAAAACACACATACCTCCATCGTTTACAGCAATACCTAACCCCTACCCTCTTTATTCTCTCTCATTTGAGCTCTTACACCCCCCATTTGAGTCTTAAACTTGTGTAAACCCACTAGCCTACCCTATTTTGACATTTTCCCTCACTATCCACTCTCATTTGAACCTTTACAATCCCTGTTGAGGCTCAAACTCGTGAAGAACCAAAACTCCAGCCCCCGTTTCCCCTTATCCTCATTTTCCATGGCCTTCTTTGAGTTCATTTCTGCCACATGCATCTTCTGGCAAGATTCATGTAACACTGTGTCTCATGTAATATGGCAAAGTTTGGTAAATGAAATGTATGTGTAAGGTATTGTCCCTAGATTGGGTGTAACCCATGGTTTCCAACACCAGGTTCGGAATGTATGCAATGAAAAGTATATCCCGGGATTTCCTTTCAAATTACACTTGAAAATTCCTCATCATGGGATTTGGAAATCACATCTCACACTGTCCAACACAAGGCTCATTTTCCAAAGCTTACAAAATTAATTTTAATCCCATCCCACCCTCCTACCAAACATGCCACTCCCAATCCCGAGTCTCATTCAATACAACTTAATACCATTGGCCAAACAGGACCTTAGAGTTGTAGACCTAGAGTTGGTACTCCTAGATTTTTCAAACAAATCTGGCAGTATGGGAAATCTAATAAATTAATAACGTGAACCCTAGGACCTCTTAGCTGGTATGAGCATGTGTGTAGTGCTCGAGCATAGTTACATTCAAGTTCGGGCAACTCAATTCCAATTAGACAACTTGGACCCTAAGTGATAAATAATTTCTTGTATTAGAAAGGGTATAAAATCACCTAACGTATAAGCATAGACTTTGGATTACAACTATTGGTTGGTTATACTAAGGAATGTAAAACACCGATTATGTTAAGACAATTGAAAGATAAATTTAGTTAGTTGACTTGATTAGGTTGGAGCGAGACCCCATTCCTTCGTTGAATTCCCTTGGTACTCACAGGCTCCTTTAATAACTCTTAGGAAGGTTGTTTGACATAGAAACTAATCACGCTCATAGAAAACGTATATATCCTTTGGATTTGATGTTAGGTCAAATCAATACACCCCTTTGAATTGCCTTCACGAAGACTTACTATAATCGGGAACATGGAGTAGAGAACTAAATGTAAGCGAGGTATTCGCGATTTGAATTGAATTCTCAATCCTGGTAGTTACCAATGAACTCTATGCTCTGATCAAGCAAAAGGTCGGGATCAACTAGGATTAAGAACTGATACGATGATTTTCTGTCTTCGCAAGGCAGAAGGTCTATGTATCCGGCTCAGACCCACTACATAACTTTCCTTCCGTGTTGGCCGAACCACTTACAACCAAAAGTTTATAATTTCATCTTTGAAAAGTGTAAGAACATATAGCCAATAGGGATACTTTGCTCGGGCTTAAGAAATTTCTCAAATGGGCAACAGAGAGTTAGGGATTAAGTCTCGAACCACGGACCATTCTGGCATGCATATTGTGCCTATGGACTTAGAAGGATAGGTTGTCCATTAACCTATTTGTCTAGATTCTTTATGTACTAAGAGCGTGTAGATTATCTTACAGTATTCAACTAGATATGATTAAAGAAAGTAAGTCGGGACCGTGGAAAAAGGTCCTTCCCTGGTATAGTTAGGCATCTTACCACAAACTCACACTCGTCCCTGAAATCAACCGCAACACCCATCATTTTTAGCTCCTTTCTGTAAACATAGGTACCAATGCCATAGTACACATCATCGATGGAAGGAAGACCAATGTAGATCGTATCCCATTTCGTGTCAAGTATAGGTCCTAAATTATACCTTGTTCCGACATACGGATCAGGACAGATCCTTGAGCCTTGAGAGTGAAAATTATTTTTAAGGGGGGTATAAAGATTATGAATCCGGTTGAGATAGATAGGTATGCTCGTCTACCCACTCATAGGCGCAGCAAAAGCATGGTTGACCCCTACCCCACTGGCCCAGGATCGAATGGAATTGATCCAGACTATACGTAGGGATAGGTCACTAAATAGGATCTGAATCTCCCTGAGAATGTCAGTAATGAAGTTATCGAAGGAAATCAATTAAGGCTCAAGTATTAAACTAATTCGTATTAAATAAAGGGCCTAATAATGAGTATGAGTTCAACTACTACCATAGACATGAATTAAGATGAGGACTCTCCTAGACTACGACCTAAAGGGCAACCTTAGAAATAGAAAATTTGAGTCTTTCAATGATGGAAATTCCCTAAGTTTTTAGAGTGATCGGACTACGGAGTTACTAAAATATACAATTGCGAAACCTTCGCGGCTTGACCCAATTCTTAATCCTAGGCGACTACCAATGGACTCACAGCTTGACCGAGCAGAAGACCAGGATCTAGCAGGACTAGGAAGGAATACAATGAGCCTTCTACCCTGGTCAGGTAGATGATCGATGTATAGGGATCAAGCCCACTATAACCATCTCTCCGTGTTGTTCAAACATTGAAAACAGCTCTCTTACTCTCAACAGATGGGAATCGTCGTCAAGACTCCAAATAGAGAAAGAAATCCATTGTAGTAAACCATTGGGGTATCAACATGAGACAAAGAAATAAGTTTTTAAGGGAGGGTAGACTAAAATGAACCAGAATAATATGGACAATATACACCCTACCATGCTTCTAACCTTGAAATAAATAAAATTTAGGCAAATGAAATAATCAAATCGTTATTTATTCCTCTTAAGCAATTTCGAGGACGAAATTATTTTTAAGGCGGGTAGATTGTAACATCCCGGATTTTTTCCAACCTGGTGATAGACGTCCTTAGGCAATGGGTCGATCCTTACACTTGATTAACTTCTCAAACTCTCAATTCAAAAGTCTCAAATCTTTTTTCAAACCATTTTCTTCAAAATCTCACATTTCCTTCAAAATCTCACATTTCACTACCTCGTCATTCAAAATTTTCTAAGTGCTTTCATATTAGACACAAATCTTAAAGTTTAGGTGATATTGATCAATACTTAACCTAAAAATTACTATGAATAGTAAATAAATAAATAAAATGGGTTTTTAACCATTAACCTTTTGAAATCTCACGAAATAAGTAGGCTACATGGATAGATTAGCTTCTCCTACCCCAAAAACATATATTGCACGTCGAATAACTCATCCTGGTTTGTAACATACATCCATTTTACATATCGGACGGTAAAATCACCCAAACAGGTCAGTGACCAGCGAGGGCATCGCCGAGTTGGCGAGGCCTCGCCAAAATGCGGGCCAGGGCGGGCCACAGTTCATTGGCTGGCCCATTTTCGGCCACATTTTCTACAATTATGGTCCGACTTCAAAAAGTCATATCTCTCTCGTTATAACTTCGAATTAGGTGATTCAAAAACCAGATTGAAGATTAATAAGTCTAGCTAAAAATAATAAAAATAAATAATAAAAATTTTAATATAGTTAAATATAGGTCATTGTGACAACTATCTGGAAGTCATTAGTTTGGACAGCTGCCGCTTCTAGAATTTCTAGAATTTGTCTACAACACGAAACCTAATGATATTTGGTATAGATGAAGTAGACTTGATGATGAACTACTAGAAAAATAATTAAAATGATATACTACCTCAAATCGCCAGAAAGGGGTGTAGAACTGCATTAGGATCTTATTCTGTCATAATTAGGGCGAAATTTGGTTAAGTACTGAACTAAACGATCAATAGAATTAGCTCGAACCACTTTAAATACGATCTGCAAGACCCAAAACTTGTGGAACCGTTGATGCTACATTATCCAAAAATCTAGGATCAATCTCATTACCCGGCTGCTCTCGGGAGCATTACAAAACTTCGTATCAGATCTGGACTGCACATCGAAAGTCCGATTAACGCGAAGTTAAACGGTTAGGACCGCCTTGCTGGGCTTGACAACCATCTCGAAATCAAATCTAGATAGTGTCCTAGTGCTATTCGCTTGAGCCCGGAGCGAGGAGTGTGAAAAAACGTGGTTTTCTTTAAAAATTAAATCTAATTTAAGAAATCTGAGACTTGTCGCTTGCGTGCCAAATATAAGCAATCAGACCGTCGGAATTTAACCCAAATACACCCTCGGATCAGGAGAAATTTCATACACATGGCAGTGTACTTGTGGCCCTGATCGAGTCTCAGTGACCGTTGAACTGAAACTGGTACGCCACGGGCGATCTGTAAATCCAATCAGACCGAAAACGTAACTCGACCTAGATCCAATGTCTGTGAGCTTAAGTCCGACCTTTGGCTCAAGGGGGGCTTCCAGAAGTGCTCCGTTGAGACGGAACAGTCTCCCTTTGGACATAACCTAAGTATTCCTTGGTCCTGAGTCTAATTTGGTAAGTTCTGGACCTATATAAGGACCTTAAACCCTCACTCCCTCATTCCATACGAATTTAAGAAAACCTAGGAGAGAGAAGAGAGAAAAGAGAGAGAAAGTGTGGGAGAAGTGGGTGAAGGATCCTGGTGCTCTATCCTACCATCATACGTGCTTAACCATCAAGATCTAATCGCCTTTCCAGCGATTCTGACTTCATTTCTAGGTAAGAAAACCCTAACCCTAACCTGTTTTAGGGTTTCTATTGGTACAAGTAGCGAAGTAGCTGACTTACCTTGTGTTATAGGTCGTCATATCGACGTTGACGAAGGCGTAGAGTTCCTGCTAAGTTTGTTACGTTTCTACGGCGTAAGGTGCGGAATTTAGACGTATAGGTTATAGTTTTCAAGGCTTTCAATGTCGGTTAATGATTTATTCTCGACATGGATGCTGTTTCACATGTAGAACATGCTGTCTGTTTTCCGTTTCGGTTACATATAAAAAATATGGAATTTTGTGTATTCTAGGTATTTGTAGAAAATACCGTATCCGTATAAATTTTGCTGATATGATAGCCATGAGTATTTGCCGTGTATCTATGTTAGTTATGGATGTATGACCTGTTTAGCGAAAGGATTCGCCCTAATACACTTTTTGGCCAACATAGCTTATGTAGGCTAATGTGTGTAGTCTAAGTGTTTGTTGAAATGACTAAATAAATATGGATTTATGATTTATGCCTGCCATGTGTATTGAATGTAAGAACATGATTGAAGTGTACTAGATAACCCCTTAGCAAAAGGATTCGCCCTAAATCACGCCACGGCCAATGCACGTTATGTATGTTAAAGTGTGTAGTCCAAGTATTTGTGAAAATGAACGAATGAATATGGAACTTGGATTCATGCTTGCTATGACTATCAGTCGTGGGGGCACGCGTGTTATAAATGGGGCAACTCCCTAGTGAAAGGTGAAAAGGCCTAGCTATATGTCCTAGAGGGGGGGTGAATAGGACAATGTCAAATGAAACTTATAACAGCGGAATTAAAAAGAATATGATAGCCAAAGTAAATCACAATACAGGAAAGTAAAACAACCTCAAAATTTAGATCTTGAGCGGTTGATACAAATGTTGTTCTAAGGACAACCTTACACCAAAAACCAGAGTTTATGGTAGGACAACCTTATTTCTAGAAAGATCATTGTATCAAATCTCAAACCAAAGAGGAATACAGAAATAAATACAAACTGAATTGAAATAAATTGTAATCACAAATGTATTGTTCTAGGGACAGCCATACACCATAAAAATGGCAGGGCAACTGTAACATCCCGGATTTTTGCCAACCTGGGATTAGATGTCCTTAGGCGATGGGTTGCTCCTAACACCTTATTATTTCGTCAGAACTGAACCCCACAGTCTAAAATCGCTTCTGAACCCATTTCCTTCACAAATCCCACCCTTCTCTACCTTGTGCTTTCAATTTTTCAAAGCACTTTCGCCCTAGACGCTATCTTAAACTAGCTAAGTAGTAAAACTTGGATCACTTTATGTACAAACTGCAAAGGCCTAAGTACCATCTCAACCAGAAAACAATTAGGATTAAATCCTTTAGAAATTTAACAAAGTTAACTAAGTGCAAAACTCGATTAGCCATGAAATCCGTTGGGATCGCTTTAAATACGATCTGCAAGACCCAAAACTTGCAAAATCAGTGACTCTAGGTTTCCCTAAAGTTTAGAACCAAACTCATTTCCCGTCTGCTCTCGGGAATGAAACGAAACTTCGTATTAAGTCTAGACCGCACATCGGGAGTCCGATTAACACGAAGCTAAGGAACTAGGACCGCCTCACTGGGCTTGACAATCATCTCAAAAATCAGATCCAGCCGATGTCCCACGGCCATTCGTTTCGATCCGGAGCGAGGGAGTGTGAAAAACACTATTCCCATTCCAAAATAAATATCTGGAATAGTGATCTGGCACCATTCGCTTACGCATCAGTATTAAGCAACCAGACCGTCAGAATCAGACCAAATTACACCCTTGGATTAAGAAAAATTTCAGGAACATTTACATGTACTTGGAATTTCGGATCGTGGCCCACTGACCGTTGAACTGAAAGTGGCCCGCCACGTGCGATCTGGGAATCCGATCGAGTCGAAAACGTAATCCCTCATAGATCCATGTGTGGTGAGCTTAAGTCTGACGTTTGGCTCAAGGAGGGCCACCAGAACCTCTCTTTTGAGCTGGAAAAGTAACGAAATACCTATATTAGCAGTAACCTTTGAACAGGAGTCTATTTCGGTGAGTTTTGAGACTATATAAGGACCTTAAACCCTCTCTCATGGCAGCCATACGAATTTGGATTTGAGAGAGGGAAAAGAGAGAGAAAGTGAGGGAGAAGTGGGAGAATCTCCCTGCCGTCGTTCCCTGCCACCACACGGGCTGCACCATCCCTTTCTCATCGCTTTCCCGGCGATTCCAGCCCCGTTTCTAGGTAAGAAACCCTAACCCTAATCTGATTTGGGGCTTGGGTGGTTGTAGGTTATGAGATAGCTAACCTATTTCGTTCTCTAGGTTGTCAAACTCCCGTATACGGAAGCTTAGCGAACCTATCAACTCCGTTACGATTCTACGACAAAAGGTGCGGACTTTAGGTGTATAGGTTACGTTTTTCAACGCTTTCAATGTCAGATAATGATAGATTCATGATCTGCTTGCAATTGCACATGTACAAAGTGCTTTCCGTTTCCTGTTTCGATTAACGTTGTAGAATATGGAATTTCACATACTCTAGGTATACGTAGAAATACCGTATACGTATTTTTTTCGGGAAAATGCTTGACATGTTTATTTAATGTATGATTATATAGTATATGGATAAAATACTAGTTTGGCGAAAGGAATCGCTGAAATACATGCTCGTGTGTAAATGCCTAGTATGTTGAAATTGTGTATTCTAGAAATACCGCGTATGTGTAAATTTTGGAAATATAATTGTCATGATTAATTGTTGTATGAATACGGTATACGCGGATAAAATAACCGCTTAGCGAAAGAATAGCCCTAATACATGTTTGCTAACATACACTATGTATGTCGGAATAGTGTATTCTAAGTGTTTGTGAAAGTGGCTGAATGAGTATAGAATTCTCATTCGTGCTCGCCATGACTAATTGTCATGGATATATGATTGTTGTAATGGCGATATCCCTTTGACGGAAGGATTTGCCCTAAATCACGCCACGGCCAGTATACACTATATGTGCTAAAATGTGTGACCCAAGTATTTGTGGAAATAGCTGAACGAATATGGAACTTGGGTTCCTGCGTGCCATGACTATCCATCGTGGGTGTACGCGTGTTATGATTGGGGCAACTCCCTAGCGAATGGATTTGGCCTAATGCCTATGTGATCGACATATGTCATGTATGTTGATGTATGTTTGTTTAAGTGTTTCTTGAAATGTCTGAATGTGTAGTAGTTAGCAATTGTAATATATAAGGGTGTTGAGATATGATTCTCAACCTCTTTTCACTATGTGTATGATCTCCTTTGATAGTTGTGTGATTAGGATTTGAACATGTACAAACTCATGCTTGTGTTGTGATTCATAACATGCTCAGCTGTTTTATGATTTTAACTATGTAATGCATATGTTTAAATTTATATTTATGTTGTATGATCCGTCATGGGTGATGGGGGAGCGGAGCAACGAGTGCGTGCAACAGCCCTGGCAGCCCTAAACGGATAATACCAGACTGATTGAATGATTTGAATCCTGATCCATCACTGCTTTATATCTCTGTAATTGATTGTGTTTGGGGCTATGATTATAGTCCAGGCAATCGGTAACGAGATTGAACTCGTGGCTGAGATTCATTTGCCACGTGGGATGTGTTCGACGAACTCGAGTCGTGCGTTGCCTGTCGGCAGTGGCTAGGCCACACGAAGTTGTTTATGCACTTCATGTCGTGCAGCTCAACGGGCGATCGTGCTAGTCGAGCTCGTCAAGTAACCCGATCTGCCTTATGTGTGTTCACCCTGTTTGGTCGCTACTGCTTGAACCTAGAGTACCAAACTTACCAGTGGCGATCCCCGTTTAACCATGGTACCTAGATCCGCTAAGTCGCATGAGCCGGGCATGGTGGTATGGGACACCGTGGTCGAGCTGTCGGCCTACGCTGGGGCCATGTGCCTCCCCGTAGTGACCATTGCGCAACTAACTCGTGAGCCGAATACGGTGGTATGGGACACTGTATTCGAGCTGTCGATACTTCGGCGAGAGCCGAGTACGGTGAGATCTGTGCTCGTGCTGACGGGCGACGAGTCCTCCGTGGTATCATCGAGTACACTCCAAGGGTCTGTGATTGGCGACGAGTCTTTCACAGCAACTAGAGTGTGAGTTGAGCCGAGTACGGTGAGACCTGTACTCGAGCTGACGGCTAGTGATTGAGCCGAGTACGGTGAGACCTGTACTCGAGCTGACGGCCAGCAATTGAGCCGCATACGGTGAGATCTGTATCCGCGCTGACGGGTGACGAGCCCTTTGCGATGCCTTCACTAAGCTTCTCAAACTATAATATCGTATGAGAATAACTAGGATTGACGACCCTAGAATGGATCATGTTTGGGAATGATACAAGGGAGGTACCTTAGTTTCCAATACTGCTGTTTGAAATGGACTAATAAAAACTTGGTAATCATGAGCATCATCGCACCGCATGTGCTTTGTAGATGTGGCGCACTGAGGGAGTAAGCATTCGCGAACGTAAGATGATGTCGCTTGAGGGTGGTTTGGCAAGGGCATACAGCATCATGTCATTTCATTCTTGCATTTAATAAGAGTAGTTAGAATTGTTTGATTTGTACTGCTTTATCATTACTGCTTGATTGAATTGATAACATGTTAACCTATGCTTTACTGTTCCACTGAGTTGATCACTCACTCCCACGTTACGGGACGGTGTTCCGAACACCCACCAGATTTGTTGAGTTTCAGGTGATGGCGATGCTTATGAAGCAGAGCCGGACTTCTATGATGTGGAGGAGGAGTTCTCCTACATGTAACTTTCTGACAGGCCAATGAAGACCTGGTATTGTATTGACGGGGTTATGGTTCTTGGGATAGAAGGCATTACACTTCCTCATATTTGGTAAATTTTAGAACTGCACTTGTATTTATTTAACCTGGTAATGTTATCACACTCTAGAGACTCATCATAAGTTATATATTTTATCTATCTATCACAGTCTTCCGCTTGCAAACTTAACTGTCTCTGGAGTATGATATGCTGTTTTGGCTTAATCTCACTCATGTTCAATGCACGAATACAGTCAACATTCAATCATCATTCATTTTGTTGCATAAGTGATGTTCTGGAACTCGGGAGTTGAGTTTATGCTCGACCCCCGATTTTCAGGGCGTTACAAGATGGTATCAGAGCATGATTTTGATTAAACTGGACCTGGGTTATGGTCACACTACGCACTCTGACGCAATCTGACTTAGGAGGGAGCGACGAAACGTAGAAACTAACTTAGGATTTTCCAAATTCGCCGAACGGCGAAACCAACCGAAATCGACCGTTGAGATTGGGCCGTACACACCCATGATCAAGCGAAACAATCCCGAATCACTTCTAGGCCATCAGTCGACGGGTGTGAGTCATTCCTTAGAGACGAATGTCCTTAGATTGTGGGTCAACCACAACACCAAAGCCTAAAACCCCTTTTACCCAATTTCTTCAAAATCTCTCCTTGCACCACTTCATTCTTTAATTTTTTCTAAATCCTATCATACCAGATATAAATTCTAACGTATAAATGATGAAGAATAACACCTAAACAAAAATTTACTATAAGTAGTAAATATATGTATAAATTGGACTTTTGACCATTCAAACTTTGGAATCTAACCAAGTAAATGGGTTAGTTGGATAGATTAGCTCCTCCTACCCCAAAATCATATGTCACACGATATATAAAATCATTCTAGTTTGTAATTGGCCCCGAAAATGCCTCAACTGGAGTCGGGGGCCTCCCCACTTAAATGTACTAAGATCCAGGGTCGAACCCGGGTGCATTTGGCACCTTGGGACCAAGGGGAACACACCCCACCCGCGGCGGCAGCCTACCGGCCACTTTGGGCAGGGGTGGAACCTCCACTCTGGAGGTGGACCTCCGCCAAACTTGGCCGTACGGGTTAGGCCGGGTCTGGTCTTGGTCGGCCCGACCTCCCCTACCCCCTGGCACGTGCGGTTTTGGCTGGGGTTTGGGATTTTTAGGTCTGGAGCTCCCCTCTCTCTCACATCACCCTTCCAAGCCCCCCAACTTGTTGTTTCTCTCTCCAATCTCCCTCTCAATCCTACATTCCACCTTTTTCGACCACCATCCATCATTCCACAATGTTTACAGTAATACCTACCTCCTCCCTCTTCATTCTCTCTCAATTGAGCTCCTACACCCCCCATTTGAGGATCATTTTCCAAAGCCTCTACCAATAATTTTGATCCCCACCCACCCTCCTACCAACCATGTCACTCCCAATCCCGAGGTAGGATTAGCAATACAGTCTCATTTTAATACAACTTAAGACCACTGGCCAAATAGTGTTGAAGTGATAGAGTTCCTTGATATACATTAACCTACCGCACTCTGATAGCTTAAGCTTTTGAGTAAATGGTTGTTTGACAAATAGACCCTCGGAGTTTTGGACCTAGAACAGTGCTTCAACAGACCTGACAGTATAGGAAATCCAACCAATTAAGAACGTGAACTCTAGAACCCCCTTGTGGTTGGTTTGAGCATGTGTGACATGCTCGAGCGTAGCTACATTCATGTTCAGGAAACTCAAATTCCAAACAAACAAACAAACAATTTCCTTTATTTAAAATGGTATGAAATCATCTAGTGTAGAAGCATAGGCTTTGGATTACAACTAGGGGATTATGCTACTCATACGTTGCGACTAGGCACTAAAGAATGTAAAAGATTCATTATGCTAAGATAATTGAAAAAAATAATAATAATAAATAAATAAATAAATAAATTTCGTTTGTGGGCTTGATTAGGTTGGAGCGAGACCCCGTTCCGTTGTTGAATCCCCTTAATACTTTAGGCTTCTTTAGTAACTCTTAGGGAGCTTGGTTGACGTAGAAACTATTCATGATTAGAGAATTAATGTTAGGTCAAATCAATACGACCCTTAGAATTGCCTTCTCAAGGACTTAGTACAATCGGGAATACGGAGTAGAGAAACTATCCATAAGCGAGGTATTCGCGGTCTGAATCGAATTCTCAATCCTGGTAGTGACCAATGAACCCTATGCTCTGATCAAGCAGAAGGTCGGAATCGACTAGGATTAAGAATTGATATAGCAACTTTCTGTTCTGGCTAGGCAGGAGGTCCATGTATCCGACTCAGACCAACCACACAACATTCCTTCCGTGTTGGCCGAACCACTTGCAACTAAAAGTTTATAACTTCGTCTTTGAAAGGTATTAGGAGTATATAGCCAATAGCGACTTTGTCTTTTAGGCCCAAGGAATTACCCAAATGGGCGACAAATAGTTAGAAATTAGGTCCCAAATTACATGACATGTCGGCATACATTTTGTCCATATGAATGAAGAAAGATAACCTGCCTGTTAAGCTAGGCATGAATAAATAGGATAAGTCTGGGCCGGGATAAAACCCCTTGGTAGGATTAGGCATCTTGCCTCAAACTCACACCCATCCGTGATAACCCCTTTCTATAATCCTAGGTACCAAGACTGATGTAGTGGGAGACCGCATTTCCTTTCATGTCAAAGATAAGACTTAAATTACACCTTGTTCCGTCATACGGATCAGGACATAGCTCTTGAGCCTTGAGGGTGAAAATAAAATTTTAAGGGGGGTAAAACATTATGAGCCCAAGCTAGTTAGGTCACCTAATACGCCTCTTTGATCTGGGTGGCGCAGCGGAAACGTGGTGGACCCTACCCCACTGGCCCAGGATCGAAACGGTGTTCGTTGAATACGAACATTATAGAAGCCCTAGCCTGCCCTACTATGAGAAACCGTTTTAGGATGATCTAGTAAGATTTGATTCACCATTTCCTTGGACATAGATAATAATGAGGACTCTCTTAGACTAAGACCTAAAGGGCAACCTTAGAATAAACAATTTGAGCCTTTCAATGATGGACATTCCCTACTCTTAGAGAGTGATCAGACTATGGAGTTACTGAAATATACAACTGCGAAGTTTTCGCGGCTTGACCCAATTCCCAATCCTGGGTGACTACCGATGGACTCTCTGCTGACGAGCGGACGACCAGGATCTACCAGGATTCGGAAGGGATACGATGAGCTTCCTACCCTGGCCCGGTAGATGATCGATGTATCGGGATCGAGCCCACTATTATCGTCTCTCCGTGTTGGTCAAATAATGGAAACCGCTATCTTACTCTAAATTGTGGGAATTATCGTCCAGGCTCCAAATAGGTAAAGAAATAAATTGTAGCAAACCATCAGGATATGAGCAATGGATAAACAATTAAGTTTTAAGGGGGGTAGACTAAAATGAACCCGCTGGTATTTACCTTACCACGCGTAGAAACTCGAAATCAATAAGTCATTAGGCAAATGAAATAATAGAAATTTTCCCTTATTACCCTTAGCCAATTTCGGGGACGAAATTTTGTTTTAAGGGGGGTAGATTGTAACATCCCGGATTTTTGCCAACCTGGGATTAGATGTCCTTAGGCGATGGGTTGCTCCTAACACCTTATTATTTCGTCAGAACTGAACCCCACAGTCTAAAATCGCTTCTGAACCCATTTCCTTCACAAATCCCACCCTTCTCTACCTTGTGCTTTCAATTTTTCAAAGCACTTTCGCCCTAGACGCTATCTTAAACTAGCTAAGTAGTAAAACTTGGATCACTTTATGTACAAACTGCAAAGGCCTAAGTACCATCTCAACCAGAAAACAATTAGGATTAAATCCTTTAGAAATTTAACAAAGTTAACTAAGTGCAAAACTCGATTAGCCATGAAATCCGTTGGGATCGCTTTAAATACGATCTGCAAGACCCAAAACTTGCAAAATCAGTGACTCTAGGTTTCCCTAAAGTTTAGAACCAAACTCATTTCCCGTCTGCTCTCGGGAATGAAACGAAACTTCGTATTAAGTCTAGACCGCACATCGGGAGTCCGATTAACACGAAGCTAAGGAACTAGGACCGCCTCACTGGGCTTGACAATCATCTCAAAAATCAGATCCAGCCGATGTCCCACGGCCATTCGTTTCGATCCGGAGCGAGGGAGTGTGAAAAACACTATTCCCATTCCAAAATAAATATCTGGAATAGTGATCTGGCACCATTCGCTTACGCATCAGTATTAAGCAACCAGACCGTCAGAATCAGACCAAATTACACCCTTGGATTAAGAAAAATTTCAGGAACATTTACATGTACTTGGAATTTCGGATCGTGGCCCACTGACCGTTGAACTGAAAGTGGCCCGCCACGTGCGATCTGGGAATCCGATCGAGTCGAAAACGTAATCCCTCATAGATCCATGTGTGGTGAGCTTAAGTCTGACGTTTGGCTCAAGGAGGGCCACCAGAACCTCTCTTTTGAGCTGGAAAAGTAACGAAATACCTATATTAGCAGTAACCTTTGAACAGGAGTCTATTTCGGTGAGTTTTGAGACTATATAAGGACCTTAAACCCTCTCTCATGGCAGCCATACGAATTTGGATTTGAGAGAGGGAAAAGAGAGAGAAAGTGAGGGAGAAGTGGGAGAATCTCCCTGCCGTCGTTCCCTGCCACCACACGGGCTGCACCATCCCTTTCTCATCGCTTTCCCGGCGATTCCAGCCCCGTTTCTAGGTAAGAAACCCTAACCCTAATCTGATTTGGGGCTTGGGTGGTTGTAGGTTATGAGATAGCTAACCTATTTCGTTCTCTAGGTTGCCAAACTCCCGTATACGGAAGCTTAGCGAACCTATCAACTCCGTTACGATTCTACGACAAAAGGTGCGGACTTTAGGTGTATAGGTTACGTTTTTCAACGCTTTCAATGTCAGATAATGATAGATTCATGATCTGCTTGCAATTGCACATGTACAAAGTGTTTTCCGTTTCCTGTTTCGATTAACGTTGTAGAATATGGAATTTCACATACTCTAGGTATACGTAGAATACCGTATACGTATTTTTTTCGGGAAAATGCTTGACATGTTTATTTAATGTATGATTATATAGTATATGGATAAAATACTAGTTTGGCGAAAGGAATCGCTGAAATACATGCTCGTGTGTAAATGCCTAGTATGTTGAAATTGTGTATTCTAGAAATACCGCGTATGTGTAAATTTTGGAAATATAATTGTCATGATTAATTGTTGTATGAATACGGTATACGCGGATAAAATAACCGCTTAGCGAAAGAATAGCCCTAATACATGTTTGCTAACATACACTATGTATGTCGGAATAGTGTATTCTAAGTGTTTGTGAAAGTGGCTGAATGAGTATAGAATTCTCATTCGTGCTCGCCATGACTAATTGTCATGGATATATGATTGTTGTAATGGCGATATCCCTTTGACGGAAGGATTTGCCCTAAATCACGCCACGGCCAGTATACACTATATGTGCTAAAATGTGTGACCCAAGTATTTGTGGAAATAGCTGAACGAATATGGAACTTGGGTTCCTGCGTGCCATGACTATCCATCGTGGGTGTACGCGTGTTATGATTGGGGCAACTCCCTAGCGAATGGATTTGGCCTAATGCCTATGTGATCGACATATGTCATGTATGTTGATGTATGTTTGTTTAAGTGTTTCTTGAAATGTCTGAATGTGTAGTAGTTAGCAATTGTAATATATAAGGGTGTTGAGATATGATTCTCAACCTCTTTTCACTATGTGTATGATCTCCTTTGATAGTTGTGTGATTAGGATTTGAACATGTACAAACTCATGCTTGTGTTGTGATTCATAACATGCTCAGCTGTTTTATGATTTTAACTATGTAATGCATATGTTTAAATTTATATTTATGTTGTATGATCCGTCATGGGTGATGGGGGAGCGGAGCAACGAGTGCGTGCAACAGCCCTGGCAGCCCTAAACGGATAATACCAGACTGATTGAATGATTTGAATCCTGATCCATCACTGCTTTATATCTCTGTAATTGATTGTGTTTGGGGCTATGATTATAGTCCAGGCAATCGGTAACGAGATTGAACTCGTGGCTGAGATTCATTTGCCACGTGGGATGTGTTCGACGAACTCGAGTCGTGCGTTGCCTGTCGGCAGTGGCTAGGCCACACGAAGTTGTTTATGCACTTCATGTCGTGCAGCTCAACGGGCGATCGTGCTAGTCGAGCTCGTCAAGTAACCCGATCTGCCTTATGTGTGTTCACCCTGTTTGGTCGCTACTGCTTGAACCTAGAGTACCAAACTTACCAGTGGCGATCCCCGTTTAACCATGGTACCTAGATCCGCTAAGTCGCATGAGCCGGGCATGGTGGTATGGGACACCGTGGTCGAGCTGTCGGCCTACGCTGGGGCCATGTGCCTCCCCGTAGTGACCATTGCGCAACTAACTCGTGAGCCGAATACGGTGGTATGGGACACTGTATTCGAGCTGTCGATACTTCGGCGAGAGCCGAGTACGGTGAGATCTGTGCTCGTGCTGACGGGCGACGAGTCCTCCGTGGTATCATCGAGTACACTCCAAGGGTCTGTGATTGGCGACGAGTCTTTCACAGCAACTAGAGTGTGAGTTGAGCCGAGTACGGTGAGACCTGTACTCGAGCTGACGGCTAGTGATTGAGCCGAGTACGGTGAGACCTGTACTCGAGCTGACGGCCAGCAATTGAGCCGCATACGGTGAGATCTGTATCCGCGCTGACGGGTGACGAGCCCTTTGCGATGCCTTCACTAAGCTTCTCAAACTATAATATCGTATGAGAATAACTAGGATTGACGACCCTAGAATGGATCATGTTTGGGAATGATACAAGGGAGGTACCTTAGTTTCCCAATACTGCTGTTTGAAATGGACTAATAAAAACTTGGTAATCATGAGCATCATCGCACCGCATGTGCTTTGTAGATGTGGCGCACTGAGGGAGTAAGCATTCGCGAACGTAAGATGATGTCGCTTGAGGGTGGTTTGGCAAGGGCATACAGCATCATGTCATTTCATTCTTGCATTTAATAAGAGTAGTTAGAATTGTTTGATTTGTACTGCTTTATCATTACTGCTTGATTGAATTGATAACATGTTAACCTATGCTTTACTGTTCCACTGAGTTGATCACTCACTCCCACGTTACGGGACGGTGTTCCGAACACCCACCAGATTTGTTGAGTTTCAGGTGATGGCGATGCTTATGAAGCAGAGCCGGACTTCTATGATGTGGAGGAGGAGTTCTCCTACATGTAACTTTCTGACAGGCCAATGAAGACCTGGTATTGTATTGACGGGGTTATGGTTCTTGGGATAGAAGGCATTACACTTCCTCATATTTGGTAAATTTTAGAACTGCACTTGTATTTATTTAACCTGGTAATGTTATCACACTCTAGAGACTCATCATAAGTTATATATTTTATCTATCTATCACAGTCTTCCGCTTGCAAACTTAACTGTCTCTGGAGTATGATATGCTGTTTTGGCTTAATCTCACTCATGTTCAATGCACGAATACAGTCAACATTCAATCATCATTCATTTTGTTGCATAAGTGATGTTCTGGAACTCGGGAGTTGAGTTTATGCTCGACCCCCGATTTTCAGGGCGTTACAGCAACCTTGCTGGAACAACTTTTAAAGGAAATTGAATATCAAGCTGATAAAGGAATAGCAGAAAATAAATTCTAAACTATTACAAAATTCTCACAATGCTTGAATTAAATGATTACAACATTCACCACCATACATACATCCCACAAAAGAATAATTAAAGATTAGAAGTATAAATCATTCAACCACAACACAAGGGATTATAGTGGTTCGCCTGTGTGTTCACCAACTGTTAAACAACAGCCACACAGAATGTTACTCCAATCCTAATATCCTCACTCAGGGGATATTAGCGTTCACTAAGAAAATAGGTTTTCCCAGGTTCGCCCAAAAACCTTTACAATTGTGTCTTTGCCTGTGGGCTTACACAATTAAAAAAACCCCACTTCTGAGTTTTCCTGGTTCTCCTCAGATAACCAATACAACAAGATTTTTCTTGCAAATCTTGAACGAAACCAAAACAAAAAGGAATTTACAATTAAATGTAAAATACCTGATTATTTCCTTCGTTGTAGCAGCCCGGTAGAACCAAGTCAGAGTAGATGATTGAATGTCCAAGTTCAATGTCCAGTACTGTTCAATCCCCAAGTATAGGGTTGTGATGTAGTAATAAACTCGGTAAGATCGAGGTCGAATCCCACGAGGACTGATCGTCACAATTCAAATTCACGATTCTTCTTAACTAATTCAACTAATAATTGAACGAATTACTAACACAATTTTACGAAAACTAACTGAGAACAGGGAAGAAAGTTCAATCAGAGAGAGCACTAGGACTTTCGAATCCACCCCTAATTATCCTAACCTTTGTTTTGTCTGTTAATTCACCTTAATTTAGATTGATCTAACTTATCTAGAGAAAGCACAATCTGTGTCCTTAATCGGGCATACAGATTGTCTAATTCCTTCAAGCAATGCCATGAATAACATATCCCATGTCCTTGGTCGGGCACATGGGATATACAGTTCATTAAAGCACCCTGTTTCTTCCTCTATAGGAACCTGTTCATGATCAGACACAAGCACCTAGAATAAGCATCCAGACAACATCCATCTATAGACTCTGGTCAAGTTCATAGATGGAGAAGTATAGAATTTAAACCAATCAAGCACGCTAGAGAAGAAACAAACCAATCTAATTAAAGTAAAATCAACATAGAACAATGGTGTTCAAATTAGGGGTTTCATCTCAGCCCTAGCTAATGAATTTAGCAATCCATAAATTTAAATAGAAGGAAAGAAAAATAAAATTGATAAAAGGAGAACATCACTCTCTCTTTCTTCCCTTTCTTCTTTCCCAGCTCTGGATCTGCCCTTTTCCTCTTGATCTGGAATTCTTCCAATTTCTGAATGACTTTCCCACGTCCATCACTCCTCTTTTATAGCTGCTGGAAGGCTGGAGTCAGTGGCAGAGTTGTAGCAGGACATGGAGTGCAAATTTTCGCAGCCATGATCGGTGGGCCCCACAGAAGTATTTTCTGGAAAATCCACCCCATCCATTGGATTCAGAATGAAATTTCAGTCAAGAATGGGTGGTTTTGAATGTCCATTGACGCGGCCCAGAGAAGAAAACACAGAAAGATCAGATTAAACGTTGCAGGGCAGCCCGTTTGTGGCCTCTGTATCACACACATGTGCACGCATAGTTGCAAAGTAGCAACATGTTTTTGTAGTATTCGCAGCCCTCTACAAGATGGTCGGTTCAGATTGGCCGTACGGTTGACGAGTGGAGTCCATAAACTCCCGCAAAATCCAGATTTCGCAGACGCGAACAGAGCAGCGGATTGCTTCCGCTGTGACAATGGTGGGGCCCATTCCTTCGATTAAATGGAAAATCCACTCCGTCCATTGGATGGAGGAGGAAATTTTGATCAGGAATGCATATTTTTACTTTCCGTTGATGAGGTCCACCTGACTTTCTGCGCCACCGTCCGTCCGACGTTTGAATGGCTAGGTTTCAATCTTGATGATCATTCATGATTCTGACACCTAGGCATTGAAAAGGGCCTTCATTTAGACCTGATAGACGACCCGGATCACGCCTTTGGGCGATGTGTGGGGCCCACAATTGAAACCCATCTGGCCAGCGTCTGTCCGCTGGACACTGGCTGCGTGAGAGGGAGAGGGTGCGGGCGCGGGTCAGCGTCTTGCTGACCGCCTTAGCCGGTCCGATGCACGGCTGGCGTGTAGTGTACATGATGTACACGCACCACATACAGGACCCACTATGATGTTGTTACGAAATCCAATCCGTCCATTCCTTTTCTCAAACTATATTAACCGTCGAGACCAAAGTTGAGACAGTTCCAGATATCAGGTGGGCCCCAAATTGAAGATTAATGGGCTGATCTGTCCGTTGGGCCACTTTCCGAGATCTTCAGTAGATGAAATTTAATATGTATAGTTAATTTACGGCCCAGATCACATGTATGAAGTTTTGAGTTGATCGAATGGCGGGAACCATGTGATCTAGCATTCTGGACCTTTTTCGGGCCCCTTTGGCTTGCTTTCCTCAGATCCCAGGCGTGTAAAATCTTCATTATTGGTTTTCTGGAGTCCATCCCGAGCTCTGGTAATTTCGGAGCGTCAAATTCACGCTTTTAATATCATTTTTCAATCCACGCTTTTTATTTCATCCTGCGACAAAACACAATTAAATTATGACATTAGGCATTATGATTTACATAAAATCGTGCAATAACTGGGGTCTAATATGCAATATTTAACCCTCATCAAGTACTCAATTACAATGGTTCTAATTCTAATAGATTTTAAATTAAACCAAATAGGGCTTGCCTTAATTGATTTTGATTCCAAAGAAAGGGAATAACAATTCCTCTTATCAAATTAGATTGGAATAGCAGAAACAAAATCAATTAAATAAAGCTAAGGAAAGAGAATATTAAATAAGCACACTTAGCTTAGATGGAGCACAAAATTATCTCTCAGAAGTTCGACGAAGATTGGCTTGAATGGATTAATTAATTCCATGATTTCTTCTGAGATTCGTGCTCTATTTATAGGTGAGCAGATCGCGTGTTCGACTGGTCTAGGGAGATCTTCGACTAGTCGAAGCAATAACAGATATTTGAAAAATCAGGCGCGATAAGCTTTGACCGTTCTACGACTGGTCGTAGGTCACCTTCGACTGGTCGTAGGTCACCTTCGACTTGTCGAAGAACTTAAAATTCATCGCTGGACTTTGAGTCGAAGACTTTCGACTGGTCGAAGATGCAGTCGATACTGTTCCTTCGACTGGTCGAACAGACTCCTGGACTAGTCGAAGCCTAACAGAAATTATTCGATTTTTGTAACAAACTCACGACTGATCGAGGAATTTCTTAGACTGGTCGAAGCAACTCTATGACTAGTCGAAGAAGGCCTAGGACTAGTCGAAGAACAGACCAAAGTTATGTAAAATAAACATCCGATTTATGTACCAAAGTGACCTATTTCTAAGGTTAGTCAAACCTCAACCATGAAGTAAGGACATTGAAACATTAGGAACTAGTGACCTTGAAGTATGAGCCTTGAAGTCTTGATATAGTTCAATCTTGAAATCTTGATGTAGCTCAATCTTGAAAGTGTCTTGAGTTCTTTACAAACTGCCTTGTACTCTTCTTGAAGTCTTGCAGCTTGTCATGTCTTGTGAGCAGTTCTTGCAGTCAAGGTTGATCTTTGTACTTGTGAGCTTTGCTTGTTCATGAATGTTGATCTTTGAGAGAGCTTCACTTATGTAAGTTATATAACAGTGATTTTGGCACCACAAATTTGTCAACAAACAGGTATATAAATTACAGCACTTACAATCTCCCCCTTTGTCAAATTAGTGACTAAACACATAACCAAGATAAACATAAAGTAAAACAACTGGTTAAAGAGTTATGAACCAGTTCATTTCAACTGGTTTACCTGCAAATCAATATTCAATATTCAGCATTCAACCAGTTTCATTCAACTAGTTTTCAACTAGTTCAAACAACATACTCCCCCTGAGTAACATAACCAATGCTACTCCTCTCACAATCACATCGTTAAGAACAAACCATTCTCCCCCTTTTTGTCACAATATGACAAAGGAAACAACAATAAAGGAGAACTAAATAAAGGGATATATGAGAGTAAACATGAGGAGTTATGAGATTATAGCAAAACAGAGATAAAGATACTCAACATAGCTTCACATAGTAGAAATATCCAGCATAAAACATAGATAATATCCAACTCAAAATCAGTCAACCAAGTGCTAAGTTATAAAGTTATTACAGACCAGAAGTCTCATATAAACTAATCAGAACTAGAACCAGATGACGGAGCAGGAATAGAGGGATCAAGTTGGTGCATGCCTTTGTTCAATCGCCTAAGATATTTGCGCATGTACTTGAATTGTAGATCATGAGCAACAGACATGTTTTCCATCTTTACATTTATATTCTCAACTTTATCCTCTAAAGCACTCAGACGAGCATCAACATCAGATGGTTCAAAATCTGGATCATTTGTCGAGTCAGAATCCAGTTCCTCAAAAATGTCATCCATATTAATGTCATCACCAGCTTCTTCATGACCACCACCACCACCACCACCTTGTGCAGGAAGTAGATCCAGCTTCATCTTATTGATATTAGTATTGTTGAAGATCAGATGATGGATTGGTGCCTCATCAACCGGCATATCGACTAACATATGTGTAGCCAATACAATCATTAAATAGGCAAAAGGAATGTCACTATGACCAGGATGGAGTCTAAACTGAAGAATGAAATGACAGATTAAGGATGGTAAACAAATTTGAGTACCTTTGGAGATAGCATGGATAACACGAACCATAAACGAAGTCAAGTCAGTTTTATTACCCGAACGAGGATACGATTAGACACAAAGATTTTGTGGAGAATTCTGTACTTGGGTAACAAATACCTTGCGGGAAGCGCATTCCCTTTTTGTGTCCATTGAACATCCATGATGCACAAGTCTCTAGTGAGCATGCGTTTTTCAGACATCGAGGGTTTATCAGTTAAGTTATGGATAGGAATACCCTCATCATTCACAGGAATATCCATAAGGGCTGAAATTAGATGACGATCAATGTCAAAACGCCCTTCTCTAGTAGATATTTTAAAAGTTAAATTATCCTGTGAAAAAGTACTAATACATGCAAACATGGATTGGGCAATGGACCGGTATGCTGACCCACCCCAATGTAATAAGTTAACCCAACCTACAGCTTCAAGCATAGGAAGGATGTCAAAAGGTACAATATGATTAACATCAACAGGATGTTCAACAATAACATTACGTAATCTAATGTCCCTAACATAAGATGGATCGTCATTGGGAACAAGAAGATGACGCTTAGAGATAATGGTCGATCTAGAGGAAGAAGAAGGACCACGGGAAGTAGTTTTTCTACCTCTAGAAGCCATTTGCAACAAAGATATCAAGGAAATAAGAAGTTGCAAAGGATTGAGAAGTGGGTTTACTCAAAACAGATTTTTCAAAATTCAAACCCCAAATCTCAATGAAATCCAAAATAGAAAGCTTCAAGCTAGAAAAGTAAACAATCTAGACACAAATCTGCAAAAAAAACGTAATTGGAACACTAACCTTGAAGAACATGAACAATGGGTTCGACAAGTCGAAGCGTGGCTCCTTAGAGAGAAAAAACGGAATGAGGAAGAAAGAAAAATCTCCAAATTTTAAGTGATTCCCGAGATCTACGACTGGTCGTGGATATCTACGACCGGTCGAAGTTCGACTGGTCAAGTATACTCACGACTGGTCGAAGAATGTCCAAAAATTCATATTTCTTACAAATTATTTAAAAATTGGAATTCAACCTAGCAAATATATACACTATGATACAAGTAGGCATAAATAATCATTTCAAAATGCACATGCCAAGATCAAATTTCATCTTTTTGAACCTGCTTTTATTAAGAGGTTTTGTGAAAATGTCAGCTCGTTGATCTTCGGTAGGAATATATTCCAGAGATATAACTTTTTCTTCTACTAATTCCTGAATATAATGAAATCTAATGTCAATGTGTTTAGTACGAGAATGCTGAATAGGATTTTTTGAAATATTTATCGGACTGGAATTATCACAATGTAATAACATAGAATCTTGTTTAATTCCATAATCACTTAGCATTCGTTGTATCCAAACAAGCTGTGTACATGCATTACCAGCTGCGATATACTCAGCTTCAGCTGTTGAAAGTGATTTAGAATTTTGTTTCTTACTAAACCAGGAAACTAGACAATTTCCAATGTAAAAGCAACCACCACTGGTTAATTTTCTATCATCTAGATTACCAGCCCAGTCAGCATCCGAGTATCCAGCTAATTGGACACTAGTCTCATGAGGATACCAGAGACCGAGATTTACAGTACTTGCGACATATCTAATAATCCGCTTGACAGTAATCAAGTGAGATTCTTTTGGATCAGATTGATATCTTGCGCAAATACCAACACTTAGAGAAATATCAGGTCTACTAGCAGTTAAATATAGCAAACTACCAATTATACTCCGATAAAGTTTTGCGTCAACATTTTTACCATTAGAGTCTTTTGAGAGTTTCAAGGTAGTACTCATAGGAGTATCAAAATTCTTGCCATTCTCAAATCCAAATCTCTTGATTAGATTCAAAGCATACTTAGATTGAGAAATGAATATTCCTTCAGGTTGTTGCTTTACTTGCAATCCAAGGAAATAAGTCAATTCCCCAACCATGCTCATTTCGAACTGTGATTTCATCAAATCTGCAAACTCAGTAGTCAAGTCACTACAAGTTGATCCATAAATGATATCATCAACATAAATCTGTACCATTAAGATATGATCATTATGTTTTTTAACAAACAGAGTTTTATTAACAGATCCCATTTGAAAATTATGACTTAAAAGAAATTTCGTTAGTTTCTCATACCATGCCCTAGGTGCTTGTTTTAATCCATAAAGTGCCTTTTTAAGCCGATACACATAATCAGTATTTTTGGGATCTTCAAAACCCATTGGCTGTTCAACATAGACTTCTTCATGTAAATCGCCATTTAAAAAAGCACTTTTCACATCCATCTAATAGATCTTTATCTTTTTAAAACATGTAATAGATATAAATAGTCTGATAGATTCAAGACGTGCTACTGGTGCAAAAGTTTCATCGAAATCAATCCCTTCAATTTGAGTATAACCTTGTACCACTAGTCTAGCCTTGTTTCTAATTATATTTCCACATTCGTCAGTCTTATTTTTGAAAATCCATTTTGTTCCAATGATGTGTTTATCTTTAGGTCTTGGTATGAGATACCCAACATCATTTCTTACGAATTGGTTGAGTTCATCTTACATCGCAACAATCCAGTTCTCATCAGCAAGAGCTTCTTTTACGTTAGATGGTTCTATTTGGGATGTAAAACATACATAATTACATATATCCTCAAGTTGTCTACGGGTGCGAACACCGGTGAGAGGGTTTCCAAGAATTTGTGTGGTTGGATGATCTTTAACAGTCCTTAACTCAGAATCAGTCTGATTCGATGAAGTATCGGGTTTATCAATGATTAGTACTTCATCATTATCTGAATTAGGGATTGGCGTGTTTAAGTGATCATCAATGATAACATTGATGGACTCTTGAATCACACCAGTTCTTTTGTTCAAAACCCTATAAGCCCGACTGTTTAAGGAATATCCTAGAAAAATCCCTTCATCACTCTTCGTATCGAATTTTCCCAAATTTTCACGATCACGTAAAATATAGCACTTGCTGCCAAAAACTCGAAAGTATTTAACAGTAGGCTTTTTATTGAACCACAATTCGTAAGCCATTTTATTATTATTTTTGCTAGTGTAGACTCGGTTAATAATATAGCAAGCTGTGTTGACTGCTTCAGCCCAAAGATTTTTAGAGAGCTTCATGCTATTCAACATGACATTAGCCATTTCTTGAAGCACCCTATTCTTTCTTTCTATAATTCCATTTTGTTGTGGAGTTTTGGGAGCAGAGAATTCATGTAATATTCCTTGGTCAGTACAGAACTTCTCAAAATTGCTATTCTCAAATTCAGATCCATGATCACTACGAATTTTACTGATTTGAGAAGATTTTTCAGTTTGAATCCTTTTGAGAACTTTTCTTACTTCTTCAAGGGTTTCAGTTTTATCCCTTAAGAAGATTACCCAAGTGAATCTGGTAAAGTCATCAACTATTACCAAGATATACTTTTTCCCACCACGACTTTCCGTTCTGATAGGTCCTATCAGATCCATGTGGAGGAGTTCGAGTGGTCTTGATGTGGTATTTGAATTCACCTTTTTGTGTGAGTTCCTTGTTTGTTTGCCTATCTGGTACTCACCACATATTTTATCTAATTTCTGAAGTTTGGGTAAACCTCTTATAAGTTCTCGTTTGCTCAATCTATATAAATTTCGATAATGTATATGTCCAAGACGTTTGTGCCATAAATCAGTCTCGTCTGTATGGACCATGTAACATGTTTGATTAGATGAGCTGGATTCACTAATAATATAGCAATTTTCAGACGTTCTACGTCCAGTTAATATTACAGAACCCTTATTGTTTAGTATCTCACAGCTTTGATTAGAAAACTGAACACTATGGTTATTATCACATATTTGAGATATGTTAAGCAAGTTATGTTTTAAGCCTTCAACATATAAAATGTTTTTAAACACAGGAAGATTAAAAAGTTGAACCGTACCTTGGCCTATAATCTTGCAGTTGCTACCATCACCAAATGTGACTGAACCATCAGTCATATCTTTCAGATCCGTGAATAAAGCTTTGTCACCTGTCATATGCCTGGAGCATCCACTGTCTAGGTACCACTTTGAATGACTTGTTGCTTTGAAAGCAGTGTGAGCAACCAAGCAGGCAACTTTAGGAACCCATTTCATAACTGTTTTGGGTTTAGGAACATAGTTGGTCTTCTTTTGTTTATAGTTGTATGAATGACCTATAGAGTTAGATTTTAAGAGCTCCTTGAGTAAATCAACTATCTTTTCAGCTAGTGGATTTCATTTCTGATTAATGTTGACATGGCTGCTTCTAGATTTTTGAAAAGTTTTTGAATTTCTAGAAAAATCTTGATAAGTACTTTTCCCTTTTGAGTTTGAGGACTCTCCTTTAACAAACATAGGAGGAGTATACTTTTGTTTAGGAGATAGATTTTTATCATAGCCCAACCCGGATAGATCGCCACATTTTCTTGATCCGGATAAAAGTTTTTCTAACTTTGGATCACCTTGGGCATATTTCCATGTGTCCTTTAGACTCAGAAGAGAAGATACTTCATTTTTAAGTTTCTCAATTTCAGATTTCAAATCAATAATTAGGGAGTTTTTGAATTCTAAATCGCATTTTGATTTTTCAAAATAATCTGAAATTTGTGATTTTTCTAAGATAAGTGACTCAAAACATTCTTTGAGTTTAGAAAACTTTTCTTTTTGAAGTTTAAGTTTGACAACAATTTTACAACTTTCCTTATATAGGGCATTGTAAGCGTCTTGAAGATCATCTTCATTTTCACATTCACTACTCAGATTTTCTTCACTTGTTGAGTCATTATCTGAAAATGTGAATTTGGCTAGAGTCATAAGAGTTTTAACTTCATTACCCGACTCAGTTTCAGAATCTTCTGATTCAGAAGAAGCTTCAAAATCAGATGATTCATCCCATGTAGCCAACGTACCCTTCTTCTTGGGTTTGTCCTTTTTAGGACATCTATTTGCTAAGTGCCCATATTCTTGACAGTTGTAACATTGACTATCTTTCAAAGATTTTCGAGATTTGGGTCTAAACTTCTTTTTATCATTCGATTTTTGAAAATCAACCCTTTTCTTGCTTTTGAAAATCTTGTAAAATTTTTTAGCTAAAAGAGCCATATCATCTTCAGAATCAGAATTTTCTTCTGAATTACATTTAGAAGATTTTAGTGTGATAGATTTACCTTTAGGAGCTTTAAAGTTTAACTCGTAGGTTTGTAGAGAACCAACTAGTTCTTCTACCCTCATATTATCTGTATCACGAAGTTCCTGGATCGAGGTTACTTTAGAATTGAACCGTTCAGAAAGTGAGCGTAATATCTTTGCACACACTTTACTTTCTGGGATTTTATCACCAAGACCCCACATAGAGTTTACAATGTCATTCAATCTAGTGTAAAAGTCCATAAACATTTCATTTTCCTCCATATGAATTTCTTCAAATCTGGTTGTGAGGAGTTGGACTTTAGATTTTTTGACAATTGTAGTACCCTCGTGTGTCATTTATAATATATCCCAAGCTTGCTTTGCAGTATCACAGGAAATGATTCTTTTAAACTCATCCGGTGATAATGCGCAAGTGATTGCATTTAGTGCTTTAGCATTTGCACTACTCTCACTTTTCTGAAGAGTGGTCCATTGGTAATATGGTGTGAATTTCATAGATTTTGAACCATCAACCCCAATAACTTCCATGATAGGAGGTTTCCATTCAGTCACTGTGGCTTGCCACACATTTTCATCCATTGATTTGAGCAAGATCCTCATTCTGGCTTTCCAATAGGCATAGTTGGAGCCATCAAAGGGTGGAGGCCTTGTGACTGAAAGGCTATCAAAATTTGACATCTTAAATAGCTTAAATCGTTAGCTCAGGAATTAAATCCAAGAATTAAAAAAGAGCTATTAGGCTTTGATACCACTTGAAAAGGCCTAGCTATATGTCCTAGAGGGGGGGTGAATAGGACAATGCCAAATAAAACTTATAACAGCGAAATTAAAAAGAATATGATAGCCAAAGTAAATCACAATACAGGAAAGTAAAACAACCTCAAAATTTAGATCTTGAGCGGTTGATACAAATGTTGTTCTAAGGACAACCTTACACCAAAAACCAGAGTTTATGGTAGGACAACCTTATTTCTAGAAAGATCTTTGTATTAAATCTCAAACCAAAGAGGAATACAGAAATAAATACAAACTGAATTGAAATAAATTGTAATCACAAATGAATTGTTCTAGGGACGCCATACACCATAAAAATGGCAGGGCAACCTTGCTGGAACAACTTTTAAAGGAAATTGAATATCAAGCTGATAAAGGAATAGCAGAAAATAAATTCTAAACTATTACAAAATTCTCACAATGCTTGAATTAAATGATTACAACATTCACCACCATACATACATCCCACAAAAGAATAATTAAAGATTAGAAGTATAAATCATTCAACCACAACACAAGGGATTATAGTGGTTCGCTTGTGTGTTCACCAACTGTTAAACAACAGCCACACAGAATGCTACTCCACTCCTAATATCCTCACTCAGGGGATATTAGCGTTCACTAAGAAAATAGGTTTTCCCAGGTTCGCCCAAAACCTTTACAATTGTGTCTTTGTCTGTGGGCTTACACAATTAAAAAAACCCCACTTCTGAGTTTTCCTGGTTCTCCTCAGATAACCAATACAATAAGATTTTTCTGACAAATCTTGAAAGAAACCAAAACAGAAAGAAATTTACAATTAAATATAAAATACCTGATTGTTTCCTTCCTTGTAGCAGCCCGGTAGAACTAAGTCAGAGTAGATGATTGAATGTCCAAGTTCAATGTCCAGTACTCAATTACAATGGTTCTAATTCTAATAGATTTTAAATTAAACCAAATAGGGCTTGCCTTAATTGATTTTGATTCCAAAGAAAGGGAATAACAATTCCTCTTATCAAATTAGATTGGAATAGCAGAAACAAAATCAATTAAATAAAGCTAAGGAAAGAGAATATTAAATAAGCACACTTAGCTTAGATGGAGCACAGAATTATCTCTCAGAAGTTCGACGAAGATTAGCTTAATGGATTAATTAATTCCATGATTTCTTCTGAGATTCGTGCTCTATTTATAGGTGAGCAGATCGCGTGTTCGACTGGTCTAGGGAGATCTTCGACTAGTCGAAGCAATAACAGATATTTGAAAAATCAGGCGCGATAAGCTTTGACCGTTCTACGACTGGTCGAAGGTCTCCTTCGACTGGTCGAAGAACTTAAAATTCATCGCTGGACTTTGAGTCGAAGACTTTCGACTGGTCGAAGATGCAGTCGACACTGTTCCTTCGACTGGTCAAACAGACTCCTGGACTAGTCGAAGCCTAACAGAAATTATCCGATTTTTGTAACAAACTCACGACTGATCGAGAATTTCTTAGACTGGTCGAAGCAACTCTAGGACTAGTCGAAGAAGGCCTAGGACTAGTCGAAGAACAAACCAAACTTATGTAAAATAAACATCCGATTTATGTATCCAAAGTGACCTATTTCTAAGGTCAGTCAAACCTCAACCATGAAGTAAGGACATTGAAACATTAGGAACTAGTGACCTTGAAGTATGAGCCTTGAAGTCTTAATGTAGTTCAATCTTGAAATCTTGATGTAGCTCAATCTTGAAAGTGTCTTGAGTTCTTTACAAACTGCCTTATACTCTTCTTGAAGTCTTGCAGCTTGTCATGTCTTGTGAGCAGTTCTTGTAGTCAAGGTTGATCTTTGTACTTGTGAGCTTTGGTTGTTCATGAATGTTGATCTTTGAGAGAGCTTCACTTATGCAATTTATATAACAGTGATTTTGGCATCACAAATTTGACAACAAACAGGGATATAAATTATAGCACTTACAAAAGGATTTGGCCTAATACCTATGTAATCAACATACGTCATGTATGTTGATGTATGTAGTCTAAAGTGTTTGATGAAATGTCTAAATGAGTAAGTAGTTAGTCCATTGTAATGTATAAGGGTGTTGAGGTATGATTCTCAACTCCTTTAACTATGTGTATGCTTTCCTCCATGAACCGTAGATTGTGGTGTCTGTTTATCTATGTAATGCATATGTATAATTCCATGTTAAAGTTATATTCCATAAGAGCCATAAGGGTGATGGGGGAGTGGGGTAACGATTCCGTGCAACAGCCCTGTCAGCCCTAAGCGGACAATATTGGATATTTCATTGTATGATTTGAAATCTTGATCCATTACTGCTTTAACTGTTCCGTAATTGAATGTGATTGGGGCTATTGTATAGTCCAGGCAATCGGTAACAGGATTGAATTCGTGGCTGAGATTCATTCGCCACGTGAGATGTGTTCGATGAACCCGACTCGTACTTAGGTTGGCGATAGTGGTTGGCCACATGAAGGGCTTATGCACTTCATGTTGCCCAACTTGTCATGCGCTCGAGCTAGCCGAGCTCGTCAAGCAACCCGATCTGTCTAATGTATGTTCACCATGTTTGGACGCCACTGCTTGAACCTAAGGTACCAAACTTACCAGTGCAACCCCGTTAACCTTGGTACCTCGATCCGCTAAGACTCATGAGCCAGGCATGGTGGTATGGGACACCGTGGTCGAGCTATCGGCCTACGCTGGGGCGATGTGCCTCTCCGTAGTGACCAGTGAGCAACCCAAACTCGTGAGTCGAATATGGTGGTATGGGACACTGTATTCGAGCTGTCGGCCTACACTGCTTTGATGGGTGATGGGGGAGTGGTGTAACGATTCCATGTAACAGTCCTGATAGCCCTGACCATACCCGTTGTAGTGACCTCGAGCATACTCTGAATCTGTGGAGAGGCGACGAGCCTTCCCGTAGTAAACAGAGTATAAACTAGGCCTGTATTGATAAGGTGATGGGGGAGTGGTGCAACGATTCCGTGTAACAGCCCTGGCAGCCCTTGCAGCGACCTAGAACAACATCATCGTATGAGATTATCTAGGATTGACGACCCTAGAATGGATCATTGTTTGGAAATGATATAAGGGAGGTACCTTAGTTTCCCAATATTGCTATATGAAAAGGACTAATAACAACTCGGTAATCATGCTCATCATCACACTACATGTGCCTGGAAGATGTGGAGCACTGAGGGATGAACGCATGCCGCAAACATAAGATGGTGTCGCATGAGGGAGTATGTTGGTGAGGGCATGCATCATGACTGCATTTTCATACTTGCATTAATAAGAGTATTTAGGAGTGTTTGACTTTACTGCTTTATCATTACTTCTTGACTGAATTGATAACATGTTAACCTATGCTTTATTGTTCCATTGAGTTGATCACTCACTCCCACGTTACGGGACGGTGTTTCGGACACCCACCAGACTTTGTCTGATTGCAGATGGCGACGTTACTCCTGAGGAGGAGCCGGACTTTGTGACGACGAGGATGTTTTCTCGTATATGCTGTTTTCTGGTGGCTTCATGTGAGCCGTGCCTTGATCGACGGGGTTACAGGGATGTTGACTAGATGACTTTACACTTTTCGTATAAGTTGAAAATGTATTTGTAATTCATTAACCTGGTAACGTTATCACACTCTGGAGACTTACCATAGCTTATATATTTTATATATCTATCACAGTCTTCCGCTTGCAAATTTAACTGTCTCTGGAGTATGATATGCTATTTTGGTATAATCCCATTTATGTTTCAATGTTCTCATCATAATCATCATTATTTGTATTGCATAAGTGATGCGTTGGAACTCGAGAACTGAGCTTTGCTTGACCCCCAATTTTCAGGGCGTTACAAGTATGCCCATGAGTCGAGCTATCAGGCCAGCGTCAATTGTGGCCTCCCGACCTCTTCCCGAGGGAATCTTGAACTGTAATGGCTCCAATGTAGGCTCTTGAATGTGGGCATAGAAAGTTCGGACAGTACCCACATTCGCACGATCTTTTCCCTTAAACGCAGGGCCCCACCCGGCTTCACCCAGGCGCGCTAATAACAGATACTCGCCAAAGAGCCTCCCGTCAACTTGAGCTTCGAAAAGGACCCTACGGGTCGCATATCTTCCATGGGACAACCCATGAGAGAGAAAGGTGGAGATTGAGAAAATGATCGTAATAAGCTCAAATAAAGCCATGGAAAGGGGAGAAAAAGGTTGGAGTCTTTAGGTCTCCATGGATTTGAGCCTCTAAGGGATGTGTAAAGGCTCAAATGGAAGGGAATGAAGAGGGAAAATGAAGAAAGAGGATGGGTAGTGGGTATACACGAATTTGAGCCTTAAATGGGAGATTCAAGAGCTCAAATGAGAGGGAATGGAGAGGGTAGGCAGCAATGGAGACGAGTTTACAGCAAGGTGGTGGGTGTGGTGCACGAAAACGAAAGAGGAAGAGGTTAGAGGGACGATTTTTTGTGAAAAATCTGAAGTTTTGGAGAGAAAGGAGAGATTGGGAGGGCACTTTGTGAAGGAGGGGCGACATGGGAACGGTTTTTATAAAAAAAACCCTTGCATCAGGGGGCCACACTACATCCCAAACTCAATCGGCCCGAGCGGCCCACCCGGCCGAGCCCGTTAGTCTGCGAGGCCTCGCCAAACCGGCGAGCCCCTCGCCGGTCTCTAAAGGTTTTGGCGAAGGCTCACCATTTGGGTGAGGTCCTCCCCCCTGGACTCTAAAAAGATGTGAGTCCCACCCTGGGTCCCCCTGGAAGTGTCCCATTTGGTCCCCGACTCCGTTTTGAGCCGTTTCGGGTCATTTCGGGCAGTTTCTGATGTACATTTTCAAGTACCAATTTTCAATGGCTGGAATGAGGTAAATTGTGGTCTAAACCCGTCAAGTGACAGTCTAGGAGTGATTTGGGATCAACTCATGCGATCACGGATGGGTACGGATCCCAATAAAATGGTCGATTTCGGTGAACTTCGCCAATTGGCAAAATCGGGAAAACCTAAGTTCGTTTCTACATTTCTCTCACACCCACCTATGTCAAAAGCGTCAGTGTACGTCGTGTGACCATAACCCAGGTCCGGTTTAATCCAAATCATCCTTTGATACCAACTTGTAACGCCCTGAAAATCGGGGGTCGAGCATAGACTCAACTCCCGAGTTCCAACGCATCACTTATGCAACATAGATAATGATGATTTAATGTTATCTGTGTTAGTGCATTAAAGATGAATGGGATTAAGCCAAAACAGCATATCATACTCCAGAGACAGTTAAATTAGGCAAGCGGAAGACTGCGATAGATAATAAAATATATAAACTGTTGTAAGTCTCCAGAGTGTGAACATGTTACCAGGTTAAATATATCAATGTATACTCCAAAAATGGACAAAATGAATATACAAGGGTGTTCCAAAAGAGAAAACTAAAGTATAATGGCATCTAATGATCTACATAGACCCGCCTGATAGCTGCATAAAGGAGAAACCCTCCTCATCATCATAAAAGTCCGGCTCCGCTTCGCAAGCATCGCCATCATCTGAAACTCAAACAGGGTCTGGTTGGTGTGTACAACACCGTCCCATAATGTGGGAATGAGTGATCAACTCATTGGAACAATAAAGTAATGGTTAGCATGTTATCAATTCAATCAAGCAGTAATGATAAAGTAGTAAATCACACATCCCTAAGTACTCTTGTTAATGCAAGGATGATATGAATGTATGATGCATGCCCTCGCCTACGCTCCCTCAGCGACTTCATCTCACGTTCGCGCATGAACAACACTGCCTCAGTGCTTGACCTGCTACCCCTGAACGCACTCGTAATGCGGTGCATGCATATGATTACCAAGTTCTTATTAGTCCTTTTCATACAGCAGGGTTGGAAAACTAAGGTACCTCCCTTATATTAATACCCAAACAATGATCCATTCTAGGGTCGTCAGTCCTAGTAAATCTCATACGATGTTGCGGTTCTAGGTCGCTGCAAAGGGCTCATCGCCAAATCAGTACAGGCCTAGTTCATACTCTAATTATTATGGAAAGGCTCGACGCCTCAACGCAGGTTCAGTGTATGCTCGAGGTCACTACAAAGGGCACATCTAGGGTTGTCAGGGTTGTTCCACGGAATCGTTACACCACTCCCCCATCACCCATCACGGCTTCGTCACCAAAACAATGTAAGTCGACAGCTCAAATACATTGTCTCATACCACCGTATTCGGCTCACGAGTCTGGGTTGCTCACTGGTCACTACGGGGAGGCTCGTCGCCCTAGCGTAGGCCGACAGCTCGACCACGATGTCCCATACTACCATGTCCGGCTCATGAGTCTTAGCGGATCAAGGTACCAAGGTTAACAGGGATTTCACTAGTGAGTTTGGTACCCTAGGTTCAAGCAGTAGTGTCCAAACATTGTGAACATACATTGGGTCAATCGGGTTACTTGACGAACTCAATTAGCACGAGCGCACATCAAGTGAATCGACATGAAGTGCGTAAGCACTCCTTGTGGCCTAACCACTGTCGACAACCGAAGTACGGCTCGGATTCGTCGAATACATCCTATGTGGCGAAACAGCATCATCCACCAATCTAGGATCTGTTACCGATTGCCTGGACTATACAATAGCCCCAATCACATTCAATTACAACAAAATATCCTAGAAGATAGTTAAACCAGTAATGGATCAAGATTTCAAATCATACAATCAAAGGTCCGATATTGTCCGCTTTAGGGCTGTTAGGGCTGTTGCACGGAATCGTTACACCACTCCCCCATCACCCTTCACGGCTTTATTTTTGCATTTTATGGAATACAACATAAACATAGATTTATACATATGCATTACATAGATAAACAAACACTATAATATACGGTACATGGAGGAAAGCATACACATAGTTAAAGGAGTTGAGAATCATATCTCAACACCCAATTAGAGAAGAATGTATAAGCACTTACTCATATAGACATTTTTACATACACTTAGTCTGCACATAACATCATACATGGTATATAGTGTAATAGGGCAAGTCCTTTCGTCAAAGGAGTGTCGCCTATACAACAATCATATATCCACGATAGTTAGTCATGGCATACACTAATGCATAGTTTATACTCAGACATTTTCACAAACACTTAGGCTATAACTTGTACATACACGATGTATGTTAATATAACAGGTATTAGGCTAACCCGTTCACCCAGAAGTTGATACACATGCATCTAGCATACATAGACAGCAATTAATCACGGCAAACACAAATCCGTATTTCATACGTATACCGTATTTTCTACAAATATGAGAAATACAGTATATTCAACATAATTAACGTATATCTGAAAAATGAAACGGACAGCACTTTGTACATGTGCAATAGCATCCACGTCAGTAATCTATCATTAACTGACATTGAAAACCTTGAAAACCATAACCTATACGTTTAAAGTCCACACCTTACGCCAATAAACAAATTTGAAACTTAGTTTGTATATCGAGTCTTCGTCTACGGCAGAACAGCAACCTATATCATGAAATAGATTAGCTATTTCATCACTTACGCTATTTGGAACTCTAGAATAGGTTAGGGTTAGGTTTTCTTACCTAAGAACGGGATCAGAATCACCGAAAGAACGATCCAGATATGATAGTTGAGTACGTGGAATGGCAGGGAAAAAGCCCTGGATTGAACCCAACTCTCTCTCACACTTTCCTTCTCTCTTTTCTCCTTAGGGTTGGAAATTCGTATAGGAAGAGAGAGAGAGGGTTTAAGGGGCTTATATAGGCCCAAAACTGATGGAAATGGCCCCAGGGCCAAGGGATACTTAGGTTATAGCCAAAGGACGTCTGTTTCAGCTCAACGGAACACTTCCGGAGCCCCCCCTTGAGCAAAAGGACGAACTTAAGCTCCCTGACTGTGGATCTCGGTCGAGTTAAGTTTTCAGTATGGTCAGATTTATAGATCGCCCTCGGCGGACCAGTTTCCATTCAACGGTCACCGAAACTCGATCAGGGCCACAAGTACACTGCCATGTATAAGAAATTTCTCCTGATCCGAGGGTGTATTTGGGTCAGATTCTGACGGTCTTATTGCTTATATCTGGCCTGTAAGCATCAAGTCGCAGATTACTTAAATTGAGATATTTATTTCTAAAATATCCACGTTTCTCACACACTTCACTCCGGGTTCAAGCGAATAGCTTCGGGACACTATCTGGACTTGATTTTCGAGGTGGTGGTCAAGTCCAGCAAGGCAGTCTTAATTATATAATTTCGTAGTATTAGGACTTTTAACGTGCGGTCCAGATCCAATACAGAGTTTCAATGTGCTCCCGAGAGCAACTGGGTAATGAGATTGATCCTAGATTTTAGGGTAACCTAGCGTCAACGCTTCTACAAGTTTTGGGTCTTGCAGATCGTATTCAAAGTGGATCAATCGGATTTTGTAGCTAATCTAGTTTAGTACTAGCTAAAACTCGCCTAATTTCTAAAGGATTTAGTCCAGTGTGATTTCTGCCTGAGGTGGTACTCAGGCCTTTGTACGGATTTCTAATGTATTGTTCTTCATTACCTAAACTTTAGGATTCATGCTTAATATGAAAGTACTTAGAAACAGTTAAAGAACATGGTGGTGAAAGGTGAAATGGGGGAATTTTGAAGGAAATGGGTTGAAAGGGGATTTGAGACTTTAGGATTGAGTTTTGAGAAGTCAATTAAAGTGTTATGATCGACTCATTGCCCAAGGACGTCTAATTCTAGGTTGGCAAAAATCCGGGGTGTTACAGAGAGAGAGGGATGTATATGAGAGAAATGATTAGTTTGTAAGAGAATCATTGCTTGTGTAAGGGAGCATGGCATGCTTGTCATTATGACTAGGAAGCATGGGGAGGGCTAGGGTGATGTCACCCTAGGCTACGTAGCCTAGGATGATGTCATCCTCATGACGGCTCTAGGTAGAGAATCTACTTTATCTGGAATCTTGTGGCCTAGCAACGTGCAGTCTGTGGCTAAGATTAGCGTGGGTCATATCTCCTAGTCTAAGCATCGCATTGGCGCACGAGATGCAGCGTTGGAATAGCGGCAACGACGCGGTCGCAATGGCATAAGTTTCAGGTTGAGTAGACTCAGATCTACAGGATGCGACTTAAGGTCGCTCGCAAACACTGTCTACAGGTTGTGGGTCGCCAAAATTCGATGGGGAGGATCGCGAGATCCTAAGGAACGGCTAGATATTATGATTACGATGTGAATTGATCAAGTCGATTTAGGACCAAGTTAGGAGATTGGTTTATGTTTGTAACTGTATCGATTATGAGTTTGATCACCATTGTTGGTGTAGTCTTATGTTGAAAGGTCAAAGGTCAATTCAAAGTACCTTGCAGATACGTTGTGGGTTGTTTAGTCTGAATCTAATGGTCAAGATAGGTAGATTAAGAATTGTTGGATGGAGGTGTGTGGTCTAAATTACATGTGTTCTCACACATCTATAAAGTTATTTAGATCTCTATAGTAACGCCCGAGTATAGAAAATACGGGGTATTACATTCTACCCCCCTTAAAGGAAATCTCGTCCTCGAGATTTGGTAATATGCATCCTAACGATTAACATGACAAGTAGTAAAATCACATTAACTCCTCTATGTTCCAATTATGCTACCACATTTATAGATTTAAACAACCTGTATCTAGATTTCCCAATGCAACTCTTATATTTATACTCTAGTCGAGTAGTGTATATAAGTTCTAGAGAATTTGAGATCTATCTACCGACAGTAGGGTTTTATTTAAGTACTTAATGACATCACAACTTCCTATAGTATTTATTAGGATTAGAAGTTCATTTAGGTGACAACTAACCATAATATGATAGTTCCCTATTTTCTAATTACAATTCAATCTTCTGTCTTCATGTAAAGTTTAACACAAGCGGATGGTCGTAGTGGGTTTGAGCCTGATACATTGATCCTCTGCTTGCGCAGGACAGTAGAATCGCCAGTATCATCTTCCTAATCCTGGTAATTTTCGATCTTCTACTTGATCAGGGCATTGAGATCATTGAAAATTTTCTAGTATATAGAATTTGGATCAAACTGCATATGCTCTGCTTAAAATATGATTCCATCAGCCTGTGGTCCTGAATATTCTAGACACTTGGGAATATCATGAAATTTTCTGTTTTTATAATAAGGGTGCTTGGAATCCAGGTGAAACCATCCCAAACGACTAACACATTTTCACTATGCATTTTGATCACCTAGAGTACTACATGAAATTTCAGGATTCAAGTTTCTATATGGAAATTCAAGGTCAAAATTTTTGTTAATTTCACCTAGATTTTCAAATCTCATCTTAATATGCTCAACGTAGGGTCAAAAGTTTACCTAAAACTCTATAATTTATCCTCTAGTTAATTCTAAGTGTTGGATTTTGTAAGAAATATTGCCTCTAACTAAAGAGACACATTGGGAGAGTTCATATTGTGAGTAGTAGTACAATTCCTTAAGTTTAGAGAGTGTTTATGGTAGATGAAATGTACAATATGGTGGTATAGAATTTTCCTACAATGTCTAAGTTCGTTTTACTTGATGAGTGTTGCGAAGATGTTATTTCTAACTATAAAATAAAAAAATAAAAAAATAAAAAATTCAAATCCTAGATTTCTAAAAGTGTTCCCTAGGCATCAAGTTCAAGGAATGTTTTTGTTAGACCTTAAATATATCATAGTTGGAATTTGTTTTCCCTTGGTGCCTAGGTAGTTTCCAAATTTAGGTAACTATTCTAGTAATTTTCATGGAGTTTAAAGTTCTTGACCCAATTTTCAAATGACTCATCCTAAAATTTAAAGGAGAACAAGGTTTCATCTTTCCATGGAATTTATCATAAATCCGAATGGCATTTCTAATAAATTTTCTAAGGGGCCCTAGTGTTTGGTTTCTAAATTCAAACAAGTAATAGCCCATAATGGGAATCTATATTCAACTTCTACGTTTAAACAACTAAACTTGAACCTTCCTATGGGGTCTAAAGTTTTGTGTATGTATGTTCACAATTTTCATAATTCCTAAGTAATTCCAATTAAGTTTGAATGGTTATCCTAATGATTTCAAGGGAACCTAAGTTCGGTTATCTACATTCTCAGACTTTCCTAATTCTAAGGGAATTCCACATGCATCCAAATGGTTAAATGATTTCAAATGGGTCCTAAGTTTAGGGCTCTACCTTCTTGAAATTTCTCTAAATCTATGTAAGATTCACCTAAGTTCAAGTCTCTAATCTCCAACATTTAACTTAAGACATTCGAGGTTTCCACAAGTTTCTTTCCCAAAGGTAAGGTTTGTTTAGACTCGCTCTGATACCATGTTGTAACACCCTGGTCCTCGAAACCCGAGGATGATCGCTCGAGTATGAGAACCCGAGTATTACACTATGAAGTAACAACTTTACATTAATCAATAGAAAATTTCATGACGTAAAGCAAGGCAACTATTGCATAAACTGAGAAGATCATAAGTAACAGCAAAGCAGTTCAATACAAGTGACAACAAAATGAAATCCCTCGGCAAGGGAATTTTTATTACAATCCAAGTAAAACGTAAAGTATGAAACATGAAAATATGCAAATCCAAAAATATCATTTGAGCTCCAAGGCACCATCTCCCTCCATCATACCGGTGTCGATTTGGTGCGACCACACGATTGGGTGAGTGAAAACTCAGTGAAAATTTCCCACAAGGATTCGTGCATATCAAGTTATTCCAACATAGTTTAAACCAATATATTAAATCATAATGAGAAGAATATGAACTTATATGTAATGTATGGAGGTATAAATGTATGCTCAAGTCACAGTCTGGGGATGCACATCCAATCGTCAAAATAAAGGGTTGCCCAAGGAGAACTAGCACCCGAAAAAATACTCATAGGTATGCCCAAGGAGAACTAGCCACCCAGAAAAGACCATGTAAGTGAGTGCGCCCAAAGATATCTCCTGAAAAATACATGGGGTACGCCCGAGGAGTGTCTAATCCTGGAAAAGCCTCATGTAAAGAAAAGCGCCCATAGTGACCCAAATGCAAAGGTTCTGTGAGTTAAACTAAAGTGTTGGAACTTTTAGTAAATCGAATAGAGTGTGGCTTACATTGAGCACTCAGAAAAGCTCATATGTCATGCGTGAATGTCATGTACCATGATGCTCATGCACATTCCATGGGATTAACAAGATTACTCTCATAAGCATGATCAAGACTTGTGGTCCTTTAATAGGATATCTAGCATTCAAATATGAGTTCATTATAAATTCATTTACTTTCCCAAGGTCCAAAGGAGGGCCCAAATATGACATTTCAAACATATTAGGATAGTAACAGGATTACTACACATCTTAAGAAAAGAGATATTCATTATACATCTTATGAGATAGAAGGAATATAGGCATCACGATTCCTTTATCCACTAATAAAACTATGTACAAAATTGAGAAATTGCTAGGATAGCATAAAGAATGCAATTCTAAGTCCTAGTCACATAATTATTAATCATAGGACTTGAGTGATTGAAGTTAATGAAATAACTCATGTTCACCACATCCAAATGAGAAACTAAGGAACCAAGTTATTATTTGCAATATTCTAATACTTCATTAACTTCAATTTAAAACTAATCTAGCATATATATGGAATTCATGGAGCAACCTCATCATGGAAACAAGATCCATTACCTCTTAGTGCAAATAGTAGAAGTATACATGTACGTAAGCAATTTCAAATGTGGCATAATGTGCGTAATACAATTCTTATAAGATGAATTAAAACAACAAGATTCAAAACAATCCCACATGATTATCAATGTCAATTCAAGATTAAAGGAAGAAAAATTAACATATACACAATTAAAATATCTTTATACTTTTAGGCTTAACTATCTTAGAATTCAATGAAATGAGGAAGCCATGTGGGATATCCCTCACCTTGGGTGAGTGTTTTCCTTGATTTGTGCTCTTTACAAGATATGTTCAATAGTCCTTGTTATCGAGATTGATTGAAGGGAAGTATTCTTCAAGGTGAACCATTGTGATCAGTACCTGAGTGGGACATTATAATACATCAGTGAGTCACTACTGAGTTGACTCGGTTGGGATTCTCAACTAGCAACTAGTTGAATATCGGGTTTAGGGAAACCACCTACTGTAGTAACAGTTGTTGGGTTCCAGAACTGGTGAGGCTTCTCAAGTTCTCTTGAGGTGGCATCTGCCATCAGTTTGAGGGTTATTTTGGATCCAACTCAGTTGAGAAGAATCTAGCCGGTTACTATCATTATCGAGTCGATAACGATTTAAACTACCGGTTGTAGAGTTTTACTTGAGTAGTGATCGTTCTAAGTTGCTGAGAGGGTTTAGATGAGGCGTTTTGTTCCGAGCTCGTCGAAATCAGGGATGCGCTACCTTGAGCCAAATTCAGTCTCCTGGTAGCATTTGGAACGTTGGGCTGAAATTCTAACGGGTTTGAAGTAAAACTATGATGGGGAGGAGTTTTTTTTTATCATCATACCTGCACTGGAGTGGGCCTGTTTGCCAGCAACAAGGGAGGCTGATTCTGACTGGTTCGAGTCGTGTCCGAGAGTTGTGACTCGGCGCTAGACTGGGTTATACAAAGGGTTAATTTTCAAACTTGTTTCCAGGCACAGCTGAGTTGGAGGCCTAGTGCAAGTTTGGCATTAGAGGAGGTGAGATGAGATGGTAAGGGAATCGAGTTTACAGGTTTAGTAGTTCACCTGAGTGGACTCGCCGGGTCTATTAAGAAATATCAAGGCATTTTTAAGATGACCAGGAGACAGTTTCAAGTCGCCGAGTGAAGCAGGGGCTGTTGAGGTAGAAGAATCTTCCTCCCTCACCCTTTCTCTCTCCTTCTTCTTCTCAACAAATGGACGGCGAGATCCGATTCTGGCCCGACTCTAGTTGGGACTGAGTGGGTCGCTGCTGGAACTCGTTCCAGTGGCTGGCTCCTTCTTTCTCTCTCTCTCTCTCTCTCTCTCTCTCTCTCTCTCTCTCTCTATCGCTTACCCCTTTCTTTCTTTAGGCTCCTTGAAAGGTACCCTAATTCCTGGCAATTTATAGCCTTAACTTTTTCAGACACTTTTACGGCTAATCACAAAGATTAACGCGTACTTAACCGAGGAAGCGTCGAGAAATCCATCATCAGGGTGTTTATAAATAACTGAACGTATGTATAGGCCCATACAATATTCTCTGATGAGCTTTAGGTGGGATGGGCCACATGATGAATGTCTTGGATCGGAGAAAGGATTGACTTTTTGAAATGGGGCACAAACAGTCCAATTGGGGAAGATGACGCCCTGGCCATGGCGTTTTCATAATGGTTGGGTGATTCGATGATCTGGAACATTTAAAAGGTTCGGATGATCCTAAGAGAGTACGTGTGGTCCACCCAACGGTGAATAGGGACCGTTGGTTTCGACTCTAATCCGAAAATGGGTGATTACTTGCGCCGCTGCGATATCTCGCCTTGCTACGAGATCTTCGCACCACCCTAAGTCTTATGGCCAGGATCTTTTAAGAGAAGCTTCTAGACGAGGGAGAAATGGCTTGGATGATTGGTTTCCTAAAATGGCAAGGTTCTCTCCGCCTTTTGCCAGGTAGGAGACTATTTCCAAAAACTATAGGTGTGATGAGGCCTTCGCTGCGTGAGTGGATGGGTTCCGGATGTTTTGGATGAACGGATCTTCCAGCAAGGAGCTGTTAGAGAGAATGAGGATGACGTGGATTTGCTTTCAGCGATAGTTTTCGTGCTACGCTGTTTGGGCAGATTATCGTGCATGCGCGCACGTACCATTACGTACAAAATGACTTGGTTACGGTCGGTGGGCCCCACCGATCACGATGGACGGTACCAATCATCTTGATGATTGCTTATGATGGGCCACAATTCAAAACAGCGGGCCCCTTCTTTTCAGCGGGAAAGAAAGAAAACGAAAGGAAAATCCTCTTTTCCAGATTTTCATCGTGTCAATAGTTTGTTGACCCGAGCTATAGTTTGGTGCACCGCGAGTCTACCACTTGCAGGTGCATGTGTAGGCTTAGAGTGGGGTCCACAAAAATGTATGGTACAATCTGCACCGTCCATTTGATTTTACTTGTCCTGATAGGACATCTATCCATTTACTAGGCAATTCACATGCTTAGGTGGACCATATTTACTAAAATATCAGCCGTTAAGTGGCCATTTTGTCGATTCGATGGTTGGATGAGTTCTAATTTGTACATTAAGTGTGCTAGTAGTCTACTTACATTATATTTAAATTTTTCTGAAATCATCTTCGAGTTTATTCTTGCATTAGGGCGTTTTGGTAATGTTTGGTTGGATTCTAAACCGTCGATTTGTCATAAATCGATGATCAATGGTTTCCTCGGGATTCCAAGGTGTAAGTGTATAGCTGGACTCCTAAATCAACAGTCAGATTGGCTTTGAATTGGAGATTAAGTGACCATGGGGTTTCTTCCCAATGATCCATGGTTGGATGATTTGATTAAAGCAGAACAAATGATCATTTAGTCCTTTTAGGATCCTATGATGCAAAAGTCATCAATTTACGATTTTAGGATCTCTTAGGATTATTCAGGTGAATTTGAATGATAGATTTGGTAATCATTTGTCGACGACTCTAGTAGCTCTACTATCCATCCAAGTGGACTTTAATGTTTGGCTAACCATTTAGATTATTTGATTAGTGTGATTAGGCGGTGGATCACTTCATGGGATGTTGTTGGCTTAATGGACTGTATATTTGATGATGAGTCTTAATATTAAAATGATTGGTTTAATTTATGCACGATTGAGTTACATGCAAATCTTGACATCGATTACTCAATTAGACCCATCCTATGATTACGATGTGAATTGATCAAGTCGATTTAGGACCAAGTTAAGAGATTGGTTTATGTTTGTAACTGTATCGATTATGGGTTTGATCACCATTGTTGGTGTAGTCATATGTTGAAAGGTCAAAGGTCAATTCAAAGTACCTTGCAGATACGTTGTGGGTTGTTTAGTCTGAATCTAATGGTCAAGATGGATAGATTGAGAATTGTTGGATGGAGGTGTGTGGTCTAAATTACATGTGTTCTCACACATGTGTAAAGTTATTTAGATCTCTATAGTAACACCCGAGTATAGAAAATACGGGGTGTTACAAGTTCGGTATGCCCAAAGGACTTTAAGGAGTTCTTCGGCCCATGCTCCAATGGTTTTCTCGAGCTTAGTTCGGAGGTGATGCTTGATGATCTTGTTGACTGTTTCGACCTATCTATTTGCCTACGGGTGTTGCGGCGAAGAGTAAACATTGCGAATTCCGAGGTTCTCGCATATTCCCTGGAATTGCTTGTTATCGAACTTCTTTCCATTGTCAGAGACAATTGTTCAAGGAATCCCGAATCTGCATATGATGTTCTTTCAGACAAAGACTGTGATCTTTTGCTCGTTATAGTTGCCAGAGGTTTGGCTTCGGCACACTTCATGAAGTAGTCGACCGCTATTACGGCAAACTTGGTCTGACCTTTGCCGGTGGGGAGAGGACCGATGATGTCGATTCCCCACTGGGAAAATGGCCATGGCCCGGTCATAGGAGTGAGATCTTCAGGAGGTTGTCAAGGTTTATTTATGAAATGCTGGCACTTGTCACACTTTTGAGCAAATTGTCGCACATCGGTTTAAATGGATGGCCAATAATAACCCAGCCGAATAACTTTATGGGCTAAAGCTCGGCCTCCGGAGTGGTTTCCACAGATCCCCTCATGGGTTCCCCTTAGGACTTACTCTGCTTCCTCTGGTCGGAGACATATGAGATAGAGAAGGTAAAACCCTTTTTTGTAGAGGATACCGTTGAGCATGGTGTAGCGAGCTGCCTTAGTTTGCAATCTGCGTCCTTCCATTCGATCTTCGGGTAACTTGTCTTTTTCAAGGTAATCGACAATTGGATCCATCCAAGTAGGTTCCGAGCTTACCGGAAGAACTGTCACGAGGTCAGCCTCATCGATGCTCGGTTTAGTAAGGAACTCGATTGGGACTGATCTTGGAATGTCGTATTCGTCTGTTGTGGCTAGCTTTGCTAGCATGTCAGCTTTGAAATTTTCCGCCCGAGGAATCAGAGCGACGCTGCATTTTTGGACTTTTTCGATAAATTCTTTAGCTTTCCATAGATAAGCGTTCACGCGTTCCTTCTTGGCTTGGTATGCTTCAACTATTTGATTGACGACCAACTAGGAATCGCTGAAGACTTCGAGGTCCTGGGCTCCCATATTGGCTACTAGTTTAAGTCCGACGAGCAAAGATTCATATTCTGCTGTATTGTTGGAGGCTTGGAATTTGAATCTTAAGGCGTATTGCATATATACATGGTCTGGGGTATCTAGGACTATCCCGGCCTCACTTGCCTTAAAGTTGGATGAGCCATCAATATAGAGCGTCCACTTGAGTGGGTCGGGGGTAGTTGGGGATGCTTGGTCGGGCAGAACATCTGGGACAAGCTCCAACCTAGGTAGATCGGTATCTTGCCTAGATGTATGAGTTAATTCGGCAATGAAGTCAGCCACTGCCTAACCTTTGATGGTTATTCAATTATGGTACTGGATATCGAACTCACTTAACTCGATCGACCACTTGGTCAATCTTCCCGAGGCTTCGGGCTTTTAGAGCACTTGCCGGAGTGGTTGATCGGTTAAGACGACGATGGTGTGAGCTTGGAAGTACGGTCACAATCGTTGGGAAGAGATGATCAAGGCTAATGCCAGTTTTTCCAGGCTTGGGTATTTGCCACTAGGGCTTTCCTAACTTAGTATACCGGGAACTGCTTCCCTTCATGTTCCTTAACTAAGGCCGAGCTAACTGCGGCCTCAGAAATAGCCAAATACAATAATAGGGGTTCACCTTGCTCGGGTTTAGAGAGTAACGGAGGCAACCCTAGATATCGTTTAAGCTTTTGGAAGGCTATCTCACATTCTTTTGTCCAGTTCACTACCTGTGTTTCCCTTTCAGCTATTTGAAGAAGGGGAGACATTTGTCTGTAGCTCGGGATACGAAGTAATTAAGTGCAGCGATCCTTCCTGTAAGTCATTAAACATCTTTGATCATCCTTAGTGAACTCATGTCGAACAGAGCTTTGATTATCCCAGGGTTCACTTCGATTCCTCATTGGCTGACCAAGAAACCGTGGAACTTTCCTGAGCTAACCCCGAAGGCACATTTGTTCGAATTCAACTTCATCCAGTATTTACGAAGGACGAGGAACATTTCCTCAAGATCAGTAACATGATCTGCAGCTTTGATGCTCTTGACGAGCATATTGTCGATGTAGACTTCCATTGTTCACCCTATTTGGTGGGCGAACATTTTGTTGACCAGCCGCTGATAAGTGGCTCCGGCGTTTTTCAAACCAAATGGTATGACTCTGTAAAAATAAAGATCTTTATCAGTGATAAAGGTGGTTTTTGTCTTATCATGTGGGTGCATTACAATTTGATTATAACCAGAAAAGCATCCATAAAACTAAGTAGCTCATGCCTAGCGGTGTTGTCTATAAGTTGATCGATATGGGGAAGAGGAAAGCTATCTTTGGGACAGGCCTTATTCAGGTCTGTGTAGTCAACACAAACCTGCCATTTCTCGTTAGCCTTCTTGACTAACACAATGTTGGCTATCCAGTCTAGATAATAAACTTCCTCAATGAATCCATCTTTGAGGAGTTTGTTGACTTCTTCTCCGATCACTGCATATCTCTTAGGATCGAGCGCGCGGTGCTTCTGTCGACTTCTTCGCCGATCGCATGATGTAGTCTTTCTGTAGCTTACTGTCCCTCTAGACAATGTGAAAGAGATGGGAGTATGGTTTGAGCTTTTTCTTCCCCTCAATGAAGTTCGTGATGAAGACCTGCAGCTGAGAGAACGAGCTAATGGAGTTTGGCTTCAACTGCTTGAACCACAGTCGAGTGACTCCAGTCAAGGTTAAAGAGAAAGCTCGGCACATGACCGCATCAAATGCGTTGTGGAACTCCATGTAGACTCTGAAAGACTACATGTGTTCCGAAGGGTCGATATTCCCCAAGAACGGAGTGATCTAAGGTAGACGGAATATGCTCGGTAGTCGCACCTTCATAATATCGGCAGTGAATGGAGGATTGGCTTCCTTCATTATGGCCTCCATTGGAGTCGGCGCGGTAGTTTGATAGGTCTGTCGCATGTCTCCATCTGATCTTGCGGATCTTTGAGCTCGGCCTACCAGGGTACACCGCTTTTAGTAGTAGCCTCGACCGGGGTCTTGCCGCGTTTCTTCTGGTCAGCTCGTGATGTAGATCGGAAGCAAGTAAGGCCGCGATCTCCAAAACGTGAGTTGGGGCTGGTTTGGCCGAGCTATGTTGTTGGCTCATCTGGGAGGGCGGTCAGCTCCTCTGAGAGGCAGCGCACGTATAGGAAGGCTGAGAAGGTTGTTGCCCATTTGTTCATCCTCCCTATTGGTCCTTTGCATATGCTGAGGTTGTAGTTGTTCCAACATCTACTTCATGTAGCCCATGTTCTCTCTCAGCATTTCAACCTACTGTTCGAGAGAGTTCAACCGTCCTCCCTTGGCGCGAGACCGTTGACCCTACTTCCCTGAGTCGGAGTCAACCTAATGTTGGGACGCAGAATCCTGATGACTATCAGGTTGTTCCGGGGGTGGCGTGTGGTCAGGTGCAACTAGGATTGCAACCGGGGAGGCTTGGGTTTTTCTTCCCTCTGGCTATTGTAGTTTCTAATAGTAGAGCAGTAAACAGCTATGATCTCGATTTCCCACAGATGGCACCAAACTATTGATGCAGTTTTCTAGTGGACCCTCCTTAGTTAACCCTCCGGGACTTGCACAAGAAAAAGTAAGAGACAAAGGAGACCCTGGCTTGTACAGGGGACTCTCTGATGCCTAAGTCAGGACCTTGGGTCTTTTGTAGGATAGGATCTTAAGGAAAAGAGTCTCCAGTCGTGTTTTGTGATAGAGTATGCGTACCTTTCATTGGCTAGAAGCACCTCTATTTATATGAGTCGGAAGATCACACCGTAAGGAGTCTTTCTCATTTAGAATTCCTGATATGCCAGAGATCTTCTCGAGATTATGGCTGTCAGAGATTCCTGGGATCTGATTTTATCTCTTGAAGATCTTAGGAGAGATCTTCGGGTTGTTGGAGGGATTCCTGGATTGTTAGTACGGGAAAAGATCAGGTGGTAGAGGCGCCAAATATAGTAGACGTAAATAATACTGAGCCTTTCGTCAGATCAGCATTGGTCTTGTCAGAGGTTATGCCGACCTATGGTTGACCTATGGCCGACCTATGGCCAGGTTGTCCTGCAGTCGACATGTGGCCGAGCTATATCTGACTTATGGTTTAGGTCGACCTATAGCCGACCTATGGTTTAGGTTAGTAGCCAGCCATTTGAGTGGACTTACAGTTGCATCTTATTTGAGTGGACTTACAGTTGCATCGACCTACTTGATGGTCAATCTTTCCTTGCCAGTAGATGCCTCTTAAGGCACAAGCCCTATTGGGTCCGTGCTGGTTTGTAGAGTTGGTCCATTTCATAAGTCGTTCTATTTTTCCCCCAACACCTTTCATCCAAGTGCGTTATCCATAAATTGGATGGCAAATAAAAATTATGGTAGGTACTAGAAGTTTTTAACAGTCGTTGTTCAATGAAACATTGTTTCATGTGGTGTGGTCCACTCAAGATTTAGATCTACTTCATTTTTTTGATCATGCGCTAAAGCAAATTAGAAGAATTAATGGACAACGTGGATGATTAATGGAGTGGTACGTCATGATGGGCCCCGCAACATTCTATGTTGGAGTAAACTCGCTTTCATATGGCCATACCGTACCACTCCTTTGTCATTGGAGAGCAAATTGCCTGTGGCCCCCACCGGGATATCCTTGTGTGACATGGCTCAAATTCCTCCGGGCCCACTGTGATGTACGTGTTTTATCCACTCCTTGGTAGCTAATATTAGGCATGAGGCCAAAAATGATATGGATCCAAAACTCAAGTGGACCACATCACAGAAAATAGTGGAGATTAATGCCACCATTGAAATTTTCTTTATTTGGGGTGCTAGGGCACGGATGGGGTACTACCTCCATTGAGACGTAGCTAGAGATTGATAGTTGTGTCAGGACTCTGTGGGGCCATCATGAACTATATGTTTAATCTATGCCATTCATTTATTTTGACAGATCATTTTATATCATGAGCCTTGAAAAGAGGTAGATCGGAGGCTCAAGTGGACAACACCACATGAAGCAGTGGGGATTTAAGCCTACCATTGAAAACTTCTCAAAGCTCATAGGAAAAATAAACATCATGGTGAGCCCTAGGAAATTTTCAATGGTAAGAGTTGAATCCCCACTACACGTGATGTTGTCCATTTAAGCCTTTGATCTGCTTACTTTTTGGAATCATACTTTAAAATAATCTATCAGAATAGATGGACAACGTGGATAAAACATATTGATCACGATGGCCCCCATGAAGCCCCTGAGATGATCGTATGTCTCTAGCTAGGGGTGCGGATTTGGTGTTATTCGAGTAATAGCTTAGTGGGGAGATTTTTACCACTGTAAATCTCACCTTTTACCCATCGACTTTTCTGAATGCTCCCAAACTTTACTTGCCAAGACTAAACCATTCTGTACAGACACATTATTTGTAGACGAAAATACCCTTGCTTTCATGTGGCACCGTGATATACACGATGTCATTGTGGGACTCTATCTTGTCCATAATGGCACCGTGGATATCACGGTGGCACCGTCCACTACCAGAAAAAGGGTCAAAGGACGTAGCTAAAGACATATGGCTATGGATTATAACCATAACAAGGTCGTAACCATTGGTAGCGTAGCCATTGCTTCATTAGATTTGTAGCCATTAGCTTTATAGCTATGGATCTAATCCATAGCTATTAGCTCTGTAGTGAAAAGTACATACAACTACGGATAATTGAGCGAGCATAACATGAAATTGAGCGAGGCTAACATGAAAGTGAACGATCATCACATGAAATTGAGCGAGCTTCAAATGAAATTGAGTGATCCTAACATGAAATTAAGCGAGCTTAAAAAAATCGAGCGAGCCTAACATGAAATTGAGCGAGCTTCTCATGAAATTGAGAGAGCTTCTCATGAAATTGAGCGAGCTTAACATGAAATTAAGCGAGCTTTAAATGAAATTGAGTGAGCCTAACATGAAATTGAGCGAGCCTAACATGAAATTCAACGAGCCTCAATGAAATTGAGCAAGCTTCACATGAAATTCAACGAGCTTCACATTAAATTGAGCGAGATTCACATGAAATTCAACGAGCATCACATGAAATTGAGCAAGGTTCACATGAAATCCAACGAGCTTCACATGAAATTAAACGAGCTTCACATGAAATTGAGTGACCCTAACATGAAATTCAATGAGCTTCAAATGAAATTGTGCAAGCATCACATGAAATTCAACGAGCATCACATGAATTTGAAGCTCAATTTCATGTTAGGCTCGCTCAATTTCATTTGAAGCTCGTTGGATTTCATGTGATGCTCATTGAATTTCTTGTGAAGCTCGCTCAATTTCATGTGATGCTCGTTGAATTTCATGTGAAGCTCACTCAATTTCATTTGAGGCTCATTGAATTTCATGTTAGGCTCGCTCAATTTCATGTGATGCTTGTTGAATTTCATGTGAAGCTCGCTTAATTTCATTTGAGGCTAGTTGAATTTCATGTTAGGGTCGCTCAATTTCATGTTAAGGTTGCTCAATTTCATGTGAAGCTCGCTCAATTTCATTTGATGCTCGTTGAATTTCATGTTAGGCTCACTCAATTTCTTTTGAGGCTCGTTGAATTTCATGTTAGGCTCATTGAATTTCATGTGAAGCTCGTTCAATTTCATTTGAGGCTCGTTGAATTTCATGTTAGGCTCGCTCAATTTCATGTTGGGCTCGCTCAATTTCATTTGAAGCTCACTCAATTTCATGTTATGGTTGCTCAATTTCATTTGAAGCTCGATCAATTTCATGTTGGCTGGTTTAATTCCATTTGAAGCTCGCTCAATTTCGTGTTAGGCTCGTTTAATTTCATTTGAAGCTTGCTCAATTTCATGTTAGCCTCGCTCAATTTCATATTAGGTTCGTTCAATTTCATTTGAAGCTCGCTAATTTCATGTTAGGCTCACTCAATTTCTTGTGATGCTCGTTTAATTTCATTTGAAGCTCGCTCAATTTCATGTTAGCCTTGCTCAATTTCATATTAGGCTCGTTCGATTTCATTTGAAGCTCGCTCAATTTCATGTTAGGCTCACTTAATTATCCGTAGTTGTAATGGTTATCCAGCACTACTCTACTCTAGCTCTGGATATACTTCATTCTTACCAAGCCGCTTAGCAATCTTGTTTAAAAAACAGAGTATATAATCTTTGTTATCCCCCTCATCTATAGATCCATGTGATTCTATCCATTTCAGCCCTCATGCTCTCCTCGTCCCCCTAGCGGTTAGAAACTGGAACTATGAAAGAGCATGAGATGGCGGATTAAAGGAAATAGTTGTGGTTAAGGTACGTTGAATCAGAGTGACTTCTCTATGAACTAACTGATGCGCCCGTCACTACTTGATATAACTGGTGGATATATGATTGATTCAACGTTCTGTGCTGCTCGCCACTCCCCAAGGCCAAGGACGGGGTCGAACCGTCATTCCAGGATTTGCAGTCTGATACATTCCATTATGTTACCTAGCCAAACCCGCCACCTCATGTGGTAAAGTCAAACGGTTGTTCTTCCTTCCCCGCTCCCTCTTTTTCTACATATGCGGTGGCGGGCTCTGCGAATCTCTTCAGCAGCTAATTCGGATCCTTCGGCATAAGCACGAGTGGTCCAGATCAGATTACGCTATTTCTTTCACATTCAATTAGAGATAATAAGATACAAAAGAAATGGCTACGGATTAGATCCGTAGCCATAAAACTAATGGCTACGAATCTAATGAAGCAACGACTACGCTACCAATGGCTACGGCCTTGCTACAGTTATAATTTGTAGCCATATGTCTTTAGTTATAGCTTTTGGCTTCTTTCTGCTGGTGGATGGTGCCACCATGATATCCATGGAGTCCACATTGGCACCGCGGATACCACGGTGCCACCATGAAAGCAAGGGTATTTTTGTCTCCAAGTAGTATGTCCATACATAATGGTTTAGTCTTGGAAAGTAAAGTTTGGGAGCATCCCGGAAAGCCAGATAACTATAGGGCCCACCTTTATGATACGTTCTAATCCACGCCAACCATCCGTGCCCACCTTTATGATATGTTCTATATCCACATTGACCATCCGTTTTTACAGTCCATTTTCGGATGGTGTCCCAAACATTAAGCATATCCAAATCTTAGGTGGGCCACACCACAATAAACAGTGATGATTAAATGCTAACCATTAAAAACCATCCCAAGGTCCATTGGGAGCAGATCCATATCGTTGATAAGGTGAAACAGAACTAGCTGAAGGGAAAATACAAAAATTAACTTGATTAAAAAAATAGCCTAAAAAAAGCTTTTAATGATCATTCACCACTTTTTCGAATGGCTTGATGCACCGTAGATTTGGATCTACTTAATTATTAGGATAACATTTTAAATTCTAAAATGAGTTGAAAAAACTGATGGAGCATGGATATGAAATAAATTTATCAGCCCCCTGCCCTGCAGTAATGTAACGCCCTGCAAATCGGGGGTCAATCATAAACTCAACTCCCGAGTTCCAATGCATCACTTATGCAACAAAATGAACGATGATTGAATGTTGTCTGAATTTGAACATTGAACATGAGTGAGATTAAGCCAAAATAACATATCATACTCCAGAGACAGTTAAATTGCAAGCGGAAGACTGTGATAGATATATAAAATATATAAAAATAGTGGTGAGTCTCCAGAGTGTGATAATGTTACCAGGTTAATGAATTACAAGTACAATTTCAAATTATATCAAAGGTGTAGTGTCATCTAGTCAACATCCTTGTAATCCCGTCGATCAAGACACGACTCACTTGAAGCTGTCAGCACGCAGCATATATGAACAAGCATCATTGTCATCATAAAGGTCTGGCTCCGCCTCAGGAGTAGCGTCGCCATCTACAATCAGACAAAGTCTGGTGGGTGTTCGGAACACCGTCCCGTAACGTGGGAGTGAGTAGCTAACTCAGTGGAACAATAAAGCATAGTTAACATGTTATCAATTCAGTCAATCAACAATGATAAAGCAGTACAATCAACAATTCTAAATACTCTTGTTAATGCAAGTAGGGAATGCAGTCATGATGTATGCCCTCACCACACACTCCCTCGTGCGACACCATCTTACGTTCGCGGCATGCTTGCATTCCTCAGTGCTCCACATCTTCCAGGCACGTGCAATGCATGATGAGCAAGATCACCGAGTTGTTATCAGTCCCTTGTATCATTCCCAAACATGATCCATCTAGGGTCGTCAGTCCAAGTTAATCTCATACGATATTATGGTTTGAGAGGCATCGCGAAGGCATCACAAAGGGCTCGTCACCCATCAGCACGGATACAGATCTCACCGTATGCGGCTCAATTGTTGGCCGTCAGCTCGAATACAGGTCTCACCGTACTCGGCTCAATCGCTGGCCGTTAGCTCGAATACAGGTATCACCGTACTCGGCTCAACTCATGCTCTATCTACTACTAAGGGCTCAAGCCAATCACAGATTTTAGAGTATGCTCGAGGTCACTCCACTAACGTCCTACCAACTGACAGTCTATTTTCGAAGCCCGACCAGTCCACTTATTGACAATGGGACACGGATGCAACCTGACTGAGGACCACAGCCAGGCTACGCCAGTGTAGGCCGATAGCTCAAATATAGTGTCCCATACCACTATAATCGGCTCACGAGTCTGGTTGCTCAATGGTCGCTACGGGGAGGCACATGGCCCCAGCGTAGGCCGACATCTTGACCACGGTGTCCCATACCACCATGCCCGGCTCATGACTCTTAGCGGATCGAGGCACCATGGTTAGAGGGGATTTCACTGGTAAGTTTGGTACCCTAGGTTCAAGCAGAGGCGTCCAAACATGGTGAACATACATAAGACAGATCGGGTTGCTTGACGAGCTCGACTAGCTCGAGCGCACAACAAGTTGAACGATATGAAGCGCAAAACACTTCATGTGGCCAACCACTATCGCCAAACGAAGTACGACTCGGGTTCGTCCAACACATCACACGTGACAAATGAATCTCAGCCATGAACTCAATCCCGTTACCGATTACCTGGACTATAATCATAGCCCCAAACACAATCAATTACAGAATAGTTAAAACAGTAATGGATCAAGATTTCAAATCATACAATCAAAGTCTGATATTATCCGTTTAGGGCTGCCAGGGCTGTTGCACGCACTCGTTGCTCCACTCCCCCATGACCCATGACGGATCATTCAACGTAAACATGAATTTAAACATATGCATCACATAAATAAAATCATACAATCATTTGAGCATGTTATGAAGCACAACACAAGCATGAGTTTGTACATATTAAATTCCTAATCACACATTTATCCAAGGAAATCATACACATAGTTAAAGGAGTTGAGAATCATATCTCAACACCCTTATACATTACAATTTACTAACTACTACTCATTCTGACATTTCAACAAACACTTTAAACTACAATACATCAACATACATGACATTTGTTGATCACATAGGTATTAGGCCAAATCCTTTCACTAGGGAGTTACCCCAATCATAACACTCATACACCCACGACGGATAGTCATGGCAAGCAGGAATCCAAGTTCCATATTCATTTGAACATTTTCACAAACACTTGGGCTACACATTTCAACATATATAGCGTATAATGGTCGTGGCGTGATTCAGGGAAAATCCTTTCATCAAAGGGATATCGCCATTACAACAATCATATATCCATGACAATTAGTCATGGCGAGCACGAATGAGAATTCTATACTCATTCGGTCATTTTCACAAACACTTAGAATACACTATTTCAACATACATAGTGTATATTAGCAAAAACATGTATTAGGGCGAACCCTTTCGCCAAATAAGTATTTTATCCATATATAATATATTCATACAGCAAATAATCATGGCAAACACATTTCTAAAATTTATACGTATACGGTACTTTCTACAAATACTTAGAGTATGTAAAATTCCATATTCTTCATCTTTAATCGAAACGGAAAACAGACAACACTTTGTACATGTGCAATTGCATGCAGATCATGAATCTATCATTATCTGACATTGAAAGTGTCGAAAGCCATAACCTATACACTTAAAGTCCGCACCTTTTATCGTAGAATCGTAACGAATCCAATAGGTTTGCTAAGCTTTCGTATACGGCAGTTTGGTAACCTATAGAACGAAATAGGTTAGCTATTTCATAACCTACAACATATGCAACCCCAAAACAGATTAGGGTTAGGGTTTCTTACCTAGAAAGTAAGTCGGAATCGCCGGGAAAGCGATGAGAATGGGGTGGTGCAGCTTGTGTAGTGGCAGGGAATAGCAGTCGGGAGATTCTCCCACTTCTTTCACTCTTTCTCTCTCTTTTCTCTCTCTTTTCCTAGGGCTTTTCTCAAATTCGTATGGCTGCAATGAGAGAGGGTTTAAGGTCCTTATATAGCCTAAAAACTCACCGAAATAGGCCCCAGGTCAAAGTATACTTAGGTTATAACCAAAGCGGGTCAGTTTCAGCTCAACGGAGGACTTCTGACGGGCCTTCTTGAGCCAAAGGTCGGACTTAAGCTCACCGACACCGGATCTACGTTTAGTTAAGTTTTCGTTTCGGTTGGGATTCCAGATCGCAAATGGCAGACCAGTTTCAGTTCAACGGTCAGTGGATCTCGATCGGAGATTCCGAGTACATGGTTATGTTTAGGGAAATATCCTTGATCCGAGGGTGTAATTTGGCATGATTCTGACGGTTTGGTTGCTTAAAACTGATCCGCAAGCGAGAGGTGCCAGATTTATTTATTTTGGATTTAATTTAGAATTATTTTCACATTTCTCACACTCCCCGCTCCGAGCTCAAGCGAATAGCGCTGGGACACTATCTGGATTTGATTTTCGAGATGGTTGTCAAGCCCAGTAAGGCGGTCCTAATTCCTTAACTTCGTGTTAATCGAACTTCCGACGTGCGGTCCAGATCTGATACGAAGTTTCAATGTGCTCCCAAGAGCAGACGGGTAATGGGATTGATCCTAGATTTTAGGGTAACCTAGCGTCAATGATTCTACAAGTTTTGGGTCTTGCAGATCGTATTTAAAGTGATTGGTGCTAATTTCACAAGTACTCTAGTTTAACACTAGCTAATTCTCGCCTCATTTCTAAAGGATTTAGTCCTGTATGATTTCTGTCTGAGGTGGTACCTGGGCCTTTGTAGATTGTATATAAAGTGATCCAAGTTATAATACTTAGCTAGTTTAAGATAGTGTCTAGGATGAAAGTACTGAGGAAAATTGAAAGAACAAGGTGGTGAAAGGTAAGATTTGTGAAGAAAATGGGTCAAGAAGTGATTTTAGACTGTGGGATTCAGTTCTGACAGGTTAATAAGGTGTTAGGAGCGACCCATTGCCTAAGGACGTCTAATCCCAGGTTGGCAAAAATTCGAGATGTTACAATCTACCCCCCTTAAAACAAAATTTCATCCCCGAAATTGCCTGAGGGTAATTAGAAAAGATTTAATTATTTTTTTGCCTATGTTTTATTGTGTAGGGTATATACTAGCCTGGTTCATTTTAGTCTACCCCCCTTAAAACTTATTTCTTTATCCATTTCTCATACCCTGATGGTTTGCTATAATTTATTTCTTTACCTATTTGGAGTCTTGACAACAATCCCCAATTATTTAGAGTAAGATAGTTGTTTTCATTGTTTGACCAACACGGAGAGACGGCTATAGTGGGCTTGATCCCGATACATCGATCATCTACCTGACCAGGGTAGAAGGCTCATCGTATCCCTTCATAGTCCTGGTAGATCCTGGTCTTCTGCTCGGTCAAGCAGTGAGTCCATTGGTAGTCGCCCAGGATTGAGAATTGGGTCAAGCCGCGAATGTTTCACAGTTGTATATTTCAGTAACTCTGTAGTCCAATCACTCTAAAAACTTAGGGAATGCCCATCACTGAAAGGTTCAAATGTCCTATTTCTAAGGTTGCTCTTTAGGTCTTAGTCTAAGAGAGTCCTTGTTATTGTCTATGTCCAAGGAAATGGTGAATCAAGTCTTACTAGATCATCCTAAAACGGTCTCTCATAGTAGAACTTGTTAGGGCTTCTATAATGTTCGTATTCAACGAGCACGGTTTCGATCCTGGGCTAGTGGGGTAGGGTCCACCACGCTTTCGCTGCGCCACCCAGATCAAAGAGGTGTATTGATTTGACCTAGCTACATCTATCAGTCTCTGGCATTCTCTAATGTAACCAGTAGTCTAGTCTTAATTTAGGAGTAGTGGAAATCCATAGGTGTAATCCAAAGTCTAGTCTTATACACTAGATGATTTCAATTCATTTCTAATACAAGAAAGGGTTTTATCACTTAGGGTCAAAGTTGCCTAATTGGAATGAGTCGCCCAAACTTAAATTTAACTATGCTCGAGCATTTCACACATGCTCATTCCAACTAAGAGGGTCCTAAGGTTCACATTATAAATTTGTTGGATTTCTTACACGGTCATGTCTGTCGAAATCTAGGAGCACTGCTCTATGTCCAAAACTCCAAGGGCCTATTAGGCCAGTGGTCTTAAGTTGTATTTAATGGGACTATATTACTAATCCTACCTCGGGATTGGGAGTGGCATGGTTGGTAGGAGGGTGGGTGGGATAAAAATAAATTTTATAGGCTTTGAAAAATGAGCCTGGTGTTGGAAAAGTGTGAGATGGGATTTTCAAATCCTAGGAAGCGGAATTTCTAAGTGTAATAGGAAAACCCGGGATATACTTTTCATCGCATACATTCCAAACATGGCATTAGAAAACATGAGATACACCCAACCTAGGAACCATATCTTACACATACAGTTATTATTACTTTTACAATTCTATCCACCTTACTCACCTAATGCAGTTGGCCGAACGGGCCCTAAAGGGAGAAAAAAGGGCTGGAGTTTTGGTTCTCCATGGACTTGGGTCTCAACAGATGTTGTAAAGGCCCAAATGAAAGGAAAGAAATGTAGGAAATGAAGAATTGGAAGGGGTAGGGAGCTTACACATTTTTGAGCTTCACATGGGGCATGCAAGGGCCCAAATGAGAGAGATCCGAGAGGGTAGGGAGGTAAGGATGGCTGTGAATGATGGCTATGAAGGGGTTGTGGCCGAAAATGACAGATTGAGCGATTGGAGTGGAGGTTTGAGAGAGAAAATTGGATTTTGGAAGGAAAGGGAGAGCTTGGAGGTGGGATTTGTGAAGGAGGGGTGTGTTCTAGGGTGTTTTAAGGGACGGCCCACCATCAGGGGGGTTACCCTAGACCCCAAAGTGGGTCGGCCCGAGCAGCGGGCCCTGCCCAGCCCAAATTCCGGCGAGGGCCTCGCCGACCAATGGTCCAGATTTCGAGGGGAGGCCCCATGGGCGAGACCCTCCTGCCCCCTAGGCCCCAAAAAACCCTAGGTCCCACCCTGGGCACCCCTAGATTAACGTGGGTAGACCCCCGACCTCAATTCGCTCAATTTTGGGTAGTTTCGGGCAATTTCGGACGTATCTTGCAATCCGGAATGAGTTATCTGACGTAAAATATATGATTTTGGGGTAGAACGAGCTAATGAAGTCAACCAACCCCACTATGCCAGGTTGCGCAGCCCGAAATTGAGAAAAAACCATGGATCGATGGTCGTTTCCCTGTTTCAATTTCGTCTTTACTATAAATAGTAGTTTTAGTTTGATTACTCTTCATCCGTTGGGCTCTAGGAGTTGCGCCCAACGCGAAAAGAGCTTGAAATAATTAGGAGAACGGTTTGGTGAAGCCAAATAGGACACTTACTATTTTTGGCCGAAAACATTGCACACTAGTAGACATCACGACCTTATAGTAAGTCGCGAATTCTAGGAGTTTTAGTTGTAGTTTGTTTCTGATTTCTTTCCCATTACTTGGTATCCTTATTTAAAGGGTTGTGAACTCATTTTTATTTTGTCATTCATTAATTAATTTCAAATTTATTAGAATTTATTTCTACTTTCTGCTTTCTTTTCTCGTAGACTCGAGAAGTCTCTGTGAGGAGTTCAGAGAAGCTCCGAGGATTCGGAGTAGTTATCCTCATCACGTTTATCCCGTATTCTACCAATTTTCAACGGTTGGGATGAGGTGGATTGTGATCTAGACCTGTCGTTTGACGGTCTAGAAGGTTCCGGGATTATTTCATGCAATCATCGAGGCCTACGGGTCCAATCTCTACGGTTGATCTCATCCAAATGTGTTATTTGGCGAAATTGGAGAACCTAAGTTTGTTTCGACATCCCGTCGCTCCCTCCTAAGTCAGAATGCGTCAGTGTGCGTCGTGTGACCATAACCCAGGTCTGGTTTAATCCAAATCATGCTCTGATACCATCTTGTAACGCCCTGAAAATCGGGGGTCGAGCATAAACTCAACTCCTGAGTTCCAATGCATCACTTATGCAACAAAATGAATGATGATTGAATGTTGTCTGAATTTGAGCATTGAACATGAGTGAGATTAAGCCAAAACAGCATATCATACTCCAGAGACAGTTAAATTGCAAGCGGAAGACTATGATAGATATATAAAATATATAAAAATAGTGGTGAGTCTCCAGAGTGTGATAATGTTACTAGGTTAATGAATTACAAGTACAATTTCAAATTATACCAAAGGTGTAGTGTCATCTAGTCAACATCCTTGTAATCTCGTCGATCAAGACACGGCTCACTTGAAGCCGTCAGCACGCAGCATATATGAACAAGTATCATTGTCATCATAAAGGTCTGGCTCCGCCTCAGGAGTAGCGTCGCCATCTGCAATCAGACAAAGTCTGGTGGGTGTTCGGAACAGCGTCCCGTAACGTGAGAGTGAGTAGCTAACTCAGTGGAACAATAAAGCATAGGTTAACATGTTATCAATTCGGTCAAGCAGTAATGATAAAGCAATACAATCAACAATTCTAAATACTCTTGTTAATGCAAGTATGGAATGCAGTCATGATGTATGCCGTCACCACACACTCCTTCGTGCTACACCATCTTACGTTCGCGGCATGCTTGCATTCCTAGTGCTCCACATCTTCCAGGCACATTCAATGCATGATGAACATGATTACCGAGTTGTTATTAGTCTATTTCAAACAGCAGGATTTGGAAACTAAGGTACCTCCCTTGTATCATTCCCAAACATGATCCATTCTAGGGTCGTCAGTCCTAGTTAATCTCATACGATATTCTGGTTTGAGAGGCATCGCGAAGGCATCACAAAGGGCTCATCACCCGTCAGCACGGATACAGATCTCACCGTATGCGGCTCAATTGCTGGCCGTCAGCTCGAATACAGGTCTTACCGTACTCGGCTTAATCACTGGCCGTCAGCTCGAATACAGGTCTCACCATACTCGGCTCAACTCATGCTCTAGCTACTACGAAGGGCTCAAGCCAATCACAGATTTTAGAGTATGCTCGAGGTCACTCCACTAACGTCCTACCAACTGGCAGTCTATTTTCGAAGCCCGACCAGTCCACTTATTGACAATGGGACCCGGATGCAACCCGACTGAGGACCACAGCCAGGCTACGCCAGTGTAGGCCGATGCTCGAATATAGTGTCCCATACCACCATAATCGGCTCACGAGTCTGGTTACTCAATGGTCGCTACAGGGAGGCACATGGCCCCAGCGTAGGCCGACAGCTCGACCACGGTGTCCCATACCACCATGCCTGGCTCATGAGTCTTAGCGGATCGAGGTACCATGGTTAGAGGGGATTTCACTGGTAAGTTTGGTACCCTAGGTTCAAGCAGAGGCATCCAAACATGGTGAACATACATAAGACAGATCGGGTTGCTTGACGAGCTCGGCTAGCTGGAGCGCACAACAAGTTGAACGATATGAAGAGCAAAAGCACTTCGTGTGGCCAACCACTATCGCCAACCGAAGTACGACTCGGGTTTGTCGAACACATCACACGTGGCAAATGAATCTCAGCAACGAACTCAATCTCGTTACCGATTGCCTGGACTATAATCATAGCCCCAAACACAATCAATTACAGAACAGTTAAAGCAGTAATGGATCAAGATTTCAAATCATACAATCAAAGTCTGATATTATCCGTTTAGGGCTGCCAGGGCTGTTGCACGCACTCGTTGCTCCACTCCCCCATCACCCATGACGGATCATACAACGTAAACATGAATTTAAACATATGCATCACATAAATAAAATTATACAATCATTTGAGCATGTTATGAAGCACAACACAACCATGAGTTTGTACATATTAAATTCCTAATCACACAGTTATCCAAGGAAATCATACACATAGTTAAAGGAGTTAAGAATCATATCTCAACACCCTTATACATTACAATTTACTAACTACTACTCATTCAGACATTTCAACAAACACTTTAAACTACAATACATCAACATACATGACATTTGTTGATCACATAGGTATTAGGCCAAATCCTTTCACTAGGGAGTTACCCCAATCATAACACTCATACACCCATGACGGATAGTCATGGCTAGCAGGAATCCAAGTTCCATATTCATTTGAACATTTTCACAAACACTTGGGCTACACATTTCAACATATATAGCGTATAGTGGCCGTGGCGTGATTCAGGGCAAATCCTTTCGTCAAAGGGATATTGCCATTACAACAATCATATATCCATGACAATTAGTCATGGCGAGCACGAATGAGAATTCTATACTCATTCGGTCATTTTCACAAACACTTAGAATACACTATTTCAACATACATAGTGTATATTAGCAAAAACATGTATTAGGGCGAACCCTTTCGCCAAATAAGTATTTTATCCATATATAATATATTCATACGGCAAATAATCATGGCAAACACATTTCTAAAATTTATACGTATACGGTACTTTCTACAAATACCTAGAGTATGTAAAATTCCATATTCTTCATCTTTAATCGAAACGGAAAACAGACAGCACTTTGTACATGTGCAATTGCATGCAGATCATGAATCTATCATTATCTGACATTGAAAGTGTTGAAAACCATAACCTATACACCTAAAGTCCGCACCTTTTATCGTAGAATCGTAACGAATCCAATAGGTTTGCTAAGCTTTCGCATACGGCAGTTTGGTAACCTATAGAACGAAATAGGTTAGCTATTTTATAACCTACAACCTATACAACCCCAAAACAGATTAGGGTTAGGGTTTCTTACCTAGAAACGAAGTCGGAATCGCCGGGAAAGCGATGAGAATTGGGTGGTGCAGCTTGTGTAGTGGCAGGGAATAGCAGTCGGGAGATTCTCCCACTTCTCTCACTCTTTCTCTCTATTTTCTCTCTATTTTCCTAGGGCTTTTCTCAAATTTGTATGGCTGCAATGAGAGAGGGTTTAAGGTCCTTATAGAGCCTAAAAACTCACCGAAATAGACCCCAGGTCAAAGTAGACTTAGGTTATAACCAAAGCGGGTCAGTTTCAACTCAACGGAGGACTTCTGGCGGGCCTCCTTGAGCCAAAGGTCGGACTTAAGCTCACTGACACCGGATCTACGTTTAGTTAAGTTTTCGTTTCGGTCGGGATTTCAGATCGCAAATGGCGGACCAGTTTTAGTTCAACGGTCAGTGGATCTCGATCGGAGATTCCGAGCACATGGTTATGTTTGGAGAAATATCCTTGATCCGAGGGTGTAATTTGGCATGATTCTGACGGTCTGGTTGCTAAAAACTGATCCGAAAGCGAGATGTGCCAGATTTATTTATTTTGGATTTAATTTAGAATTATTTTCACTTTTCTCACACTCCCCGCTCCGAGCTCAAGCGAATAGCGCTGAGACACTATCTGGATTTGATTTCCGAGATGGTTGTCAAGCCCAACAAGGCGGTCCTAATTCCTTAACTTCGTGTTAATCGGACTTCTGACGTGCGGTCCAGATCTGATACAGAGTTTCAATGTGCTCCCAAGAGCAGACGGGTAATGGGATTGATCCTAGATTTTAGGGTAACCTAACGTCAATGATTCTACAAGTTTTGGGTCTTGCAAATCGTATTTAAAGTGATTGGTGCTAATTTCACAGGTACTCTAGTTTAACACTAGCTAATTCTCGCCTCATTTCTAAAGGATTTAGTCCTGTAAGATTTCTGTCTGAGGTGGTACCTGGACCTTTGTAGATTGTATATAAAGTGATCCAAGTTATAATACTTAGCTAGTTTAAGATAGTGTCTAGGGTGAAAGTACTGAGGAAAATTGAAAGAACAAGGTGGTGAAAGGTGAGATTTGTGAAGGAAATGGGTCAAGAATCGATTTTAGACTGTGGGATTCAGTTCTGACAGGTTAATAAAGTGTTAAGAGCGACCCATTGCCTAAGGACGTCTAATCCCAGGTTGGCAAAAATCCGGGATGTTACAAGTAAGGGTAACACTAGGGCTGTACATCGAGCCGAGTCGAGTCGAGGTGGGCCAAGCTCGGCTCTACTCGTCCATGCTATACTCGAGTTCGAGGTCAAGCTCGATCTCACCCTCGAGCTCAACATTGAAGCTTGTCTTGTTTGCCAAAGCTTTCGAGTCGAGCTAGTGGTTCGAGTCGAGTCGAGTTTACATCGGTAGGGTAAGGGAAGAAAAAGAGGGAATGGGGACGAGTAGGGTCGGATAGAATTTTTTAGTAAAAATTTTTAAGTTTTAACTTAAAAAAAAAAAAAACTTAAATATATATTTAATATATATATATATATATATATATATATATATATATAAAATATTATTAAAATATATTACTCGAGCTCGAGCTTCAAGTCGAGTCGAGTCGAGTTCGAGCCGAGTCGAGTTGAGATACACCATGGTCGAACTTGGCTTGAACTCAACTCGAGCTTTAGTAAACAAGCTTGACTCGCCTTGAGTCGGCCTTTCAAGACGAGTTAATCCGAGTTGAGTCGAGCCGAGTCAAGCGATCTTTTCAAGCTAGCTTGACTCGTGTACCGCCCTAGGTAACACCGACTAAGAATTTACTCAGATAACAGCTAATCCACTCCCTTAGCTAGGTCTCGTTGGGTAGAACCAATCCGCACCCTTTTATTTGCGATCCAAATTGTTTATAAGGTCACACAGACGTTGATGGAAGGAAAACACAAATATAAGTTCGATCCAAAACTTCTTGCCCCCAATAAATTTTCAACGGTGGCAGTTCAATCTCACCGTTTTCTATGGTGTGGTACACTTGAGCTGGCGAGACGGATGCACCGCGTAGATAAAACATGGAGACGATTGGCTACTCCCTCTGCCACCATGGCTGGTGGTCGGTGTTCCGTGGGCCCCAAAATGATGTATGTGTTTCATCCATTCCGTCCGTCTATTTTTCTATATCATTTTATGATATGACACCAAAAATGAGGTATATACAAGTCTCAAGTGGTCCATATTATAGGAAACAGTATTGAATCAACGTTGACCATTAAAACCTTTCGGGGGCCATTAAAGTTTTGGATCAAGCTGATATTTGTTTTTCCCTTTCATTTGGGCCTGTATGACCTAATCAACAGATTGGATGTCAAAGAAACAGTACATTGGGCCTTAGGAGGATTTTAATGGTGGATATCCAATCACTACTGTTTTACTGTGGTGTGGTCCACCTGAGATTCATATCCCTCTCAATTTTGGGACTAAACCCTAAAATAATCTGTAAAAATGGATGAACGGAATGGATGAAACACATACATCATGGTGGAGCACCGACCATTAGCCACCGGGCTGATGGCAGGGGGAGTAGCCAATCTGTTTCCATAAAACGTATACATCATGGTGGGCTCCATAGGGCCAAGTCGTGTACCTTAAGCGGGTGGCTGGTGCGACGGGCCCACGGGCTTCCTTTCACGGATGGAAACTTCGTCGAACCCTCCACCCATTCCTTTCTCCGTAGTTGCGTATTTTAGACTCATGGTTGATTTAAAAGGTGGGTGTTTCTTGAGTCTTTTATTTTCAAGGATCTCTGATATTTTAGATGCTACACATTCTCAAGGTTCCTGGTTTTCGTCATAGGTCGGCGTTCTGATCGATTGAATTGCTTCCGCGCGACGGTGGGAGGTTGATTTATGGAGATTGCAGGATATCCTTATAAGCATAGAAGTTGATGGGTTCATCAGGTTCAAAAGGGAAGAGTGGGCCGCCCCGGCAATCATCAACGTCGTTCATTTCAGGGGGCCGAGCTAGTAATCCGCAGGCAACATTCACACCTTCGCCACAGAAAAACATGCGTCCTTGCAGCACTGAGGCACAAGGGAAGAATGTGAAGGCGAGGTATTTGAGGATATCCGACAACTACAATTCTTTGGAACAGGTATACAATTGTTCTTTTTTATCTCTAGATTATTTTTCTTGTTTAATTCATATCCTTTAATTTTGCTTTTTAGAGAAATGCTAGTATCAGAAATCGATGAAGGGTGTTGGGCACCATGTGGATGGGACATAGGCCAAAGATTTTAGTGATGGGATAATTCTGGTCGTATGATCATGTAGAGTTTTGTCCGTTCGAATGGCTTTGCTGTGGGTCCATGTTGGTCCCACAACTACTGCCACTCTCAATGGAAGGTAGGTTTTATAGGAAACTGTTATGAATATATTTGTTAATGGTTCATCAGAATTCTAATGTCTGTTGGGCACCATGTGGATGAGACATTGATGTATCTAGGCCCCTGATCATGAAGACATGTCCCCATCAATCAAATGATGGGCCCAAAAACCAGATGCTTTATATAGTATGTGTTCGTAATCTAGTCCAACTCTTTGCCCATATCTGGATCGGTTGAGTAGTGGGCCTGGAGGATCACACATGGTTGGACTGTTTGAGTAACTGTTTTGCCGACATGGTCCTCTAGTCCACCAGGATACTAGTTTCTATAGAGTAGTTTCCCAATGCTGGATAAAAAGTAGTATGGTACCATCCTTTTAAGAATGCTTACAAAGAAAAGAAGAGAACTCTCTTGAATTCCAATGATGGTAGATATGAATGAAAATAACAAAAAATTTCTGTCATCTTCATTCCAAGCTTTTTACACTTATGTACACTAGATTTTACATATGGAGTAAACGAAGCATTAAAACACAATATGACTAAGACTTTTTACCAAAATTTGAAGCTACTTAAACTAACCAAGAGTGGGATCCAATTGCCTACCAATGATGAGTCTTTAAAGTCTTATGACTTCCACTAGTTCGAACCTCCTTCCTTACAAACTGGGTCCATTAACTTTATGCGACAATCTTATTTTTTATTTGATAACTTAAATTTTATTGGAAGACAAAAGCCAAAAACAACATTAAGAGGGCTAACAAATGAGCTGATTCCGAGTGACCCTTCTGTCACTCCTTTAGCAAAGGAATCAACTATCACTTGCTTCTAGGATATTAGAGAAAACAACCCACCTATCAGCAATAGGGATCTAATTTTGAAGAAACAGCGTTTATATCCATGGCCTTGCAAAGATGGTAGAAGCCCACTTGATGGCTTACGAAAGTCGCTCTCAATGACAAGGATTTTGTGAGAGGAGTCACCCCAAATATGCAGTCATCTTTGAAGGGCCATAATTTCAACCTCGTTGGACCCATGAAGCCACAAGACCCCAGAAAATTCCTAAGGATCTCGCTCCTCTTTCTCAAAATGTCACCCACATTGGAAGGACCTGGCCCCCAGGTTCCCTAATCAGCAACCATCGAAATTAAGCTTTACATAACCCAGTGGAAGTGGCTTCCACCTCACACTACCTACCGGAGACATGACGATGCCACCAGGGATAACCACCTTCCAATTATGACTGTGGTCATTTTGGAAGTTCCCTGCATCTCTCATTTTTGGCATGGCCATTCCCCCCTCCATCATGAAGATGACAATTTTCTAGTGATGTCACCTTGCTAAAAGAAATTCTGGCATTTCTTTCTTTCCATGTCCCCCATAGCATAGCATATTGAACCATCCCAAAATTCTTGCCTCTTAAAGAGAAGGCCCCACCGTACAACTTTTGAAAAGGTCTGCCATTGAGCCGTTTAGTACCCGAGGGACCTTGAAAAGGACAACGAAGTGACTCGAAACAGCCCTAGCTACCTCACTTTGGGTAAAGCTATTATGATCAACTGATGTTCATTATTCCAGCAAAGGAAGCTAATGCCCTGCATGGCCAGTTGGCGCTTATGCAAACTGTGTCATTAAGAGGATGTTTGGATGGGCACCCAACTCATGAAGTTGGCAATTTTTTAATTGACAAATTCATGAATTTTGTAATGAGCATGTTTGGTTAGCCTTAGTTAATTGCTAATTTACTAACTTCCAATTAACAAAAGTGGCATAAATTATTAACTTGGTAATTAAAAAAAGTTTGAATTCCCCAATTCACGATGTTGGCATGAAGGGTTTCCCACGATTAAGCTTGGAATGGTTCCCCACTCGATGCAAAACATCCATTTTCTAGCCATTAGTGGTTATGTCCATTTGATTGGAGTGATTTTTGAGATGGATAGGTAATCGAAGATGGACCTCACATGATGAAAGGCCTAAATAATTACCTGTTGTTAACTTCTAGTTCAATTAATATAGACTTTTGAGAATGAGTTTCTAATCCATTGATTGAATGGTTATCATCATTTGATCAAAGTAACTTTTAAGAGTGATGGGTAGTGAAAGGGGGGTCCCACATGATGGTGACAATGATCATATCTTTTTCTGATATAATAAATATAGATAATCCATTTCCTAGCTGGTAATCTGATGGTTTGAATTATCCAATCAAAGTGATTTTTTGGTTGAGATCCGTAAGGAAAAGGGGGCCCCACCTGATTACAGGTCTAGATCACTCATAGGACATGGTAATAAATTGTGGGCGTGTATTTTCTATCCATTGATCAAGTGGTTAGGGTCATCATATAATGGGTGTTTTTGAGAGATGGGCAATCAAAGGTGGGCCTCATCATGGATGGTCAAGATCAATGACTAACTAAACCTCTTATAATCGATACAAATTTTACATTTTTCAACTCATTGATTGGTGGTCAGGATCATATAATCAAAGGGTTAAATAAGAGGTGTGCCCAGCACGATGGATGGTCGAGATCAATGATCAGATATTCTCTATTATTACCAATATGGATCATCCATTTTCGTAGCCATAAATTGGATCGCTTCGATTATCCAATCAAAGTGAAATTTGAGAAAGATGATCAATGATCCCATGGGCATTTAACATCACTAACCTAATAGCCACAACCAATGGCCATGGGCATTCGAGCCAGTGGATGTCACACCTCGCAATTCGGATATAGAGTGTGCACCCTCAAACCCGAGTTATGGCACATAACTCGCACACTGAGTGTACTTAAGTCAACGAGTCATAAAGTTGTTTGGGAGCAATAGTTTTATAGATAATCTAAGTTCTTATTAACATCTATCATCCATTTATATCAACCAACATTCATTCACAGACATTCGCCACCATACATCCCAAAAAATAAAAAATACAACTAAAACATTACTGTCCACCCATTTGGGATTGTTATTAATTCATCATTCATAATCACTTAACCAAATATCCAACAACGTATTCCAAAAACATGTATAAATCTAGATCCTAAACAATGGTAAATTCTAAAGCATAGATGAAGGAAATCATAAGTAGCACGAGATCCATCCAATCACTCTATCATCCCAGCGTATTCAGCTTGTCTTCAGTGAGATAAGGCCACTGCCCTTGTGGGTCATCCACTGGTTTGGCCTCATGTTCTAGTAGCTGAGTTACGGTTTTAACTTCACTTCCATCTGTATGGTTTTTCCATCAATATACCGTCAGCTGGCTAGGCCCAGTTAGTGAACCCATCATGATTCATGCATGATACAATTAAATCAATACACACAAGTACAACATAACAATCCATTATAGAAATAGAAATATAATGCGATTTAAGTAAATAATGCGAATGCTGTAAATGACGTTGACGATGCATCAAGTGGGTATAAATAGAAATCATCCACTTGCTTGGGTTGGATATCGACAACCCTTATCTGCACTTGGCAGGCTTCTATCATTGGTAGGCATGGGCAAGGCCCGCATCCTCCCATTAGATAGGTTTCCACATATAGTGGTCGTCTAGCGGGTACAAAAGGGTTGTCCCCTAGGCAATCTGTACACGAGCGCTATTCAATGCAAGGAATGAATGTTATGTGCATCAACATACATATAAATCATCATGGACATCTCTTCATATGAGAGGCAAATTTCCAATTTTCATGATTTCAAGAATATATAATCTTAACACGAATGATTCCATGAGAAGCAACGAAACCTCTTGTGATTGGAGTGGCGTGAAGCCATGGAATTATTCCATCTTATCTCGTTCTCTTATTCTCTTTTCATAAGGTATTATCTTCACTTTTCTCTTCTTTTCTCTCACTCTACTTCCCTTAATCTCTCTCTATTCTTTTATTTTCCCCAAAACCCATCCCCATCTCCTCCAAAACCCACCTAAACCTAGACCTACCCAACTCGTCCGACTGTACAGGCCAACCCCTTGACCATACGACCTTATGGTTGTGACCGTACGGCCGTTCGTACGGCCAACCTAATGTAGGACATGCAAATTAAACATGATATGCAAAAAAAAATTCAGGCTTAAGATCATACTAAATTAGAAACAATTACACAAAATTCCATATCCCACACAAAAGTTCAAGTACTCGATCAAGGGGAATCTATGCAGGCCTAGGCCTACACAAGTTAGGGCAGGATCAATCAAAATTATAGACCAAACAAGAATCAAAGGAGGGTAAATTCATCCACACATGCACAAAAATAATTCCCCAATCCAAGGGGTTAACAGATTTCAATTCGGGGAACCCTAAGGTTGAAGAAAGGGCATGAATTGGAGATTAGAGTAATTTAGGGTTGGGGTTAGGGATTTGGGGTGAAAAAGGGGTGAAAGAGAGGAGAGAGACGAACAAGAAAAGTACCACATGTGTGGATAGCAGCAATGGCCCAGACGCACGTGCGTGTGATCCCGGCTGCACGTGTGTGGGGCCACTATTCGGAAAAAGACCACCTTGGCCTTGGTCGGCCAGGGATGGACTCCAAAACCCCAAATCTCAGCTCGATCCGATGTACGGTTTGTGCGTGGTGCTCTGACGAAGTTTTAGCCCTCCTGTAGGGCCAGATTCTGGAAATCTGCTGTAGATGGGGAAATGCCTACAAATTTTGATGGATTTGTAGATGGAATGCTTGTAGGAGGAGAAATATGGATGGAAGGTGGGGCCGAATTGGGATAGATGTGGTTTCGCACCACGATAGTCAGCCCTTCGAGGAAGGGAAGGTTTTACACCCAATTGAATCTCCACAACTCAAAAATTTAGAGGAGTAGAAAAACGTAGAAATTTTATTAATCTTCATTGAGAAAAAAGACTACAAGGAGTGCCTATTTATAATAAAATCCTATACCCCAAAACTCGCGCCATGTGCGCAACCTATTACTTGGAGACGGAGTAATAAAAAATAACAACTAATTAAAGCAATCTAAACCGTCCATGATATTCCTAATAACAATAATAAGCAAAACCCAAAGTACTAGGTCACCTAAGGTAGTGGGCCACGATCATGAGATCTAATGATGGGATCCACATGATGATCAGGTCCACCCCAAGGAACCAAAACACAGTCCTCTAACTAGGAGGCCCTCCATAGATGTCGTCATCGATCCAGATAGGTGGGGCCCTCCTCCTTGCGTACGTGCATAAGGGGGGTGTGCGTGTGGGCGAGATGTTCCCATCAACTCTCCCCAACTGTGAAGATTTCGCCACTGGCGAAACAAAACTCCTGAACCGCCTCAAGATGTCAAGATCAAGTCTCTGAAGTTCTTCCTTAGTGAGCAACGTACTGTCTGAAGCTGGATATGACTTCCACTTGACCATGAACTTTTGAAATCCGCCGTCTGATGTTGATATTATTTGATGGTCCAGAATATCCTCTATCTCCTCGTTGGGTGTGGGAAGGGTAGGTATGGGAGGTAGAGGCTGTGAAGATGGGTCGGGAGGGGGCCATGGATCAAGGGAAAGGTCTGGGGAATCAGGATGGTTAGGTGATAGGCTGGACAATGTATCAGTGGTCCCCTGAAATGCAACTAGATCTTCCACATTGAATGTGAAACTAATTCCCATGGAAAGTGAAAGATTTACTACATACGCATTGAGACCGTTTCATTTTATAATTTTGAATGGTCCAGCGCTACGCACGTGTAATTTACGAACGACTCCCTGAGGGTACCGCTCTGGCCTGATGTAGACCATCACAGTCCCTTACATTGAATTCCTTGAAACGTTTCTGTTGGTCTGCAGAAAGTGTGTAATGTTCATTACTAGTCATAATCTTCTGTCTGATTTCTTGATGCCATGAATAAATGTGATGCACAAAAGACTGCAGACTCTGATGGCTTGTGGGACAGTGACATAGGGACAAGATCAATAGGTTTCCTAGGTTTATAACCAGTAACGACTTCACAAGGACTTGGACCTATGGACCTATCGACAGAACTATTAAACGCAAACTCGGCTATAGGTAGTATGGTGTCCTACGTCCTGGTGTGCTGTATATCCCTCGTAGGGGGAAACTCATCTGGTAGATCATTAGGAAAGGTATCACGAAACTCATCCACTACTGGAATGGCCTCAGTGGGTAATTGTACACTAGCCTCTGGTGCACTCTCTCTAGCCACAAGGCCGTACATATTGTACGCCTAAAAAAGGTGGTCCATGTCTGCCAATCAATCTTGAAAAGCTTTAGGGTCAAAGTGGCCATCAAACGTGGGAGCATCTACTTTAACTCCTTTGAGAAGTTGCACATCGGAGTCATAGTGGTCTTGATGTACCTCACGGGTGCGCGCCTATAACCGATTCCTTGGCCACCTCCATTCCTTGGTCTATCCTCCTGACCACCTGCCTGAGATTGGGCATCTTCCCCAATGGTGGGGTTTGCCCTGGTGGAGGTCTCTAGTTGGATAATGAGCACATTAAGTTGTTCAAAGCGTTGGTCCATACGTTGTTCCAAGCGCCTACCCAAAGACTCAAACTGCTGGGTCAGATTGTTCATGGACTCTTGCAATCGCTCCATGTTTAGTGTAGGGTGCAAGCCAAAACCACGACCTGTACGTGTAGGCATACAACTACTAACTCAATTTGAGGACCTTTTACTACGACTATATGCACCTAGATAGGACTAAATGCTCCTATAGGACTGTATATGGAGAAAACGACACGATACTACTCAAGTTCCAGCAACTTATCTGTCAAAAAAATCCGTCAACAGAAAATCTAGCAAAGAAATATGCGGATTTTCTGATAGCAAAAAATTCAGCAGCCTATATCAGAAATTATGGACCTCTAAACAACTCTATATGATGATACTTAATGCATAATGGACACAAATAAACTAAACCCTAAACATGTAATGCATTCCCCTACAAGAACCCTAAGCTCTGATACTAAATTTGATGCAGGACATGGAAATTAAACATGATATGCAAAAAAAAAATTCGAGCTTAAGATCATACTAAATTAGAAACAATTACACAAAATTCCATATCCCACACAAAAGTTCAAGCACTCAATCAAGGGGAATCTATGCAGGCCCAGGCTTACACAAGTTAGGGCCGGATCAATCAAAATTATAGACTAAACAAGAATCAAAGGAGGGTAAATTCATCCACGCATGCACAAAAATAATTCCCTAATCCAAGGGGTTCACAGATTTCAATTCGGGGAACCCTAAGGTTGAAGAAAGGGCATGAAATTGGGGATTTGAGTAATTTAAGGTTAGGGTTAGGGATTTGGGGTAAAAAAGGGGTGAGTGAGGAGAGACGAACCAGAAAAGTATCGCACATGTGGACAGCAGCAATGGCCGAGACGCACGTGCGTGTGATCCCGGTTGCACGTGTGTGGGGCCCACTATTCAGAAAAAGGCCAACTTGGCCCTGGTTGGCCAGGGGTGAACTCCAAAGCCCTCAAATCTCAGCTCGATCCGATGCACGGTTTATGCTTGGTGCTCCGCTGAAGTTTCAGCCCTCCTATAGGTCCAGATTCTGGAAATTTGCTGTAGAGAGAACAACGCCTGCAAATATTGATGGATTTGAGATGGAATGCTTGTAGGAGAAGAGAAATACGGATGGAAGAAGGTGGGGGCGAATCGGGATAGGTGTGGCTTCGCACTCGGTAGTCAGCCCTTCGAGGAAGGGAGGGTTTCACACTCAACTGAATCTCCACAACTCAGAAATTTAGAGGAGCAGAAAAACGTAGAAATTTTATTAATCTTCATTGAGAAAAAAGACTACAAAGGGTGCCTATTTATAATAAAACCTTATACTCCAAAACTCGCGCCACGTGCGTAACCTATTACTTGGAGAAGAAGTAATAAAAAATAACAACTAATTAAAGCAATCTAAACCATCCATGATATTCCTAATAACAATAATAAGCAAAACCCATAGTACTAGGTCACCTAGGGTAGTGGGCCACGATCATGAGATCCAATGATGGGATCCACATGATGATTGGGTTCACCCTAAAGAACCAAAACACAATCCTCTAAGCAGGAGGTCCTCCATGGATGTCGTCATCGATCTAGATAGCAGGTGGGGCCCTCCTTGCGTACGTGCGTAAGGGGGGCGTGCGTGTGTGCGAGATGTCCCCATCACAACCCTTTCCCCCTTTCTTTTCCTCTTTGATCCTTGCTCCATTCCCCTTAAATCCGCTAACTCTAAGCCTATAACTCTAAAGCCCTAATGTAGAATCCTAATTCACCAATCCCTAGCCCTAAATCCCTAATTTCCAAAACCTAAAACCCTAAACCAAAACCCCCAAATCTCTAAGCCCTAATTCTATAATTCATAGTTCCCAAATTTAATTTTAACCTACCAAACCCTAATAAGAACAAGTGATTTCCTTGAATTGAGATTAATCCCTATGCTAGATGGAAGTTCTACCTTCTATTGGTCTTAATCAATTCATATTTGTTTGATTTGCATTGTGAGATTGTTTATGGCCTTGAACTGGAGCATGTTTTGTTACTTGGATTCTTTAACTTTGTGATAGAGTGGTTTTATTTTGTATTTTGCTTGCTTTAATTAATCCGTTATTTAGTTTTAGCACATCATTCTAGGTCAAGCCTTTCGTCTTGCATCAAGAACTTGTCGAAAACACCTTTAGAGCCTTATTCAAGCGCTGGATTTGTACTGGGAACCATTTTGGGCTGCCAAAAATCAACAAAAATACCTTTAGAGCCTTGTTCCGGCATTGGAACTGCACCGGGAATAGTTTAAGGCTTTGCCAGTACTTGCCGAAATCTATTTTCCTTTCGTTGGATCTCCTCCCGACCCCTGATCTCCATACATTGATCTCTTAGACGGTGGGGGTTTTTGTTTTGGGCTCTTTCTGGGACCAAATTTGAGTCCAAAGGCATCTATTGCCATCAGAAGTGCTCTGTGGGTCTCTTATTGTGGTCCGATTAGAAGCTTGGACCCCCTTCAGACCCTTGAACCACTCATTACTTCCAAATCTGTTAAGTAGGATTCCTTCACACACCGATTCTTCCTATTGGACTACTATATCTCCCATAATATTTGGATGTGTGTATTTTGTTCATGTTCCTCATGGGCATTCAGCGTGACAAATTGGATTCCAAGGTAGTCAAATGGATCTTTTGTGTTACTTAAGTAATAAAAATAGGATACAAGTGTTACTCTTCTCCAATTCCTGATGGGCAATTTGTCCCTATGGATGTCACATTCTTTGAGAATATTCCATTTTATTCACCTCAGGAGAGTGTCTAGTTTCTTAGGTGTCTTCAATGTCTGACTGTTTACCTTTTCTAATTCTTGTATCTCCACTTGATTCTTCTTTTGTTAATCCCTTGATGACTCCATCCTTTGTTTCCATTCCTACTCAAAAACTAGGAAGCTTGAAGACATGTTCAACGAAAGAGAAAATGTTCTTCCACTTAGTGGCGTGCTCCAATATGATGTTCCTGAATCACGTGTGATTCCAACTTCTAATTCAAATGATCTTCCTATTGCGCTATGTAAAGGAAAGAGGTTATGCACTGGTTATCCCATCTCTAATCTTCTTTCACCATGCTATTGGGCTTTCATTTCATGTTTTGCACTCTTTTTTTTTTTTGTCCCTTCTAGTGTTTTAGATAGGCAGTCTCTCATCTTGAATAGAAAAGTGCAATGCTGGAAGAAATGTGTGCCTTAAAAAAGAATTTGCATAATCAAGTAGAAGCCTAATGGAGAAGAGTGCTATAAAGTCTGTCTCGCAATAAAAGGCTTTACTTAAACCCATAGAGTTGATTTCCGTGAGGCTTTTGCTCTTGTTACCAAATTGAATTTAGTACGTATGTTCCTCTCATTTGCCGCGAACTTTTCGTGACCCTTTTATTAGTTAGACATCAAAAGTGCCTCTCCATGGTGATCTTCAAGAAGAGGTGAATATGGCATCTCCTTTAAGATTTCTTGCAGTGCTAGGAAAGGGGTTAGTTTACAAACTCTTCAAGTGATGGGGACATCTCGCGCACACGCACGACCCCCTTAAGCATGTACGCAAGGAGGGCCCCACCTTCGATCTGGATCGATGACGACATCCATGGAGGGCCTCCTAGTTAGAGGACTGTGTTTTGGTTCCTTGGGGTGGACCCGATCATCATGTGGATCCCATCATTGGATCTCATAATCGTGGCCCACTACCCTAGGTGACTTAGGACTTTGAGTTTTGCTTATTGCTGTTATTAGGAACATCATGAACGGTTTAGATTGCATTGATTAGTTGTTACTTTTTATTACTTCGTCTTTAAGTAATAGTATGTGCACATGGCACGACTTTTAGGGTATAGGTTTTTCTTATAAATAGGTAACCCCTTGTAGGGTTTTTTTGCATTAAAGATGATTAATAAAACTCTGCGTTTTCCTGCTTCTCTAATTCTGTGAGTTGTGGAAACGTAATTGGGCACAAAACCCTCCCTTCTTCGAAGGGCTAACTACCTTGGTGCGAAGCCAAACCCATCCCAAATCGCCCCCATCTCCTACCCTCCATATTCCTCATCTCTTACAGCCATCCCCTCATCAAATCCACCCACGTTTGCAGCTACTCTTTCTTCTACAGCAGATTTTCAGAATTTGGTCCTACAGGAGGGCTGAAACTTCGGCAGAGCACCATGTTCAAATCGATCATCTGTTTGGCCTGAAATTTGGAGGGAAGGTGACCCATCCCTGGCCGACTAGGCCCTAGCTGGTCGATTCCAGATTCGTGGGCCCCACACACGTGCGGGCCGTCATCCACGCACGTGCATCAGGCCGGTTTGTTATCCACACATGAGGGCTGATCAAAGGTTCCCTCTCGTCTCTATTTTACTCCTCTTTCGCCTTGTTTCTATAACCCTAACCCTAGATCATCTCAAATCCCCAAGTTCTATTCCACTTTTGAAACCCTAGGTTCTCCTGAATTGAAACGTGAGAATCCCTTGGATTGGGAAATAATCTTTTGCATGTGTGGATGAATCTACTATCCTTTGGGCATTGTTTGGTCTATAATTTTTAATTGATTCAACCCTAACATGTGTAGGCTTGGACCCTTGTAGATTCCCCTTGTTAAATGCTTGACTTTATGTGATGTGGAATTTTGTGTGATTGTTTTGAACTAGTATGATCTAAAGCCTGGAATCTCGCATATTATGTTTAAAATTTCATGTCTTGCATCAAATTTGGCATCAGAACTTAGGTTTTTCATAGGGGATTGCTTTGCATGTCCAGGGTTTAGTCTACTCGCGTTTATTTTGCATTAAATTTCATCATATAGGGCTGTATAGGACCCATCATTCACAACATAGACTGCTGAAATTTCTATTGTCAGAAATTCCCCAATTTTCATTGCTGAATTTTCTGTTAACAAATTGTTTGGACAGTTATGTTGCTGGAATTTTAGGAGCATTGAGTAGTTTCCCTCATATAGTCCTATAGGAGCATTTAGTCTCATTTAGACGCATATTGTTGCATTAGAGGACCTTTGAGTTGAGTGGGTAGTTGTATGCCCACACGTACTGGTCGCAGTTTTGGGTTGCACCCTGCACTAAATATGGAGTAATAACAAGAGTCAATGGACAACATAACCCTGCAGTTTGAGTCTTTGGGTAGGCACTTGGAACAACGTATTGACCAACGCTGGAATCAGCTTAATGTGCGTGTTACCCAACTAGAGACCTCTGCCTGGGCAAACCCCGCCATTTGAGAAGATGCCCAATCTCAGGCAGGTGGTCAGGAGGATAGACAAGGGAATGAGGGTGGCCAAAGAAACAGACATGGGCTCGCACCCGTGCATCCACCCCGCGAGGGGCATCATGATCATTATGACCAAGATGCGCAACTCCTTAAGGGAGTTAGAGTAGAGACCCCTACGTTTAATGACTACTTGGGCCCTAAAGCTTTTCTAGATTGGTTGGCGGATATGAACCACTATTTTGAGTGGTACGATATGTCGGATGCTCGTCGAGTCCGATTTGCCAAGATGAAACTTGTGGGCCAAGCAAAGAGGTTTTGGGCTACTGTGGAGCGAAAGAAAGAGAGGTTTAGGGAACCTCTAATAGTCCATTGGGGAGAAATGAAAAACTCTTAAGGAAAAATACCTCTCTTTCTCTTATCACTTGAGGTTGGTTGAGGATCGAAGTCCAAGTCTAAGTCTCTTCATATTTTAAATACCAAAGACTTTGAGCGAGAGACTGAGTCGGACTCGATGGTGTACGCCCTTGTGGCTAGGGAAAGTGCACCAGAGGTTAGTGCAGAGTTACCCATTGAGGCCATTCTGGTAGTGGATGAGTTTCGTGATGTCTTTCCTGATGATCTACTGGATGAGCTTCCCCCTACGAGGGATATACAACACGCCATTGATTTAGTCCCTGGGGCGACTTTACCAAACCTGTCTGAGGTGGTCAATAGGAGTCTGAGAAATTTGCTCAGGTGTTTAGTGGGGGAGCACACTAGGACGTGGGACACTGCACTACCTATCGCCGAGTTTGCATTTAATAGTTATGTCAATAGATCCACAAGTTTAAAGTCCTTTTGAAGTTGTTACTGGTTATAAACCTAGGAAGCCTATTGATCTTGTCCTTATGTCCGTCCCATAAGCCATCAGAGTCTGCAAAGTCCTTTGCACATCACATTCATTCATTGCATCAAGAAATCAGGCGAAAGATCAATACTAGTAATGAACATTACAAAATTTCTACTGACCAACATAAATGATTCAAGGAATTCAATGTAGGGGACTCTATGATGGTCTGCATCAGGCCAGAGTGGTACCCTCAGGGAGCCGTCCGTAAATTACATGCGCGTGGCAGTGGACCATTCAAAATTATAAAACGAAATGGTCTCGATGCGTATGTGGTAGATCTTTCACCTTCCATGGGAATTAGTTCCACATTCAATATGGAGGATCTAGTTGCATTTCAGGGGACCATTGATACATTGTCCAGCCTGTCATCTAACCATCCTGATTCTCCAGACATTTCCCTTGATCCATGACCCCCCTCCCGACCCATCTTCTCAGTTTCTACCTCCCATACCTACTAGTCCACACCCAGAGAGGAGATATAGGATATTCTGGACCATCAGATAATATCGACGTTAGACGACGGATTTCAAAAGTTCCTGATCAAGTGGAAGTCACGCCCAGCTTCAGACAGTACGTGGTTCACTGAGGAGGAGCCTCAGAGACTTGATCCTGACATCTTGGAGCGGTTCAGGAGTTTTATTTCGCCAGTGACGAAATCCTCGCAGCTGGGGAGAGTTGATGGGGACATCTCGCGCACACACACACTCCCCTTACGCACGTACGTAAGGAGTGCCCCACCTTCGATCTGGATCGATGATGATATCCATGGAGTGCATCCTAGTTAGAGGACTGTGTTTTGGTTCCTTGGGGTGGACCCGATTAATATGTGGATCCCATCATTGGATCTCATGATCGTGGCCCCCTACCCTAGGTGACCTAGGACTTTGAGTTTTGCTTATTGCCGTTATTAGGAACACCATGAACGGTTTAGATTGCATTGATTAGTTGTTATTTTTATTACTTCGTCTTTAAGTAATAGTATGCGCACATGGCGCGACTTTTGAGGTATAGGTTTTTCTTATAAATAGGCAACCCCTTGTAGGGCTTTTTTCATTGAAGATGATTAATAAAATTCTGCGTTTTTCTGCTTCTCTAATTCTCTGAGTTGTGGAAACCTAATTGGGTGCGAAACCCTCCCTTCTTCGAAGGGCTAACTACTGTGGTGCGAAGCTACACTCTTCCCAAATCGTTCCCATCTCTTACTGTCCATATTCCTCATCTCCTACAGCCATCCCTTCATCAAATCCACCCACGTTTGCAGCTAATATTTCTTCTACAGCAGATTTCCAGAATTTGGTCCTGTAGGAGGGTTGAAAATTTGGCGGAGCACCGTGTTCAAGCCGATCATCCGTTTGGCCTGAAATTTGGAGGGAAGGTGGTCCATCCCTGGCCGACCAGGCCCTAGTTGGCCGATTCCAGATTTGTGGGCCCCACACACATGCGGGCCGCCATCCACGCATGTGCGTCAGGCCGGTTTGCTATTCACACATGCGGGCTGATCACAGGTTCCCTCTCGTCTCTATTTCATTCTTCTTTCGCCTTGTTTCCATAACCCTGACCCTAGATCATCTCAAATCCCCAAGTTCTATTCCACTTTTGAAACCCTAGGTTTTCTCGAATTGAAACGTGAGAATCCCTTGGATTGGGAAATAATCCTTTGCATGTGTGGATGAATCTACTATCCTTTGAGCATTGTTTGGTCTATAATTTTTAATGGAGTTAGCCCTAACATGTGTAGGCTTGGACCCTTCTAGATTCCCCTTGTTGAATGCTTGACTTTATGTGGGATGTGGAATTTTGTGTGATTGTTTTGAACTAGTATGATCTAAAGCCTGGAATCTCGCATATCATGTTTAAAATTTCATGTCCTGCATCATCAAGGCTATGGTCTGAAGCAATCTCCATGGTCATGTTTAAGCGTGTTAGTATTGCTTTGTTGAAGTTTGGTTACTCTTGAAGTTGTGATGATCACACTCTTTATTTCAAGCAACCCGTGGGCCTCTTTATTGTCTTTTTCTATTTCGATGATATTATTGTCACAAGGGATGATATAGATGGTATCTAGTTGTTGAAATTGCTTGTTAGTGAGAAGTATTTGGATTAGTCTAGGTTAACCCACATGTTCATTGGTGGATGGAAGAACTAGGTTATCTAGAGGAAAAGATTGAGGAACCTATATTAGATGATCTTGCTCATTCTGATTGGGAGGTTGACAATATGATTGTAGTGTCTTGGTCAATGTCATCTAAAACATGAAACCTCCCACTTTTTACGTTCCTGGTCAAGTGTTCCGGATTTATGGGTCGTTTGTGATCCAGATTGCTATTTTTGGCAACTCGAATTAGTGCTCTTTAGCAACTCGAATTAGTGCTCTTTGTTCTTACTATTGGTTAAGTTAATGTAAATTTATATTTACAAATTTCAATATAGAGATTTATAACTTTATTTATATAGTTATAAAGATTTATAACTATATTTATTTAGTTATAATATAACACTAACCATGTGGGTCTGTAACAATAACATTCATATTTTCATGTATAAATTGCATTATGAGTTCATATATAAAACTATATTGCATACACATTGTATGTATTGGGGTGATGCACATGATCCTACCCTTAAGAGTACCACGTATTGGAGCAAGGATCGCATTGCGTACCTGTTCCCGTACAATGTACCAAAGCGACCCACGATCCAGGTAAGCTTGGTCTGGGTTGCTTTCTCCGTGAAGTTTGAGATCAACAAAACCTTTGTGTACTGTGGATCAACCAAAAGTATTTGGGATCCCATCGCAACTTCATATTCACAGAAAAAGAATGTGACAAGTCTATTTAGTTGATGCTGAAATTACAAATTTTTGTCAGGGGGAGAAATCCTTCGAGATTATTATACCGTGCTTGGGAAAATGTGGTTGGAATTGAGTCACTATAGGCTCATACGGCCTTGCTATGGTAAGCATCGTAGAGTTGATTTGAGTAGCAACATATCTTTGATATTCTTATTGGGCTTAAGTCTTGAGTATGAGGCTCTCTTATAAAGATTCTCGGCAGGGAGTCCCTTTCTTCTCTTGGGACTGTTCTCTAATTACTTCAACATGAAGAAACTTGAAAAAAAGTCATGTTCAATGCTGAATGTGATACTCTTCAGCAATGTTTTAAATTACGTTATCGCGTAATGTATCGCACCCTTGGGATACGGATACATATCGGTTATCGCATGGGATATATTGGTTGTATCGTGTAATGTATTGTTGTTGTTGGGAAACATGGGAACATTGGGAAATTGGTCGAATTTTCCATGGAAACTTTAAGGATTGTTGAAAAAGATGTCAATACACACTTATAAGTCAAAACATTACAAAAAAAGTGCACACAATAGGGTTTTCCTTTGTATGGGGTCCTGATACATGCACTGTCCAACTGAACTGATGCAAGTATATTTAAAGCGTAGTCATATAATTTATAAACTTAAGAAGATATGTATGGTAACACAAGCAATACATTCAACAACAAAAGAAGTATCACTAGATCAGGTTACATACATGTTTGATTTTGTGTCTGGATACAAAGATTGCAACTGATTTGTGAGAACTTGAGAAATTTCGATTTTTCTCAATTTTCCGCAATTTGCCCTACTCCCCCAAATTTCGAAATCGAAGCTCCAAATTCATGATTTTTCATAGAAAACCTGAAGAATCATAGATTTGTAACCATATGACATTGATTTAATATGATTTATAGCACACCAAAAAAAGGATTGAAAATAAAAAATGCTCAACGAATCGAATAGGTGGGATATATTGGCACTACCTATGTATTTTGTATCGCACATGTGGGATACAAGATATATCGTGGGATATATCGGCCGATATTGTCGATATTTAAAACACTGCTCTTGAGTGATCTGCCCTGGCAAGCTCGTGTAATAGAGGGCGTGGTGGATAGGATAGAGGAGGTGGTGGTCAAGGGCGGTTTGATCAAGGTTGACGATTTGGATCTGGTGATATGGTGGGGCCAATGGCGACTTCTTTAATGGTTATGGAGATGTTGGCTGTGGCCATGGCCATGAAAACTTTTCTGAGGACCAGAAGGACAAGCTATATTGCACTCACAACGTGTGCACCTTTCATGCAAATGAAACATGTCGGGACTTGGTTGAACATCCACCAAGGCCTGTACAGCTACTATGGAGCTTAGTGCTGGTATGCGTGATGAGTCTCATGGTCTGATCTCTTCGAGTGCTACTAGCAAATCTCAAGAAGAAACTCTTTGGGCGTTAAGTAGGACAAGCTATACTGAACTCATTATGCGTGCACCTGTCATACAAAAGAAACATGTTGGGATTGCAGTTGGATGTCAACCAAGGAAAGCGTGTATAGCTACTTCGAAGATTAATGATGGTATGCATGATGAGTCTCATGGTCTGTTCTCTTTGAGTGCTACTAGTAGATCCCTAGGAGGAGAAATTGTCGAGCTCCAACATCTCTTGGCTACATGCTTGAGGGGCATCCTTTTCCCGTTAATTTATGAATTATGATTGGCCACTCCGTGGTGCAGCTCAGTCTTTCTCTTCTAACCAGTGTTCGGAGTATCGGTATCGCTACAAGTTTCGCTGGTTAGATATACAGAAACAATATCGATATCGTCGATAATATCGCTAATAACCGGAAATGCGGGGAAACAGAGAAAAAAATGGTGGAATTTTCAGTGAAACTTTAGGAGATGTTAAAATGTACATATTTGCGTATTTAGAAATAAAAACATTTGCAAAAAGAATGAACACATAACAAGTTTCCATTTAATGGGGCCTTAAAAGCACGTGTTGTTTTAAGAAATTAGTCCAACCATCCCCTTTGACATATTTAACCATTCAACCTTCCATCCAAACATCCATCGGTATTGCAAAATATCAACAACACGTGATATTTCACCAAGAAATCATCAACAATTGGAAAGGAAACAAAAGATTGTGGTCTCAATATCTCGCATGTTGCGATGTCGATAATATCAAGATATTATCAATATTATCAATGACAAATTCAACACCACATAAACAAAAATTTGATGATATCAATACGTTGGCGATATTATTGAAATATCATCAATACACTTATGATACAAGCATTACCTAGAATTGACATAGTCGAAAATATTGGTGATACATTGGTGATATTGATGCATTGCCAATATCTAGAATATTCTTGGAATTTGTATTGGAGGTCTATATCCAAACAATAACAATTGAGGTTGGATGAGGTGATGTTGAATGATCTTAGGAGAGAATTGAGAGAGGAGATGGGGGGAGAGAGTTTTGAAGCAAAAATGGTTTGTGTGTGTCAAGTTGGAAAAACCCTAACACATTATAATTAGATAGCACACTACATAGTCCTCAGGATAACTGAACATTGTGCACATGCACATATAAAATACATGGGAAATAAAATACCCTACTAACACTCTATACCTCCCCTCAAGTTGGAGCATAGATGTTGGTCATTGCCAACTTGTCAATGATATGATGAAAATCACCCATTGTGGTAGACTCATAAGAGTTTCAACACGAGGTCATGGGTTCAAGTACCCGTTGTGGTGTGAGTGCAAGTGTGTGTGGGGTGTGAGTGCGTGTGTAAAAAAAAGCGATATGATGAAGAGCATCCCAACTAAGAGATTTAGTAAGAACATCGGCTAATTGCTTGCCAGAGCAAACAAAAGGGGTTACAATTTCCTTGTTAGACACTTTCTCCTGAATAAAGTGACAATCAACCTCAATGTGCTTCGTGCGCTATGAAACACTGGATTGTTGGCGATGTGAATGACAACTTGATTGTCACAATGCAATGGAATGAGACCTGAAATAGAGTAGCCAAGCTCCTAGAGAAGGGTGCGAAGCCAAATAGTTCACATGTTGCATGAGCCATTGCCCTATAGTTAGCGTCGACATAAGATCCTGCTACAACGGACTGCTTCTTGCTCTTCTAGGTGACAAGATTTCCTCCAAGAAATGTACAATACCCTAATGTGGACTGCCTATCATGTAAACTGCTAGCACAATCTGCATTGGAGTAACTAGAAAGATGGAGATGACCATGTGGTTGAAATAGTAAACCTTTGCCCGAAGCAGATTTGATATATCGAAGAATTCAATACCCTCCAAGTTTGGCCGAGTATTAGTTAAATACATAAGTCAACCAACCAATCAGCGATACATCCCAGGATCTGAGAGGAATTCACTGTCATCAGGAGTGATTTTCTAGGTAATGTCCATTGGCATTGTAGTAGGTTTGCATCCAAGCATCTTGGTCTCGGAGAGAAGATCAAGTGTGTATTTCCTCTGAGAGAGCACAACTCTGATCTTTTGATCGATTAACTTTAATACCTAGGAAATACTAGAGTCCCAAGGTCTTCGATATCAAAATGAGTCTTGAGAAAGGACTTAATGGCCACCATACCCTCAATATACTGCCTGATAACATAATGTCATCAATGCATACAATGAGCATCATAATCCTTGTGGGCTGCCGACAGATGAAAAGAGAATGATCCGCATGGCTTCAAACAAATCCAATCTCAAGGAGAGCATGACTAAATTTATCAAACCAGCCCACAGAGACTGTTTGAGGCCATAGATGGACTTCTTCAATCGGCACATAAGTGAAGTACTTGGTTGGGAAAAACTTGGGGGCTTATGCATATAAACTTCCTCAGTGAGGTCAACATGTGAGAAGGCATTCTTCACATCCAGTTGTAATAAAGGCCAAGACAAATTTATGGCCATAGAAATAACTACTCGATCAGAGTCGAGTTTGGCCATAGGAGCGAATGTCTCGAAGTAATCCATGCCATAGGTTTGGATATAACCCTTGGTGACCAACCGTGCCTTAGAACGGTCAACTGAACCATTCTGGAGATACTTGTTAGTGCAAACCCATCGACATTCAACAATCTGCTTACCTTCAGGGGGAGGGTATTGTTTTTTTCAAGAACTTGCATTTCTTCCATCATACCTTGAGTCCAGTAAGGGCTCCTCATGGCTTCCTTCAAGGTACGAGGAATAACCAAAGAGGAAATGGAAGCTGCAAAAGACTAGGAGGGTGAGAGATGTTGATAGGAAACAAAACTACCAATCGGATGTTTCATACAGGAGCGAGAAGATTTGCGCAAGGTAATGTGAAGATCATCATGAGACAGAATGTGAGAGATAGTACCTGAGCCACTAGGTGAAGTGACAGGAATGATAGGTGGTTGAGCCATACAGGATCTAGTCCATCGATGATACACTAGAATGGGCTTGGAGGAAACAAGTGATATAAGAGTATCATCAAGACGAGACAGGAAGGGGTATAGGGTTAAGCTCCCCTTGACGAGTAAGAGGCTCATGAAACGGTCACCCTTTATCGGAGAAATAAGGAATCTCTTCAAAGATCACATCTACTGAGACATATCTCTTACGGGTTTGAGGATTATAACATTTATACCCCCTTGTAATTGTTCCCATCAAGGACTTGAACAAAGCACACACACATCCAAAGACCTTCGGAGGTAAGGGAAAAGGTTTATCATGCGGGTGCAAAATTTCAAATGAGGATTTATGTGACAATATCTGGGACGGTATGCGATTAATAAGAAAGGTAGCAGTAAGGCATCATTCCAAAATTGTTTAGGAAGATTCATACCAAGTAAGAGGGCGCGTTTTACTTCAAGAAGATGACGGTTCTTTCGCTTAGTAACACCATTTTTGTTGAGAGGTTCATGAACATGAAGTACAAGATAATATACCATGATCCTGCATCAAGGACAAAAAATAAATAAATAAAAAACATTCGACATATACTCTCCCCCATCGTCAGAATGCAGAATTTTAATGGAACATTGAAACCGAGTGACTATTTCATTGTAAAAAAATTTGAATACATCAAGCACCTTATGTTTAAATTGAAGAAGATAAACCCAAGTCATTCGAGAGCAGTCACTAATGAAAGTTACAAAATATTTATATAAAAAAAGAGAGGGCGCATCACCCCAAACATCAGAATGAATAAGTTTAAATGGTCTGGATTTCCTCTCAAACAAACTAGGAAGAAATACGGCTCGGTGATGTTTGGAGAATTCATAAGTTTCACAATGTAGGGGTTTAGTTACAAATAATGAAGGAAACTGATGTTTTAATCTAGACAGTGATGGATGTCCTAGGCGACAATGCCATCCGGACATAGACTCTTGATCTAAAGACAACACTGGATGCTAATATAGTGCAACATCAAGGAAATAGACTCCTCCACGTTCATGGTCCCCACCAATCGTCTATTTCATCTGGGGGTCTTGAAACACGCAGTGAGAATGAAAGAAAATCACTGAACAATTTAAAGACTTTTTAAGAGAACTAACAGATAAGAGATTGAGAGGAAAGCTAAGAACATGAAGGGCTGATGATAGGCATGGTGGGAGAGAGATGGATGGAACCAGTTTTAGATATTGGAGTTTGGTTCCCACTTGCAACAATGACAAAGTGAGGTTGATTTGAAGGAAGATAAGATTTAAACAAGTGAGACTTATTGGTCATATGTGATGTGGGGTTAGAGGATCCTCCGGGCAACAAGTTACCCAAGGCACCCCAGTACCATCGACGTTCCGTTGATTCACAACAGCAACCTCTAGTGTCCAATGAGATTGTCGGGACTAATTGATAAGTGCCACAACCTATAGAGTTTATATCCGTTATAGAGGAGGACAATCCTCAAATCTTCATGAGATTGAAAGAATAAGAATTCATCAAATCTCCCCAAGTAGGATTCGAACCTACGACCGGTCAGTTAACAACCAACTGTAATGCAGGAGCATTTTCACACCGGGCTCGAGTGGGGTCGCTTGTGGGATGCAGGGGCACACTCGGGGTGGGTGCGGCCTACGGAGGAGGTATCGTGTTCGAGACTCCTCACCGGGGGTGATTAATGCGCATTTCACACCAGCCCCAAGTGGGGTAGCCCGTGAGATGCGGGGACACACTCGGGGTGGGCGGCCCATGTGATTTGGGGCCCACGAAGGGGGTTCGGCCGAGGTCCTAAAAACCCATGAGATGTGGGGCCTGGGCTATGAGATAAAGGGATTAATTCGCCATACTCTAACAGTTCGAGCTTTTAGAGCAAGTGGTTAATTGTCCTGCATCAAATATTAATGCAGGAGCATTTTCACACCGGGCTCGAGTGGGGTCGCTTGTGGGATGCAGGGGCACACTCGGGGTGGGTGCGGCCTACGGAGGAGGTATCGTGTTCAAGATTCCTCACCGGGGGTGATTAATGCGCATTTCACACCAGGCCCAAGTGGGGTAGCCCGTGAGATGCGGGGACACACTCGGGGTGGGCGGCCCATGTGATTGGGGCCCACGAAGGGGGTTCGGCCGAGGTCCTAAAAACCCATGAAATGTGGGGCCTGGGCTATGAGATAAAGGGATTAATTCGCCATACTCTAACAGTTCGAGCTTTTAGAGCAAGTGGTTGATTGTCCTGCATCAAATTGGTATCAGAGCAGGAGGTCTCGTGTTCGAGACTCCTCACTGGGGGTGATTAATGCAGGAGCATTTTCACACCGGGCTCGAGTGGGGTCGCTTGTGGGATGCAGGGGCACACTCGGGGGGGTGCGGCCTACGGAGGAGGTATCGTGTTCGAGACTCCTCACCGGGGGTGATTAATGCGCATTTCACACCAGCCCCAAGTGGGGTAGCCCGTGAGATGCGGGGACACACTCGGGGTGGGCGGCCCATGTGATTTGGGGCCACGAAGGGGGTTCGGCCGAGGTCCTAAAAACCCATGAGATGTGGGGCCTGGGCTATGAGATAAAGGGATTAATTCGCCATACTCTAACAGTTCGAGCTTTTAGAGCAAGTGGTTAATTGTCCTGCATCAAATATTAATGCAGGAGCATTTTCACACCGGGCTCGAGTGGGGTCGCTTGTGGGATGCAGGGGCACACTCGGGGTGGGTGCGGCCTACGGAGGAGGTATCGTGTTCAAGATTCCTCACCGGGGGTGATTAATGCGCATTTCACACCAGGCCCAAGTGGGGTAGCCCGTGAGATGCGGGGACACACTCGGGGTGGGCGGCCCATGTGATTTGGGGCCCACGAAGGGGGTTCGGCCGAGGTCCTAAAAACCCATGAAATGTGGGGCCTGGGCTATGAGATAAAGGGATTAATTCGCCATACTCTAACAGTTCGAGCTTTTAGAGCAAGTGGTTGATTGTCCTGCATCAAATTGGTATCAGAGCAGGAGGTCTCGTGTTCGAGACTCCTCACTGGGGGTGATTAATGCAGGAGCATTTTCACACCGGGCTCGAGTGGGGTCGCTTGTGGGATGCAGGGGCACACTCGGGGGTGGGTGCGGCCTACGGAGGAGGTATCGTGTTCGAGACTCCTCACCGGGGGTGATTAATGCGCATTTCACACCAGGCCCAAGTGGGGTAGCCCGTGAGATGCGGGGACACACTCGGGGTGGGCGGCCCATGTGATTTGGGGCCCACGAAGGGGGTTCGTCCGAGGTCCTAAAAACCCATGAGATGTGGGGCCTGGGCTATGAGATAAAGGGATTAATTCGCCATACTCTAACAGTTCGAGCTTTTAGAGCAAGTGGTTGATTGTCCTGCATCAAACTGCTCTACCACTGAGCTACTGAGGAACAATGCGAGATTAAATCTCATAGAGTTCAACTCTCATTCTCAACCCATGACCAATACTCCAGAGTTAATGACCCAGGAAGAGGAAGAAGGGGAAGACATATGGGAGCAATACCTGTCTGGGGTACGACGACTCTGGAAGAATCAGGAGCATCATGAATATGTAGTCTCATCAAGGCCTCATATGCCTCATGCGACAAAAGAACAAAGTCACTTGAAGAAGGCTTCTCAAGAGCAATCATCTGTGGAGATTTCTCAGACACATGAGGCTCTACTAGCCAAGGATGCACCAGCCCACGGAGGTCGCCCAATGAGGTCCCAACATTGATTGACTATGTGATTTGTGCCTCCATAATGTGTACAAGTGCGGGGTCCGTCACGACCATGTCCTCGTCCACTGCAACCACGACTACTGCGGCCAACATGTCACTTTCACGGTCCCTGCTTTGATTACTAGGCCCAGAATCATAACCACGTCCTTGTATACCCCATGTCGGAGCTCTAAATCCATGGGTAAAATGACAATCTTCAACTGTAAATATGCAGAACGATTAGGAGGGACAAACGTAGAGGTGGATGAGGCAGTGACCCTTTGACACAACATAGATAATGGTTAGAGGAGGAAGAGGATCCATAACTATAATTTGTTCCCGAACGTTGTGATTCTTAGAGTTAAGGCCAGAGAGGAATTGCATGCTTTGAGTGTCTTCACGTTGCTTCCTGGCATGATCATAGTCTCTTGTACAGTAGGAGGGAAGGGGTTGATGGAGATCTAGTTCATTCCACATCTCCCAAAGGGACGAAAACTACTCCTTCAGAGATCTTGAATCTTGTTGAAACTTGCCAATATCAGAGATCAACTTAAACACTGGATATATTCTGTGCCTTTGAATACATGTCATGGAGGGTGTCCTAGATTCTTTTGGCCGAGGTTTGAAACATGATAGATTTGCTCACAGTGGAGGCCATACTCTTAAGAGGCCAAGCCATGACTCGGTAGTTCTCCTTGGTCTAGGTCTTGAAATTTCCATCATCCAATATGTAGGATAGTTTATCTCTAGCCCTTAAAAACAACTTCACATATTGGGCCCGTTGTAAATAATTATTATTGTTCAACTTAACTGTAGTAATCAACAAGGGATTCGATTCTAGCGATCCCACACCGAATCCAGGGGAGATTTTGTCCTCTATAGGGGTCCACATAGAAGAAACTCAGGCAACAAACAACTCAAATGAGGTACACACTGTATAAGAATCAAAGATCCACACAAATCTGAGTTCCATATGAGGGCCCAAGGTCCAACAACAGCCTTAGAACTGAAAAACTACACCAAGAATCAGATGTAGGCTTGAGTCAAGTGTGAAAAATGTCTCACACAACAAAAGCACCCACATAGACATACACTGAAGATTCAGTGTATGTTCCGAATCACTAGGGCCCCAAAAATGCCCCAACCGGACCACCTAGGTCTCACAATGCACTCAAATCTCCCCCTTGGACTGCCAAATAGGGCAAACCGACCCATCATGTGCAGAAATTTCCAAGAAATCTCCACCGATTTGAGTAGAAATGCAAAAAAACGAAGATTGGGGGTCTTTCTGTTGGATGAGAAAAGTGGCCCTAACATACCTCATATGAACTCTAAAAATTTCAAAAAAATCACCATAAATCTTTTAAAATCGAAACGCATCAAACCATGTTCTTCTCGATAAAAAACAGTCCATACAGATTGTACATTGCTGACATCAGCCATACGATTGTTGGCATCAGCAAGTCCTTGTAGCTCCAATCAACTCAAAAGTGGCTTTGATACCAAATTGAGGTTGGATGAGGTGAAGTTGAATGATCTTAGGAGAGAATAGAGAGAAAGGAGATGAGGGGAAAGTGCTTTGAAGGAAAAATTGGTTTGTGTGTGTTGGGTTGGAAAAACTCTAACACACTCTTTTATTATAATGAGATAACACACTACACAGTCCCCAAGATAACTGAACATTGTGCACATGCACATACGAAATACATAGGAAATAAAATAGCCTACTAACACTATAATAACAACCCTCCGTATGCAACCATGACATGAATTAATGAATTTAGTTTAGATTTTCCTATTGAGTTCATTTGTTAATGACGACGTTTGAATGATCACCCTTGTTGCTTTTTTTTTTTTTTTTTTTTTTTTTTGTCCTAGTTCTAATGTCAGCTAAAAAAGGATTTCATAGCCTTCCTAGGTGGGGAGTGAGATGATACAATCATTGAGTATAATAAAATTTTGATTTGGAAGGGCTTGTAGAAATCAAATGCATGAGAGAGGTTAACCCCTCTTCTTTTAAAAGAAGAAAACCATAGAAGGAAGAATGAGACATTAAGTTGCAGACATTGTGCTAATGCTCTAGCCTTCGAAGTCTCACACGCTCAATGCCTTAACTCCTAAGGCTCTATCAATGGAGGACGATTGAACCTCCATTTCTGTCCATAGCCTAAAGTTTAGGGAAAATACCCTTAGTGTTGGGCATGGATTCTTACGAGCTTTATATATTTGTGAACTTTGGCGAGGGTTCTTTCCAAGAATTCCATGACCTCTCTAGGTGAGATGAGGGGTCTTTTCATCTCTCTCTCACGCACGCAATCGGTATCACTACAAGTTTCACTGGCTGGGGAACAATATCGAAATTGCTGATAACCAAAAATGCAAGGAAACATTGGGGAAAACGGTAGAAATTTTCATCGAAACTTTAGGAGAAGCTAAAAAATATACATTAATTTTCACCGAAACTTTAGGAGATGCTAAAATACACATATTTGCATATTTAGGAATAAAAAAATTGTAAAAGTTATGCATACATAATAAGTTTCTTTTAATGAGGGCCTAAAAGCATGTGATATCGTAAGAAACTTGTCCAAACATCTCATCCATCCCATCTATCCAACCTACCATCCCATCTATCCATCCAGCCACTAATCCAAACATCCACCGATATTTCAAAATATCGATAACACGATATTTTGTCGAGAAATCATTGACATATTTGCAAAAGTTATGCATACATAATAAGTTTCATTTAACGGGGGCCTAAAAGTATGTGATGTCGTAAGAAACCAGTCGAAACATCCCATCCATAAAATCCATCCAACCAACCATCCCATATATCCATCCAACCACTGATCCAAACATTAATCAATATTTCAAAATATTGGTAACACGCGATATTTCATCGAGACATCGTTGACGTGGAAAGGAAACGAAAGATTGTGTTCTCGATATCGCCCATGTTGCGATAATGATAATATCGTGATATGATCGATATTAGTGCCAACAGTTTGAACACTGTATACAATCATTTACATATAAAAAACTTTGAAATGGAATTTTTTTTAATAAATAGATTTTTGGCGATATCGATACATTGGCGCTATTGTCAAAATATCGTTGATACACTGACAACACAAGCGATACCTTGAATTTACACAACTGAAGATATTGGTGATATCCATACATCGCTGATACCTGGAATTTCTGAGACTATCGATGTAATCGGTATTGTTACCAATGTTATCTGTATCGCAAAGCTGGAGATACAGATAATATCGGGGATATTTTGCTATATATATATATATCTATAGCAAAGTATCTAAAGAGAGAGAGTGATGGGGACATCTCGCGCACACGCATGCCCCCCTACGCACGTACACAAGGAGGAGGAGGGCCCCACCATTGATCTGGATGGATGACGACGTCCAGGGAGGGCCTCCTAGCTAGATGACTGTGTTTGGTTCCTTGGAGTAGACCTGATCGTCATGTGGATCCCACCATGGGATCTCATGATCGTGGCCCACTACTCTAGATGATCTAGTACTTTGAGTTTTGCTTATTATTGTTATTAGGAATATCATTGACGGTTTAAATTGCTTTGATTAGTTGTTATTTTTGTTACTTCATTTCTAAGTAATAGGGTGTGCACATGGCGCGGCTTTTGGGGTATAGGTTTTTCTTATAAATAGGCAACCCCTTGTAGGTTGTTTTTCATTGAATATTATGAATAAAATTTTGCGTTTTCCTGCTTCTCTAATTCTCTGAGTTGTGGAAATCCAATTAGGTGCAAAATCCTCCATTCTTCGAAGGGCTAACACAGTGGTGCGAAGCCACACCCCTCTCAAATCGCCCCATCTCCTATAATCCATATTTATCATCTCCCACAGCCATCCACGTTTCAAATCCACCCTCTTTTGTAGCTGATCATTCCTCTACAACAGATTTGCAGAATCTGGCCCTACAGGAGGGATGAAACTTCAGCGGAGCACCATGCACAAACCGGACATCTGATTGTCCCGAAATTTGGTGTGAAGGTGGACCTCCCTTGGCCGACCAGACCCAAGTTGGCCGATTTCAGATTCGTGGCCCCACACACGTGTCTGGGCCCAGCCGCTGTCCACACGTGTGGATCACCTTGGGTTCGTCTATTTCCTCTATTTCACTCATTTCTCACCCTATTTCCCTAACCCTAACCCTAACCCTAGATTATCCTAAATCCCAACTTCTATTCCCCTTTTACGACCCTAGGGTTTCTCGAATTGAAACATGTGAATCCCTTGGATTGGGGAAATAATCCTTTGCCTGTGTAGATGAATCTACTCTCCTTTGATCATTGTTTGGTCTATAATTTTAATTGATCCAGCCCTAGCATGTGTAGGCTTGGACCCTTGTAGATCTCCCTTGTTGAATGCTGGACTTTATGTGGGATGTGGAATTTTTGTGATTGTTTCTAAATTAGTATGATCTATAGTTTGAAATCTTGCATATCATGTTTAATTTCCATGTCTTGCATCAAATTTGGTATCAGAGATTAGGTTTTTCATAGGGGATTGCATTGCATGTTTAGGGTTTAGTCTACTTACATTTAATTTGCATTAACTCTCATCATATAGGGCTGTTTAGGACCCATCATTCACATTAGGGGCTGATGAATTTTTTGCTGTTAGAAAATCCCCAAATTTCTTGGCTGAATTATTTGTTGACGGACTCTTTGGGCACTTAGGTTGCTGGAAATTTAGTAGCATTTTGTAGTTTCCCTCATATATAGTCCAGTAGGATCACTTAGTCCCATTTAGGTACATATAGTTGTGTTAGAAGGTCTTTGAGTTGAGTAAGTAGTTGTATGCCCATACGTACTAGTCGTGGTTTTGGCTTGCACCCTACACTAAACATGGAACAATTGCAAAAATCAATGAACAATATAACCCGACAGTTTGAATCTTTGAGTAGGCACTTGGAACAATGTATGGACCAATGCTTTGAACAACTTAATGTGCGCGTTACCCAATTTGAGACCTCCGCCCGGGCAAACCCCACCATTGGGGAAGATGCCCAATCTCAGGCAGGTGATCGAGATGATAGACCAATGAGTGGAGGTGGCCAAGGAATTGGTCATGGGTGCATACTCGTGCACCCACACCGCGAGGGGCATCATGATCATTGTGACCCAGATGCGCAACTCCTCAAGGGAGTTAGAGTAGAGGCCCCTACGTTGGATGGCCACTTGGACCTTAAAGCTTTTCTAGATTGGTTGGCGGATATGGACCACTATTTTAAGTGGTATGACATGTCGGATGCTCGTCGAGTCCGATTCACCAAGATGAAGCTTGTGGGCCAAGCAAAGAAGTTTTGGGCTACTGTAGAGCGAAAGAAAGAAAGGTCGAGGGGGCCCCCAATAGTCCATTGGGGAGAAATGAAAGAAACTCTTAAGGAAAAGTACTTCCCTTTCTCTTATCACTTGAGGTTGGTTGAGGAATGACATTCTCTTCGACAAGGTTCCATGAGTGTTGCTGAATACATTGAAAAGTTTGAAGAGTACTTGACCCGATGTGAAGTTGATGAGGACCTCGTACTCACTTTTGCTCGATTTAAGACGGGCCTCCGTTCTGACATTAGGAGAGAGTTGTTTGCCAAGGACATAGACACTCTTGAACAAATGTATCAAGTAGTGTTAGAGGTTGAGCAATACCTCAAGCATCTGTGGTAAGACGGTTTGAGTTTCGTGATTCTGGCACTAGGGCCAACCCTTATGGGGCAAAGCCCAACACAAGCCTTCCAGTGGTTCTCAGTCTAGGCCCAGGGATAATAAGGGTAAAGAGGTAGTCGGGTCTAGTTCGCGCAAAAGTGAGGCAACTAGGTGTTTTAGATGTCAGGGGTTTGGTCACTTTGCCCACCAGTGTGGCACGAAACAGGGCACCAATGTGTTCCTTATGGATGGGAAAGTAGAAGTAGTGCCCCCAGAAAGTGACGGCGAAGGCGAAGAATATGAGCTAGTAAAAACCTCTAGTGATGAGGAAGAGGGAGTGCAAGAGTCTGCGACCCTCGCAGTTGTGCGTTGCGCATTTGCACAAGCAAAGAATACCGACGATTGGCACCGCAACATGATCTTCTATATCTACGCAAAATGTGGTGATAAGAGTTTCAAGATGATCGTGGATAGTGGTAGTTGTGCCAATATGGCATCAATTGGCACTGTGAGTCGTTTGGGCTTGAAGCTTAAAGCCCATCCTCAACCCTATAGAGTGTCTTGGGTTGATGAGACTCCCATTCCAATCTCGCATCGTTGTCTTGTTCTTATTCAGTCTGGATCATATAAAGACACTCTGGTGTGATGTTGTTCCCATGGATGTTGGCCACATTATTTTGGGTAGGCCCTGGATCTAACAGGGATGTCACCATATTTGGTCATTCAAATGTGTGTACATTCTTGTTTGAGGGCAAGAAAGTCAAGCTCAATCCTCTCCCACCCAAGAACACGACTGGAAAGGAGTCCACCACATAAAGGGTGTGAGCGGCTCAAGAGAATTGCAGGAATCGAAGCTCAAGTCTAAGCCTCTCCATATTCTAAATGCCAAGGACTTTGAGCGAGAGATTGAGTCGGACTCGGTAGTGTGTGCCCTTGTGGCTAGGGAGAGTGCACCAGAGGCTAGCGTAGAGTTACCCACTGAGGCCATTTCGGTAGTGGATGAGTTCCGTGATGTCTTTCCCGAGGAACTACCGGACGAGCTTCCCCCTATGAGGGATATACAACATGCCATTGATTTAGTCCCCGGGGCGACTCTACCAAACCTCCCTCATTACAGAATGAACTCAAAGGAGCATGCAGAGTTGAAGAGATAGATTGATGAGCTCCTAGAAAAGGGTTTCATTCGAGAGAGCATGAGCCCGTGTGCCGTGCCCGCCTTTCTTACACCTAAGAAGGATGGCACACAGAGCATGTTTGTTGATAGTAGGGCCATCAACAAAATCACAGTCAAGTATCGGTTTCCCATACCACGTCTTGATGACATATTGGATATGATGGCCAATGCTACTATCTTCTCAAAAATTGACCTCAAAAGTGGTTATCACCAAATCCGTGTACGCCTTGGTGATGAGTGAAAGACGGCCTTCAAGACGAATGATGGGCTATATGAGTGACTATTCATGTCTTTTGGGCTGATTAATGTCCCAAGTACTTTCATGCATATGATGACCCAAGTGTTGAGACCCTTCATGGGAAAGTTCCTGGTCGTCTACTTTGATGATATCTTGATTTATAGCATGACCAAGGAACAACACTTTAACCATTTGAGGCAGGTTTGTGGGATCCTTAAAGCCAAGAAATTGTACGCCAACCTAAAGAAGTGTGCTTTTATGTCTAGTAGTGTTATCTTCTTAGGTTTTGTTATGTCAATTGAGGGTGTATCGGAGGATCACGAGAAGGTCAAAGCCATTGTCAATTGGCCTGAACCTCGTAATATTCACGAGGCGCGCAGCTTTCACAGCTTGGCCACCTTCTATAGGCGGTTCATTCGAGGCTTCAGTTCTATTATGGCTCCTATCACGGATTGCATTAAAAAGGAAGTTTCAATGGACGAAGGCAGCCTCAAAAGCCTTCAAAGAGATAAAGGTTAAGATGACCAAAGCTCTAGCCACGCGACTTCCGGATTTTTTGAAAGTTTTGGAAGTCGCATGCGACGCGTCAGGAGTCGGCATAGGAGTCCTTAGTCAAGAAGGGCACCCTTCACCTTTTTTTTAGTGAGAAACTGAATGAGGTGAAGCAAAAATATTCCACCTATGACAAAGAATTTTATACGGTAGTGCAATCACTGCGCCACTGGTGTCATTATCTATTGCCGCAAGAATTCGTCTTGTTCTCAGATCACAAGGCCTTGAGATATTTGAACACTCGGAAGAAATTAAACCCTAAGCACGCCAAGTGGGTCCAATTCCTTCAAGAGTACACTTTTGTGCTTAAGCACAAGGCTGGTGTAGAGAATGAGCCTGTCAACGCGTAGAGTCGTCGAGTCGCGTTACTCGATTCCATGAGTGTCAAAGTCACAGGCCTTGAGCGTGTCAAGGAGGATTATTTTGAGTGCCCAGATTTTGGAGTTATGTACGCATCGTTGTTAAAGAGTCCGTCAGGAGCTAGCAATGAATACTTGATTTTAGACGGATATTTGTTTAGGAGTGATCGTTTATGCATACCGCACACCTCCTTCCGTGATTTTCTTGTATGGGAGTTACATTCAGGAGGGGTCGCAAGTCATTTTGGTCGATACAAGACTATTGCCCTAGTGGATGATAGGATCTTTTGGCCAAGCCTCAAGCGAGACGTTGCCAAAATTTTAGGGCAATGTCATACTTATCAACTAGCAAAGAAGAAAAAACAAAATACGGGAATATACACACCTTTACTAGTTCCATTCATCCCTTGGCAGGACATCAGTATGGACTTCGTGCTTGGGCTCCCCAAGACTATTCGGAAACATGATTCCATATTTGTTGTCCTGGACCGTTTTTCTAAAATGGCCCACTTCATTCCTTATTCTAAGACCTCTGATGCATCTCATGTTGCCAAACTGTTCTTTAGTGAGGTCGTCAAACTTCACGGGTTACCAAAAAGCATAGTGTCTGACCGTGATGTGTGATTCATGAGTTATTTTTGGAAGACACTATGACACATGATGAATACTAGGCTCCAATTTTCTTCTGCCTACCACCCTTAGACCGATGGTCAGACTGAGGTGGTTAATAGCAGCCTAGGGAGTTTGCTCAGATGTTTAGTGGGAGAGCACACCAAAACATGGGACACTGTACTACCTATAGCCGAGTTTGCATTTAATAGTTCTGTCAATAGGTCCACAGGTTTAAGTCCTTTTGAAGTCATTACTGGTTATAAACCTAGTAAGCCTATTGATCTTGTCCCTATGTCACTATCCCATAGGCCATTAGAGTCTGCAGAGTCTTTTGTATATTACATTCATTCATTGCATCAAGAAATCAGGAGAAAGATCATTACTAGTAATGAACATTACAAACTTTCTGCAGACTAGCATAAACGTTTCAAGGAATTCAATGTAAGGGACTGTGATGGTTCGCATCAGGCCAGAGCGGTACCATTAGGGAGCCGTTCCTAAATTACACGCGCGTAGCGCTGGACCATTCAAAATTACAAAATGAAACGGTCTCAATGCGTATGTGGTAGATCTTCCACCTTCCATGGGAATTAGTTCCACATTCAATGTGGAGGATCTAGTTACTTTTCAAGGGACCCCTGATACATTGTCAAGCCTTTCACCTAACCATCCTGATTCCTTAGACTTTTCCTTCAATCCATGGCCTCTCCCCGACTCTTCTTCCCAGCCTCTACCTCCCATATCTACCCTTCGCACACTCAGAGAGGAGATAGATGATATTCTGTACCATCAGATAATATCAACGTCGGACGGCAGGTTTTGAAAGTACCTGGTTAAGTGGAGGTCATGCCCAACTTCAGATAGTATGTAGCTCACTGAGAAGCTTCAACGAGTTGATCCTGACATCTTGGAGCGGTTCAGGAGTTTTGTTTCACCAGTGGCGAAATCTTCGCAGCTGGGGAGAGTTGACGGAGACATCTCGCGCACACACACGCCCTCCCATCCACGTACGCAAGGAGGAGGGCCCCACTATCAATCTGGATCGATGACGACGTATAGGGAGGGCCTCCTATCTAGAAGACTGTGTTTGGTTCCTTGGAGTGGACCCGATCGTCATGTGGATCCCACCATGGGATCTCATGATCGTGGCCCACTACTCTAGATGATCTAGTACTTTGAGTTGTGCTTATTATTGTTATTAGGAATATCATGGACGCTTTATATTGCTTTGATTAGTTGTTATTTTTGTTACTTCATCTCTAAGTAATAGAGTGCGCACATGGCACGACTTTTGGGGTATAGGTTTTTCTTATAAATAGGCAACTCCTTGTAGGTTATTTTTCATTGAATATTATGAATAAAATTCTGCGTTTTCTTGCTTCTCTAATTCTCCGAGTTGTAGAAATCCAATTGGGTTCGAAACCCTCCATTCTTCGAAGGGCTAACTACCGTGGTGTGAAGCCACACCTCTCAAATTGCCCCCATCTCCTATCATCCATATGCATTATCTCCCACAGCCATCCACGTTTCAAATCCACCCTCTTTTGCAGCCGATCCTTCCTCTACAACAGATATGCAGAATCTGGCCCTACAGGAGGGCTGAAACTTTGGCGAAGCACCGTGCACAAACTGGACATCTGATCGTCCCAAAATTTGGTGTAAAGGTGGACCTCCCATGGCCGACCAAACCCAAGTTGGCCTATTTCAGATTCGTGGGCCCCACACACGTGCGGCCAGGATCCCACGCACGTGCGTCTGGGCCCAACCGCTGTCCACACGTGTGGATCACCTCGGGTTCATATATTTCCTCTATTTCACTCATTTCTCACCCTATTTCCCTAACCCTAACCCTAGATTATCCTAAATCCCAACTTCTATTCCCCTTTTACAACCCTAGGGTTTTTCGATTTGAAACATGTGAATCCCTTGGATTGGGGAAATAATCCTTTGCATGTGTGGATGAATCTACTCTCATTTGATCATTGTTTGGTCTATAATTTTAATTGATCTAGCCCTAGCATGTGTAGGCTTGGACCCTTGTAGATCTCCCTTATTGAATGCTTGACTTTATGTGGGATGTGGGATTTTTGTGATTGTTCTGAATTAGTATGATCTAAAGTCTGAAATCTTGCATGTCATGTTTAATTTCCATTTCTTGCATCAGAGAGAGAGAGAGAGAGAGAGAGAGAGAGAGAGAGAGAGTAGCTCCCTTGTGAACCATAGTGTATGCGCACTTAATCTAAACCATACCTTTCTAGCCTCTGAAGACTCCCTCTCACTTATGTTTTAGATTGTTCGAAAGAGAGTCACAAGTCTCTCTCTCTCTCTCTCTCTCTCTCTTCTCTCTCCTATTCCTTCACACTCCCTGCATAATACTCCAAGCCTCTCTGATGCAGGACAATTAACCACTTACTCTAAAAGCTCGAATTGATAGAGCATGGCGAATCAATACATTTATTTCATAGCCCAGGCCCCACATCCCATGGCTTAGGACCTCGGCCCAACCCCCCTCGTGGGCCCCATTTCACATGGGTTTCGCTTTACATGAGGCACCCGCCTCACACGAGTGGTCCCCGCCTCACATGGGCCGCCCACCCCAAGTGTGCCCCCGCATCCCACAGGCCACCCCACTCCAGCCCTGTGTGAAAATGCCCTTGCATTAATCACCCTCGGTGAGGAGTTTCAAACACGAGAACTCCCGCTCTAATACCACTTTGATGAAGGACAATTAACCACTTGCTCTAAAAGCTCGAACTGATAGAGCATGTCGAATCAATCCCTTTATCTCATATCTAAGGCCCTACATCCCATGGGTTAGGACCTCGGCCGAACCCCCCTCGTGGGCCCCACTTCACATGGGTTCCGCTTCACACAAGCCACCCGACTCACACAGGCCACCCAACTCACACGGGCCACCCACCCCGAGTGTGCCCTCGCATCCCACAGGCCACCCCACTCGAGCATGGTGTGAAAATGCCCCTGCATTACTCTTTCTCTATTCCCTCACATTATTATGCATATAAATTAGGTGTGTTGATGTCGCCTAGTTCTGTGGACCCCACCATGATGTATGTGTTATATCTACACTGACCATCCATTTTGTAAGATCATTTTATGGCATTTGCCAAAAATGAAGCAAATCCAAAGCTCACGTGGACCACGCCACAGAAGGCAGTGTTATTGAACGCCTACCATTGAAATCTTCTTGGTGCCACAGAAGTTGTCTTAAGTTGATATTTGTTTTTTTCCCCTTAATCCAGGTCTCTGTGACCTTTTGAACACGCTGGATGGCAAATAAACATCATAATGGGTGATAGAAAGGTTTCAACAGTGGTCGTCATTGTCCTCACTGTTTTCTGTGGTATGGTCCACTTGAACTTTGTACCCACCACATTTTTGGGCTCATGCCCTACAATGATCTCGCCAAATAAATGAACGGTTTGGATATAAAACATACATCATGGTGGGGCCCACATAACTTGATGACACCAACAAATCAATACGCCAATGTCAAGCATCTTTAAAGGGGCACAGATTGGGCCCTGACAGTGTTCAAATTGTCGCCGATATTATCGAAATATCGCCGATAATTTCGGTGTCGCCAGTGTAGAGACACCGAAACCCCAAAATTTCGTTTCGTTTCCAGATTTCGCCGAAATGTCGCCGATATTATCGGTATTTTCAAAATACGGCCGATATATTGCTGTTCCCACCAACCACGGGTGGGAACTGTAGCCAACAACCCACTTTTATCGATAAAAGGGGGGGTTGTCGGAGAGAAAATCGCAAAAAAAAAAAAAAAAAGAAATACCCATTTTTTCGCCCGGATTTGGAGGAAGACGCGAATTCAGCTGCTGTCGAGTGCAGATCGGCATTTCTGGTAAGATTTAACCCCAAAAAAATCTTTTTTTCCCGTCGAAGAATCGTCTGCAAGTTGCGAAAACCGCTTGCGGGCCGAGATTTCTTCGAAAATAGAGGTTTTTTTTTAAAAAATTTGTGATGAGGAAGAGAGATTTGCGGTCGAAAACCTCGGAGAAATCGGTGGGAAGGAATGAATTTTTGAAAATTTCAAAATGGGAGAGGGATTTGGGGTTTTTTTTCCCAAATTGGGGATCGGGAGGGCCGCGGGGTGAATGGGAATGCGTACTTGGTTACTCTGTACGCTTTTATCGTACTGAGCACACTCTGTTGGGCCCACCGAGAATGCATCTGGTCCATCCATGCGGTCCATCCGTTTTTCTATATTATTTTAGGGGTTGAGACAAAAATTTAAGGGTACCAAAAGATCAAGTGGACCACACCATTGAAAACAGTTTGAATAATGACTTCCACCGTTGAAACTTTTCTAGGCCCCACAATGATGTTTATTTCTCATCCAACCTGTTCATAAGATCACACAGACATGGATGAAGGGAAAAAACAAATAGAAGTTTGATTCAAAACTTCTGTGGCCCCCAAGATGTTTTCAACGGTAAATGTTCAATTCATACTGTTTCCTATGGTGTGGTCCACTTGAGGTTTCGATAAACTTAGTTTTTAGGCTCAAGACCTAAAATTATCTGTTAAAATGGATGGACGGAGTGGATAAATTACATAAATCATGGTGGACCCACAGGTGGGCTCTCACGATGCAAGCCATTGCATCTCTTTTACCGTGGAATCTCACCACCCCACCACGGCTTGGACTTTGGTGCAGGCAAGTGCTATATAGGCCCCACCATGATGCATCTGTTGTATCCACGCTGTTCATTAATTTTTAAATATTATTTTAGAGCTTTCCTCAAAAAATGAGGTAGATCTAAATCTCAGGTGGACCACACCACGGGAAAACAGTAGTGATTGGATATACACCATTTAAATCCTCCTAAGGCCCACTGTACTGTTTAGTTGACATCCAATCTGTTAATTAGCTCATAAAGACTCAGATGAAGGGAAAAAACAAAGATCAGGTTGTTCCAAAATCTTCATGGCCCCCAAAAAGTTTTTAATGGTCAAAGTTCATTCAACACTGTTTCTTTTAATGTGGTCCAATTGAGAATGGGATATACATCCTTTTTTTTTTTTTTTTTTTTTCCTTATCATAAAATAATTTATAAAAATAGATGGATGGCATGGATGAAATACATACCTCATGGTGGGGCCCACAGAGCACGGCAGGGGAAAAGTGGGCCCAACTTGGAGCGTATTGATAAAATCAGCAGGTAAGCTGATTTCTGGATTGGCTACAGATAAAAGCTGTAGCCAAAGACACCCAGAACCACAACTCAACTCGCAGGCTGAGTGGAGATACCCGTTTCAACAGGTTGAGTGGAGATACCCGTTTCAACACATGGTATCGATCCCTATGTGGACCCAACCATGATGCATGTGTTGTATCCATACCACCCATTAATTTGGAGAGATTTTTTTATGACATGAGAAAAAGAATGAGATAGATCTAAAGTTCAAGTGGACCCCACCATAGAAAATAGTGGCTACATACTGGCATTCCCCTTTAAAACAATGGTGCACAAAAGTTTCTGAAATCTGATCAATGATTTCTGCACCACATCCTTACATGGTTAGGATCATCCTATCATTGTAATTATTCGTCTATGGTAAATTCATGGTGCCTTAAGACGAATGAGTGGTTCAGATCATCACACACTTCAGATCATCACACCCTGAAGTGGCCCACACACTTCATTGAGTGGTGCAACTTACTATGAATCTAACATTTGATTTGATATCTTACAAAGAGATTAGATTCCGAAGGTTTCCCAGCTCTTTGGGGATGCTCCCTGATATGGCATTCCTGCCAACGTAACTGAGATAGAAAAATAAAAAATAAAAAATAAAAAAAAATCAAAGCAAATGTTAGAGTCATAGTAAGTTGCACCATAAATCAGGCACATTCAAATTACACCTTGCACACACATTATTTATTTTTATTTGTGCATTTAGTGTTAGTTTAAAAGCAGTGTTGACCTAATCAACAGATTGGATGTCAAGTAAACAGTACAACGGTCCTTAGGACCACTGTTATTTTAATGGTGGATATCCAATCACTATTATTTTCATGTGGTGTGGTCCACCTGAGATTTATATTCCTATCATTTTTACACTGAATACAAGCCGATGCACTTTTTTTTTTTTTTTTTGTCGATTATTGCAAATTTGTATACTACTAGGGAGCAAAATGTCGTCTGGATCGGGAAAAGGAGGAGCAAGGGACATTGGGTGGAAACATGGACGGCCGGTGGAGGGGAATAAATATGGAGCCATATGCAACTATTGTGGCCAAGTGATACGGAGTGGGGGAGTGTCTAGGCTAAAGGAACATTTCGCAGGGGGATACAAGAATGTGAAAGACTGTCCAAGTGTAACAAGGCCAGTGAGAGAGGAAATGAGAAGAGTGATGAATGAAGCGAAGTCACGCAAGCTGCAGCAAAAGGATTGGGAGAGGGATATGAGGGAGGAGCTACGAGGCACTGGACGGGGCCTAGGTGCTATCGACGAGTACAAAGATGACGACGATGAGGGGATCGTGTACCCCGATTACTGTGTTACGGCTCGAGAAAGGTGTGATTTTAGACAAGTGATTCGTGAGTCTCGGGCTTCAGAGTGGGAGGGGGAGCAAAGAAGACGAATTGATGAGAGTAGGCCGTCATTTGGGACATCCCAACATGAGGCTATTGGGAGCAGCAGACGATTTGAGGGAGGCAGCAGGCATGGCCTACAACGCACGCAAAGCGCTCGTATCCCAGATGCACCCATCGCAGGCGTTAATAAAAAAAGATTAAAAAGTGTGTGGAGCAAGGGGCTCAGGGAGAAAGTGGGTGGCGCTATATTTAGGTGGTTCATCTCGAGCCATGTACCATCAAATGCAGTGGCCAGTCCTCACTTCAAAAATATGATTGAGGAGGTACAGCGTGCCGGGCCCGGCGTGAAGCCTCCCACGCCACAGGAGATTTTTGGCGTCTACCTCGATCGGGAGCACGAGGAGATGCAGGCTTGGGTGTGTGGACTCCAGCCTAACTGGAAGCAGTATGGGGTAACAATCATGTGTGATGGGTGCACAGGACCCACGAAATTGTCCATTATCAATTTCATGGTGTACTATAGAGGACAACCGGTTTTCCTCAAATCCATTGATGCATCGGCCAGAATAAAAGATCATGAATACGTATATGCTCTCCTGAAAAGAGTAATTAGAGATGTTGGGCCCCAGAATGTTGTCCAAGTTGTGACGGACAATGGCAGTGCGTTCGTTAAGGCGGGGAAGAAATTAATGAAAAAGTTCAATCTCTATTGGACCCCGTGTGCGGCACACTGCATTGATTTAATGCTCGAGGAGATAGGCCAGAAGGATTCTGTCAGGAAAACCATCCAGGATGCGAGGAAAGTGACAAACTTTATATATAATCACTCATGGTTGTTAGCTGCAATGCGTGAGTGTTGTGGAGGGGACATCGTTAGACCAGGTGCGACACGATTCGCCACGAACTTCATTGCACTCGACAGCTTATACAGGCACCGCGTGGGTCTCAGAAATTTGTTCAGATCCGAGAGATACATGGAGTGGAATCAGAGGAAGACTGAGGGTGCAAAGACCTGTTCGAATATAGTGCTTTCCGATACCTTCTGGGATAAAGTTCACCACGTCGTTTCCTTCCTGCATCCTATGTACAAAGTCCTACGAGCCGTAGATAATGAGATGTGGCCTTCGATGGGGTCAATGTATGAGCTTATGAGAATCATGAGACAGAGGATAATGACTGCAATCCCCACTTCGTGTCAGTGGGTGATCAATATCATCGATTGTCGATGGACTGGGACTCTTGAGCATCCACTCCACCAAGCTGGTAAGTTTGTTGATACAACTAAGTACTTTAAGCATCACTTCTGCTTGCATGTTAATACAATTGAGTAACTAATATTTGGGTTTCAGCATACTACCTGAATCCAAAATTTCATTATAAACGTCGGCTCCATGAGAATCAAGATTTGACATCGGCTGTCCACGAGGCGTTCGAACGATTGTTCCCAGAATCAACAGTGCAAGCAGATTTCGGTAACCAGGTAATGCAATAAAATTTCTTCCTTTTAGCCTCTAGAAATATGGGTGTTTAAAAATAATCGCCTGTGAATCCGTGTTTACAGTTGTTGTGGTTTAGGGATGCGAGGAGTACGTTCTCATCCGCACTAGCAAAAGCATCGATTGAAACGATGATGCCATGTGAGTATGTTAACATAATTAAGTAATTGCATTTTTCATTTAAACTTCAAACTAAAACAAGCTCCTCATGGATATATAGGTGAGTGGTGGGCGATGTACGGAGTCGACACGCCCGCATTGTAGTTATTGGCAGTCCGTGTTCTCGCACAAACTGTATCCTCCTCACCGTGTGAGAGGAATTGGAGTACATGGTCACTCATACACACCAGCAAGAGGAACAGACTAGCATATGAGAAGCTGCAAAAGCTCGTTTACTGCCATTACAATATGAAGTTAAGAGAGAGGCAGTTGCGGGTAGACCGAGACATGGAGGAAAATCAAGACCCATTAGACCTGTTGTCTATAGGTAACATGGCACAGATAGGTGATGATGATGAGGACCCACTTTATGAGTGGGTCAAATCAACTGATTTAGATGATGCGGATGGAGGCCCTGCTCCACAGGTAGCCGAGGGAGCAGCGGCTCTAGGTATCAATGTCGATCAGGTAGTAGAGGAACAAAAGGCAGATACAGACTCATTTGATCCTTTGGTGAGGCGTTCAGCACGTTCCAATGAGGGTGAGGAAGCATCTTCACGACCCCCTCCTCATCATCAAGTCATAGTGAGTGATGATGATGATGAGACTCAACCCCCACTTGACACTGGTCCTGGGGACGACGACGACGACGACGACGATGACGGTGATGAGGGAAGGGATAGAGGCACCGACACTAGTATAGGTGGTACTAGTGGGGGTGGGGGTGGCAGTGGTGGGGGGTACAGGACAGCTCAGAGCCAACGATCCGTTGGCCAGTTCACTGAGGAGCAGAGCTTTGACCATGCCACTCAGGACGAGGATCATGGATCTCGTCCACCATCTAGGGCGAGAGCATCTGAGCCCAGATATATGTTCGAGCGTCGTTCGAAGAAGAAAGCCGGACGCGCCACGGCTGATACTCTCACACGCAGCTTGTCATCTATGGACATAAGTTCAGATCAGGGGAGCTCTACCCCTGTCCCACCTTATGCTCATGGGGGATATCACGGGTATGGCCATGACAACTCTGACATTCAGTCACGCTCTTCTACCCATGGGTATAGGCAGCCGGAAGATAGTTCTTCGAGTCATGACCCTTTGATAGGAGGATATCCGGGGTACCCGTATGACTGACAGCAATACTATCAAGGAGTCAGGGTTAGACTTGATCTGTTCCCTCAGTACCCTGCTCAGGAAATGCCGTCGATGTATGTCACGCAATTCCCACGTCTGGGCGTACTTATACAATTTGGGGAGGATGACTATTAGAGGTACATAAGAGAGTTCCTCAATTGGTACAAGCAGAGGATGACCTGGGAATAGTACTGCCAATATGTTGAGCAACAGTACTACTCTCAACTGCCACGGGATCCGGACAATGATTACGAGCCACCTCGTCACTCTATGTGGGGATGAAACATGGGCAAAAATGTGTATTTTTTTTCAATTCATTTACTTTTGCATGTCTTAATTGTTGTAAGCTTGCATTTGTATTATATAAACTAATTTTGGTTACTATTTAAGTGATTTCTTACGACAACGCATACTTTTTTGGCCCCCATTAAATGGAAACTTCTAATTTAAAACATTCTTTTTGCAAAATTTTCATTCCTGAATATATAACTATGTGTATTTAGGCATGTCCTGAAGCTTCACTGAAAAATTCCACCATTTTCTCCATATTTTTCCCTTTTTCCCTGCATTTCCGGTTATCGGCAATATTATCGGCGATAACGATATTATATCTTTATCTCCGGCCAGCGAAACTTGTAGCGATACCGACAACTCGAACACTGGGCCCTGATTGGGTACAAGCCCCACCAGGACGTAGCTAGAGACAAACAATCATGTTAGGGGCTCTATGTGGCCCACCATGATCAATATGTTTTGATCCACACTATCCATCTATTTCGATAGATTATTTTAGGTCATTAGCCCAAAAAAACGCCTATTAAAGGCTTAGTGGACCACACCACATTAAGCAGTGGGGATTGACCTCTTACTGTTGGAAACATCCTAAGGCCCACTATGATGTTTATTTACAATCCAAGTTGTATGAAGGGAAAACATAAATATAAGCTTGATCCCAAACTTATGTAGCCCCTAAGAAGTTTTCAACTGTAGAATTTAAATTCCCCACTACTTCATGTGGTGTGATCCACTTAAGCCTTCAATCTGAATCCTTTCTTGGCTAATGCCTTAAAACGATCTATCAAAATAAATTGACGACATGGATAAAACATATAGATCTTGGTGGGCCCCACAAATCCCTTGACATGATTGTCCGTCTCTAGTTGCCTGGTGGGGATATTACCCAATCCATGCTCCCTCTAAAGTCCATGGTGTGCAATCTTCTCCCTCTCCGAAGTCCATGGTGTGGCACACCACGCAATTCGCTTCCACCGACATGGATCCCTTCGAAAGACTGTGGAGGAACTTCCGGCCAAGAAAATCTAGGTGGGGCCCACCGTGATGTTTCGTCCAGTCGTTTTTCTAGATCATGTTAGGACATAATCCCCCAAAATGAGGAAGATCCAATACTCAAGTGGGACATGTGACCTGAAAAAGTGTAGGTAAATGCCCATTGTGATGTTTATACGCCATTCATACTATTCATAAGGTCATTCTTATTGAGATGAATTGAAAACACAAAAATATTAGCCTAACCCAAGACTTTTGTGGCCCCACAAATGCCTCAATGGTGGACATTCAATCCTTACTATTTTCTCTCATGTAACTTACTTGAATTTTGGATCCGTCTCATTTTTTGGACCATATCCTAACATGATCTAGAAAAACAAATGGACGGGGTGGATATCTCACAAACATCACGGTGGGCCCCGCCTAGCATTCCAAAGCAGGGAGTTCTCGTCAAAGGCTTTCGCGGGGAATCTGCATGGAAGTGGATTGTGTGGTATGCTGGTGGTGTGTTGATGTCATCAAGTTTTGTGGGCCCCACCATGACGTATGTTTTATATCCAAATAGTTCATCCATTTGGCGAGATCATTTTAGGGCATGAGCCTAAAAATGTGGCAGATCCAAAGCACAAGTGTACCATACGGCAGAAAGCAGTGGGGACAATGACTTACCATTGAAACCTTCCTAGGGTCCACCATGATGTTTATTTGCAATACAACCTGTTCAAAAGGTCACATAGACATGGATTAAGGAAGAAAACAAATATCAGCTTGATCCAAAACTTTGGTGGGCCCAAGAAGATTTCAATAGTTGGCATTCAATCCACACTATCTTCTGTGGTGTGGTCCACTTGATCTGTGGATTTGCCTCATTTTTTGGCCCATGCCCTAAAATAATCTAGCAAAAATGATTAATTGTGGATAGAACACATACATCATGGTGGGGCCCACAAAACTTGGTGACATGCACACCATGCAATTGACTTCTGTGTGTTGCATGAGTGCATTTTCAAAATGTAAGACCAATCATTCCCCCCAGGTGTGTTGTTAAAACACTTGGTTGGGTCACGTCATGATTGTGGGGCCCACCTTAATATATTTGTTTATATCCACTTGGTCCATTCATTTTGCTAGCTCTTTTTAGTGCATTTTCCGAAAAATGAACCATATCCAAATCTTAGGTGTACTACATCACAGGAAACGGTGGTGATTGAAAGCTCACAATAAAAAGCATCCTGGAGCTCACTGTAATGTTCATTTCCCATCCAACCAGTTGATAAGGTCACATAGACCTGGATTAAGGGAAAAAACAAATATCAGCTTGATAAAAAACTTCCATGGCCCCAAGAAGATTTCAATGGTAGGCGTTCAATAACATTGCCTTCTGTGGTGTGGTCGACTTGAGCTTTGGATTTGCCTCATTTTTGGGCACATGCCATAAAATGATCTCACAAAATGGATGGTCGATGTGGATATAACACATACATTATGGTAGGCTCCACAGAACTTGGTGACGTTAGCACACCTAATCTATATGCATAGATAATCTAAGAAGGGAATAGAGAGAGAGGCATGAAGTATTAAGCACGGAGTGTAAAGCGGGAATAGGAAAGAGAAAGTAGAGAGAGAGAGAGAGACTCGTGACTCTCTTTCAGACAATCTAAAACATAAGTTAAAGGGAGTCTATAGAGGTGGAAAGCTACAGTTTAGATTAGGTTCGCATATATCTAGCTCCCTTATGCTACGGTTCGTAGGGGAGCATTATATATATATATATATATATATATATATATATATAATATATATATATATATTATATATATATATATATATATATGTATGTATGGATCATTTTTGTAAACATGGGCATGCAAAGAATGTATTTTGGTAGACTCAGAATTCTTAGCATCACCTTTTTTGTAAGGTACACTTAGATATTACGGTCCATTAATTTTGATTGATTATCACTCTTCCGGCTAATAATTGGAGGATATGATCTCGTGAGTGGTAAGTCTTTTTATCTCTTCAATTAATTTCAATACTTTCAAGTTTACTACATCACACCAACTCCTAAAAAATGCTAGTCAATTGTGGGTTAGGTGTCAGTCTTTTGGTTTCCACAACAAATATCTAGAAAGGAAATAGTTGATAGATTTGATGCTAAATTGGGCAATTTATTGGTAGAAAAGTCTTGTATTTTATGTAAATCTAATGGCAAACAATAGCTATGGTATTCAGTAGCGTTCGAAGTATCGGTATTGCTACAAGTTAAATTGACTGGGGATAAAGGAATAATATTGATATTGCTAATAACCGAAAATGCGGGGAAACATTGGGGAAACACGGAAAAAAACGGTGGAATTTTTCAGTGAAACTTCAGGAGATGTTAAAATACACATATTTTCATATTTAGGAATAAAAAGATGCTAAAAGAATGCATACATAATAAGTTTCCATTTAATGATGGCCTAAAAGCATGTGTTGTTGTAAGAAACTACTCCAACCATCCAAACCATCCATCCAATCATCCCATATATCCATCCAACCATCCAACCTTCCATCCAAACATCCATCAATGTTTCAGAAAATCGAGAACACGATATTTCGTTGACAAATCATCGACAACTGGAAAGGAAATGAAAGGTTGTTGTCTCGATATTGTCCACCTTGCGATAAGGATCGATATTATCGCCGACAATTTGAACCTTGCATACACCCATGCACTCATTAAAAAGAATTGAAATGGATTTTTTTTTAATAAACAAGTTTTTCATGATATCGATACACTGGTAATATTATCGAAATATCACCGATACATTGGCAATACAAATGGCACATGGAATGTACACTGTTGAAAATATTGGTGATATCGATACATTGGTGATACAAGCGACACTTGGAATTTACACAGTAGAAAATATTTGCGATACATTGGCAATACTTTGGCAATATATCACCAATACCTGGAATTTTTTTGGCTACTTGTGTTATTGGTATTGCTACTAGTGTTATTGGTATCGCTAAGCTGGAGATACAAATAATATCATGGATACTCCAAACAATGGTATTTAGATTATGTGTAGGGAGTACCTAGATATGCCAATGAGTTGTGTCTATCGCCTTTTAATTGCTGATTTACTCCACTTGAGCTTTGTCTTGGTATTTCCTGTCCACTACATATCAGCATGGTTCTGTGGATTATTTGTGTCTATGGTGGTATGCCAATTATAGAATGTAAACAATGTTGCTTTATCAACTGGAATTTGAATTGATAGTGTTCACCATACCACTTATAGGGTATTTCACTTAATAGTTTGATTATGAGGATGACAAGCACATTATATATTCACAGGTGACAGAGGCTCTTAGACATGCTGGCCTTGAATCTTCCAATCTCATCATTGGTATTGATTTCACAAAGAGCAATGAGTGGACTGGTATGCCCTTATCTAACTGCTAAAGTAGTTTCCCACCCTTTTTGTGAGTATTGTGACATGCCAACTTATTTTGCAAATCAGGTAAAGTATCGTTCAACCACCGGAGCTTGCATCACATTGGAGACTCTCCAAATCCTTATGAACAAGCAATCTCTATTATTGGAAGAACCTTATCTACTTTTGATGAGGATAACTTGATACCGTGTTTTGGGTTTGGAGATGGTAGGTTTTCTGTTAAGAGTGTCTTAAGCGAATTAGATTAAAAGATTTTATCCACATTAGATAGATCATGAACATCCATTTTGTTTTTGGACAGCATCGACACACGATCAAGATGTTTTTGGTTTCTATCCAGATGAGAGACGCTGTAATGGTTTTGAGGAAGTACTGATGCAGTACAAAGAAATAGTCCCACATCTGCAACTATCTGGTTAGTATTCTACCCCTCCGTTCCTCAGCACTCCTCAAAGTTTGACCATTTGGTGATTATAAGTTGTGGTTTTACTATTTCATGTTGCAGGCCCAACGTCGTTTGCTCCTATCATCAATACTGCTATGACGATTGTGGAGCAAAGTGGCGGCCAGTATCATATTTTGTTGATAATTGCTGATGGACAGGTATAATGTCTTTGAGGAAATATACACCCTGGATTTAGCATTTGCTCGGCCTAACATATATCATATATGTCTGGCCACCTTTTGGAGATATAGATCATTTGTCTAGTTGGTCAACACTGCAAATTGGAGACACCCAATTACCACCCCATTTGGGCCCAAAATTGTACATGCTAAATCGGACATTTTGTAGTAATTGTCTATTGTCATCCGAAGGCTAGGATCACTTGATAGGGGAGATATTTTTTCCTTTATGGCGGGTTTCTTCTATGAAGTTGTTGCTCTCCCTCGAACATGCTTTGTTGCTCTCCCTCCTAGGCTTGACCTTCACTAACATTTTAAAACTGGCACTCCCATGCTCCAACCCCCAATTCTACTCGCTCTCATCATGCTTTGTTCAAGTAAGGTTTAGAAATTGCTCATCCCATGATGTGGCCCATCATATCAACAAGTTACTAAAAGGTGAGCCTTAACTGTAGCATTGCTAGGTTGAATAAAAAAAGAAGGATATTTTGGTGATATAAACCATTCGTCTAGTGGGTCAACATGGGAAATTGGAGAACACTCAATTACCTCCCCATTGGATAGTCCAAACTGTCTAATTGGGCCCAAAATTGTACATGCTAAATGGGACATTTTGTTGTAATTGTCTATTGTCATCTGATGGCTAGGATCACTTGATAGGGGAGATATTTTGGCCTTAAATGGCAGGTTTCTTCTACGAAGTTGTTGCTCCCCCTCGAACTCGCTTTGTTGCTCCTCCTAGGCTTGACCTTCACTAACATTTTAAAACAGGCACTCTCATGCTCCAACACCCAATTCTATTCCTCTCATCATGCTTTGCTCAAATAAGGTTTAGTAATCGCTCATCCCATTATGTGGCCCATCATATCAACAACTTAAGTTACTAAAAGGCGAGCCTCAATTGTACCATTGTTAGGTTGAATAAAAACAGAAGGATATTTCTTTAGATATAGCATTCAATAGCATTATCATTTTTTTGACAAAGAAGCCTAGTTTTGTAACTTGCTATGGGAGCGGATTTTAGTTCTCTAAGTTGAATACATTTTCTCCTGGAAAAAAAGCATATTAGTCAAGACAGACTATGGCTGGAGGGATCTGAAATTCATTTCAATAAACCATAAAGAAAGAACAAGAGTTAGTAAGTTAAACTACTATAAGAACCGGTGCACACCATGAAAAAGATTCAGTCCTATACTTGCTTTGCCTCCGCCCTTTCATGGGTTTGATTTCTCTTATCAGAGTGGAACTGATGATAGGATGTGTTCCCCCAGTGGAGTGCAATGGGCCTGATCGAAGCCATACTATACAGGCTGACTCAATGAGTCATCAGACCCAACCCAATACTAAATGGTCTGGATCTGAATCTAGCCTTCGATCTTGGTCCAAAACATCACCCTGATTGTTCCACAGAATCTCTCTAAGTTGTCATGCCTTGGACCCAATTATTAAATAGGTTGGGTTTGGAAGACATGGAAATGGACCCAACCTATAAATATTAATTTAGTACCACGCTTTTGTGTGTGTTTTGTTTACGTGCTCTGTTTAATGATTCACAATATGTTTCATACATTATTTGTTGTAATGTAATTAAAAAAAAACATGTATAAAAGAGGACAGATGGTCACACTCCTATGGTTCATTAGGACAATGGGAGTATTCTTAAACAAACTCTTGAACCTCGTCAAAGTGAAAGAGGAGAAATTCCCTCTAGATACATCCAAATCAAGGGAGAATTGTACTATTCCGTTGCGATTGATGATGATAAGCATGATTCTTATTAGGATGCATTGTTGTCTCTATATTTGATTGATTAGGTAACTACCATTGGTGAGAAGATTTGTCTCCATGGCTAAAAATCAAGTCTGAGAACTTAGAGATTTGCCAGCCAATTGTGTAGTGATAAGGAGTAAATGAGTATTCGAAATTAAAGAATGGCAAGATGGTACGGGGGCAAAAATTATGCACGCTTAGTTTCCAAAGGTCACACAGATCGAAGGCACTGATTACGAGGAGATCAATGTTCGTAACAAGGATATCATTACATGTGTTGCTGACTGGGGATACAGAAACATGTATTGATTTTGTTGATACCAGGAGATGTGTCGCTAACTCAGGGAAACATGGCATAAACGGTGGAATTTTTTAATAAAACTTCAGGATATGCTAAAAGACATATTTACATATTTATGAATTAAAAAATTCCAAAAAGGAACTGGACATAATAAGTTTTCATTTAATAGGGGCCTAAAGCATATGCTGTCATAAAAAAAAAAAGGTGCAATGGTAACCAAAATGAGTTCATATCATACAAATGCAGGTATTAAACAATGGCTAAAACATCTAAAAAAGTAAAGGAATTGAAAAACATACCCATCTAGCCGTCCCTTGTACTCACACAGAGTTGCAAGATAGCTCAAGTTGTCATTGTTGGCCCCACTCGATCGGCCATAATACTGCTTGATGTAGGACCGATGCATGAACAAAATAACATATGAGATCAAGTAGCAGAATTAAGACAATTAACAAAAAAAAACACGAACATTGCGATAATCATCATGAATATTATGAAAACCAAAAAAACGTCATGCATAATCCTAACCTAAGTTACCAACATCTTCACACAAGATCATTAAATAAAAGGAAACTAGGATCTAATGGATTTAAGGACATCCAATTAGCATAGGGTATAGTCTATTTCAAAGTAGAAAGCCTAATACAACATAGGGTAAAATTAGGGTTTTAAGAAATTGGGAAAATCTAGGAAAGTTAGGGATTTCTAGATTTAGGGTTAGGGTTTTGATAGAGAGTAAAAGGGTTTTTGATTTAAGGGTGAAAGAAGCAAAAAAGGATAAGGTGTGGCCGTACGGCCAACCAGGAAAGTTCACACGTGTGGCATTGAATGGATGGGTTAGGTCTCTTAGCGTTTGAGATTGTAGATAGGTAAAGGAAAGATGGGTTTAGGAGAAGATGAAGGCTTAGGATAGGAGAATCAAAGAACTTGAAAAAAATACCTTGATAGAGGGGAAATAGATGGTGATATGGGGATGGATGGAGACCTCGCACCTCCGTTGATGAAGATTAGCCTCACACCAATCTCTCTCAAATCACATGGAAGTATCTTCAAATCTCATAAAGATGGAAGAAGAAAGTAAGAGCTCTCTCTCTCTCTCTCAATCACAAAATCCAATGAGGGAGAGGGTCACACGCCCATCCTCTTTTATAGCTCCAAGAAAGTTAAAAAATTATAATAAACACCCTGTTTTGTGAATTTTGACGAAAATATCTATGGTCTAACTAAAATAAACTAAAAACACTCATAATGGTATCCAAATATAATATAAACAAAACTAAATCCTATAAGCTGATAAAATCTAAGAAAAACTAGTATGGACGATTCACGATCAATGGCCCGATCATGTGATCCAACGGCCCGATCGTCACGTCCATCCAATCCAACGGTTTGGATCACTCCATAAAGCAGCCCATGTGCATCTTCCTAGTATGCGGTCTTCCAGATGCTTGCACATGCACATGGGGTCTTTAGCATGATCACGGGTGCTCGCTTAGCCACAGGGAAATCCGTGCAGCCCGCCTCCTCCTCTGATACGTACGCTAAGGTGTACATGAAGTGATGTCCTCATCACTGATGCTCCACTATTGACAATGCTGTGCTCAGGTCATTGTCTATTCATATTAGTTGAGGTACTCTCTCACGTATCCCTAGTACTCACTCTCTTCGAACTATCTGAATACACCTAGATGTGGGTACTGTATGATGGTAACCAACTGTGGCCGAGTACGGTCCTGACGAAACAAACCGACTCCCACCCCGATTTCTGCATAGAACCGAGCCCAATAATATGATGAGTACCCCGAATATCCTTCTCCTCACCCGTAATTATAAGTGCTCTCCTGGGCCTACAAGTATCCATAGCTAGACGACTGTGATAGAGTGTTGTAGCCTCCATACTCATAACCATGATACTCCCCATGTAGGTAAGGTGGGATGGAAGTGGAGCTCCTCGGTTTTGAGCTGGCATTTATCAATGACAAGATGCATGCAAGAGACTCCTCGATGTGTGAACTTCTTTCCACCATTTCAACGCTATGCTCCTTTGCTCAATGATAATGGATGAGATTTATGTTCTCGTCTCAAGTGGCATGGGGAAAGCGGCCCTCCCAAATGAACTGGTTGACAGATCGTTGATTCAGACTCATCGTTAACCCGCACTACTGCCGCCTTCACTCCCAGTGGTATCATCTCCACCCTTGCTGGACTGGTCTACATCCCCGTCATCACCACTTCCATTAGCTCTGTCATCGTCGTCACCATCTCCGTTGCCATCGCCACTACCGGATGCGGATAAAATTTGTTAATTGCTCAAGACTACCCGATGTCAGGGAGTAGGCTGTGATTGTGCATCGCCACCGTCATCAAGATGTACCTTTGTTTATATTGTTCTGATTAATATGATTTCTATTGACATTCATAGAGGATTCATAGCATTGCTAAAATACGCATAAGAAAGGGACAAAGCACACATAGTTGTAAGCCCGTGTAAGGAGAGGATGCTGCCCGTTGCCAAGCCCTAATTGAAGAGTGAGAGGGTGTTGGCCTCTTCGATAGAGAGTGCGGGGGTGTTGCTTCTAGGGCATTGGCAACACAACCCAAAGAGCATGAGGGTTGTTGTTATCAAAGTGTCAACAACACACTCCAAGGAGATTAGGGGCTGCTGCCATTGTCGGGGTGCCAATAGTACACTCGAAGGAGGGAACGCGCATTTAATTGATGGGATGCTGTCAGGGTGCGCTGATTGATGGGCCATTTGATTAAAGGCGGGCCATCTGAATAGTGGGGTGTGGAGTGCGCCCCTTGTTAATTTAATGCCGGATGATGAGCATGACTGATCAAAGACTACACAAAGCGTGATTCACTAGGTTGATGCAACACGACTTGCTTGAATACATAATTGCTGGGAACTCGACCTACTTGATGCCCGATTGGTGGGACACAACCTACTTGATGGACAATTGGTGGGGCTTGGTTGTATATCCCTATGAGAACGTGGGATTTACGAATGGAAGATGGTCTTCTTCGAGGGAGACAACCTCTTAGCACTAGGCTGAAAGAAACTCTGCAATGCCCTTATTTCATTGTTCGTTGGGTTTTTAACATTCATTTCATATCCTAGGCCCACATGGCCTACTTAATCATAACCTTTTATTATAAGACCCCTCATCTAACTAATAATGAAGAAAATGAATAAAGAAATCCTAATGCAACATCCTACTAAGAAACCAAATAATTACCACACCATGTCAGTAGCCACGTCATCAACACGCCATGTCACCAATCCTTTGGGCGCATATCATCCTTCTCTCTTTCATACGAACCTTGTCCTCAAGGTTCAAAATTGGGAAAGTGAGTCTTCAAATGATCAATGTCTTCCCATGTTGCATCATCGGCCGAGTGATGTTGCTGCTGAACCAAGACCTACAGTATTCAATTTGAACCACGCTTGAGAACTCAACAATCATGGACAACATGTGGAACAAGTGGGACATGTACATCATCTACCATGAGTGGTAAGTTGGAGGAGATTGGAACATGAGGGCCAACATGCTTTTTAAGCAAGGAAACATGAAACACCAGGTGTATTTTAGAATTTGGTGGAAGCGCCAAACGATATGTAACTAGGCCAATGTGCTTCGTCATGGGAAATGAGCCAAAGAAGCGGGGAGCCAACTTGTTATTGGGGCGATGAGCCAATGAAGATTGTCGGTAACGATGCAGGTGTAGGTACACCAAATGACCAACCTGAAATTTGTGCTCGGTCCTATGATGGCCATATTGTACTGTCATTCGGTTTTGGGCCTTCGATAAATGGACTTTTAGTGTGCGAAGAAGCTGATCTTGATCTTACAATTGTTGGTCGACTCGTGCAACATTAACTGTCCTTGGAATGTATGTAGTGATGGTCAGAGGAAGTCGCCTGCAAATGGCCTAGAAAGGAATCATCTTAACAACTATTTGATAACAGGTGTTGTACCACCATTCGGCCCATGAAAGCCATTGAACCCAAGTTTTGGGACTGTCATCTAGGAGATAGGTTTCGAGGCAATGATTAAGCAATTCGATCTGGTTGTTGGTTTGGGGATGATAGGCTGTACTCATGTGAAGCTCCTTACATTGCAAGGAGAAGAATTCCTGCCAAAAATTGCCAAGGAAGATGCGGTCACGGTCCGATACGATGGTACGAGGCATGCCATGTAATTTGGAGATATCCTGAACAAAAACCTCAACCACCATATGAGTCGTATATGGATGAGCTAAGGACGAAAAATGGGCATACATGGAGAGGCAATCAATTACAACAATGATTGTTGAGTTGCTCGCGGACTTAGGTAGGCCCTCGATGAAGTCTATGGAGATGTCCTCCCAAATATGGTTTGTAATTGGAAATGATTGGAGAAGTTCGGCTAGAGAACTAGTCTCATATTTGTGTTGTTAGCAGATGGTACACAACGATAAAGTCCTTTACATCTTTCTTCATTCCATGCCAATAGAAATTAAGTGATAGCTGCTTGTAAGTCCGAAATAGGCCAGCGCGGACAGTAGATAGTGTGCAATGGAATTCCTTCAAAATGGCCGACTTAAGAGTGGAATTGGTTGGAACAAAGAGACGACCCTTATAAAGGAGAAGAGAGTCAACATAAGCATACTGATGCAGGACATGAAATTAAATATGGGATGCAAAAAATCAAGCTTGTGAGTATACCAATTTTAAACAGTCACAAAATTCCACATTATACATACTATCAAACATTCAAAAAGGAGAATCTATGGGGGTCCAAGCCTACACAACTTTAGGACTGGATCAAATAAAATTATAAGCCAAACAAGCCCAAAGGAGTGTAAGAATCATCCATTCTTGCAAAGGATTGTTCCCAACTCAAGAGATTCACTAAGTTTCAATTTGGTGGAAAATCTAGGGTTTGAAAATTGGGGATAATTGGGATTTGGGACTCTTTAGGGTTAGGGATTTGGATTAAGGGGCTTTTTTAATCAAAAGAGAAGGAAATAGAGGAAAAAGAGAACCTGGGATGAACCACGCGCGCTGGAAAACAGATGGGCCTGGATGCACGTGCGTGACAGGTCGTCCGCACGTGTGTGGGGCCCACAAAGTCAAAAACCGACTTCTAAGCTAGGATTGGCCAGGGATGGGCTGCCTCCATACTAAGTTTCATGTCGATCCATCGCAAGGTCTGTGCGCAGTACTTCGCCGAAGTTTCAGCCCCTTAGATGGGACAAAATCTGAAAATCTGTTTGTGCACTGCTGTAGGAGAAAACATGGATGTGAAAAGGGGTGAAACAGATGGTGAAAGGGGTGTAGAGGGTGATGGAGGTGATGCGTGAGAAGATGGAGAGGATTTGGAGCGGATGTGGCTTCGCACCACGGTAGTTAGCCCTTTGAAGAAGGGAGGGCTTCGCACCCAATTCGATTCTTCAACGCAAAGAGAGAAGAAGAAACGCAAGAATTTTTATTAATCAAATATCATTGCCATACCTACATGGGATTGCCATATTTATAAGAAAACCTTAAACCTAAAAAAGACAGAATTACCCTTGTGCCATGTGCACACACTAATACCAAAAGCTAAAACAAATAAATACTAATCTAAGCAATCAAAGCCGTTCATGAAGTTTCTAATAACAAAAATAGTCAAAACTCAAAATCCTAGATCATCTAAAGTAGTGGGCTACGATCATGAGATCCGATGGTAGAATCTATGTGATGATCGGGTCCACTCCAATGCTCCATAACGCAGCTCCCTAATTATGAGGCCCTCCAAAGATGTCGTCATTGATTGAAATTGAAAGTGGGGCCCGCCTCCTCTTCAAATACATGCGTAGAGGGGGCATGTGCATGATGTTCCCATTAAGTCTCCCCGATTGCGAAGGTTTCGCCACTGGTGAAACAAAGCTCCTGAACCGCTCCAAGATGTCTGGATTAAGTCTCTGAAGCTCTTCCTCTGTGAGCCATGTACTGTTTGAAGCTGGGCGTGACTTCCACTTGACAAGGAACTTTTGAAAACCACCATCCAGTGTCGATACAATCTGATGGTCTAAAATATCCTCTATCTCTTCTCTAGATGTGGGAAGGGTAGGTATAGGAGGTAAAAGGCTTGGAAGATGGGTCGGGAAGAGGCCATGGTCAAGGGAAAGATCTTGGGAACTGGGATGGTTATGTGAAAGGCTGAACAATGCGTCAGTGGTCCCCTGAAATGAAACTAGATCCTCTACATTGAATGTGAAATTAATTCCCATGTAAGGTGGAAGATACACCACATACGCATTGGGACCGTTTCGTTTTATAATTTTGAACGGTCTAGGGCTACGTGCAGGTAATTTCCAAACGGTTCCGTAAGGATACTGCTCTGGCCTGATGTAAACCATCACAGAGTCCCCTACATTGAATTCCTTGAATCGTTTATGTTGGTCTGTAGAAAATTTGTATTGTTCATTACTAGTATTGATCCTTCGCCTGATTTCTTGATGCAATGAATGAATATGATGTGTAAGGACTCTGTAGACTTTGATGGCCTATAAGACAGGGACATAAGGATAAGATCAATAGGCTTTCTAGGTTTACAACAAGCAACGACTTCAAAAGGACTTATAAGGATAAGATCAATAGGCTTTCTAGGTTTACAACCAGTAACGACTTCAAAAGGACTTAAACTTGTGGATTTATTGACAAAACTATTATATGCAAATTCGGCGATAGGTAGTGCAGTGTCCCACGTCCTGGTGTGCTCCCCCACTAAACACCTGAGCAAATTTCCTAGGCTTCTATTGACCACCTCAGTCTGACCATCGGTCTGAGGGTGGTAGGCAGAAGAAAATTGGAGCCTAGTACTCATCATATACCATAGTGTCTTCCAAAAATAACTCATGAACCGTACGTCATAGTCAAACTATGGTTTTGTGTAACCCATGAAGTTTGACAACCTCACTAAAGAACAATTTGGCAACATGGGATACGTCAGAAGTCTTCGAACAAGGGATGAAGTGGGCCATTTAGAAAAACGGTTCACGACAACAAATATGTAATTGTGTTTTCGAATGGTCTTGGGGAGCCCATTCACGAAGTCCATATTAATGTCCTGCCAAGGGGCGAATGGAACTGGCGAAGGTGTGTATAGCCCTGTATTCTGCTTTTTCTATTTTGCCAGTTGACAAGTACGACACTGCCCTATAGTTTTGGCCACGTCTCGCTTGCGGCTTAGCCAATAAATTCTATCTTCCACTAGGGCAATGGTCTTGTCTTGACCAAAATATCTTATGACCCCTCTTGAATGTAACTCCTAAACAAGAAAATTGCGGATAGAGGTGTGAGGTATGCACAAACGGTCACTCTTAAACAAATTTTCGTCCAATATCAAATACTCACTGCTAGTTTCTGACGGACTCTCTAACAACGATGTGTACACAACTCCAAAATCCGGGCACTCAAAATAATCCTCTCTGACACGCTCGAGCCCCGTGACTTCGACACTCATGGAATTGAGTAATGCGACTCGACGACTCAACACGTCGGCAGGCTTATCCTCTATACCAGCCTTGTGCTTAAGCACAAAAGTGTACTCTTGAAGGAATTTGATCCACTTAGCGTGCTTAGGGTTTTATTTCTTCTGAGAGTTTATATATCGCAAGGCCTCGTGATCTGAGAACAACACGAATTCTTTTAGCAATAGATAGTGTCGCGAGTTGCGCAATGACTGCACTACTGCATAGAATTCTTTGTCATAGGTGGAGTATTTTTGCTTCGCCTCATTCAATTTCTCACTAAAAAGACGACAAGGTGCCCTTCCTAACTAAGTACTCCTATACCAACTCATGATGCATCGCATGCGACCTCGAAAACTTTCGAAAAATCCGGAAGTCGCGTGACTGGAGCCTCGGTCATCTTAGCCTTTATCTTGTTGAAGGCCTACGAGGCTGCCTTCGTCCATTAAAACTCTTCTTTTGTTTTATGTAATCCATGATGGGAGCCATAACGGAACTGAAGCCTCGAATGAACCGTCTATAAAAGGTGGCCAAGCTGTGAAAGCTGCGCACTTCGTGAATATTGCGGGGTTCAGGCCAATTGATAATGACCTTAACTTTCTCGGGATCCGCTAACACATCCTTACCTGACACAACAAAACCTAAGAAGATAACACTACTAGACATAAACCTACACTTCTTTAGGTTGGTGTAATTTTTTCGGCTCTAAGGATCCCACAAACCTGGCTCAAATGGTTGAGGTGTTGTTCCTTGGTCATGCTATAAATCAAGATATCATCAAAGTAGACCAGGAACTTCGCCTCAACACTTGGGTCATCACACGCATGAAGGTACTCGGGGCATTAGTCAACCCAAAAGGGATGACTAGCTACTCGTATAGCCCATCCTTCGTCTTGAAGGCCGTCTTCCACTCACTGCCAGGACGTATACGGATTTGGTGATAACCACTTTTGAGGTCAATTTTCGAGAAGATAGTAGCGTTGGTCATCATGTCCAACATTTCATCAAGACGCGGTATGGGAAACCGATACTTGATTGTGATTTAGTTGATGGCCCTACTATCAACACACATCCTCCATGTGCCATCCTTCTTAGGTATAAGAAGGGCGGGCATGGCACACGGGCTCATGCTCTCTCGAATGAAACCCTTTTCTAGGAGCTCATCAGCCTGCCTCTTCAACTCCGCATGCTCCTTTAGGTTCATTCTGTAATGAGGGAGGTTTGACAGAGTCGCCCCAGGGACTAAATCAATGGCGTACTGTATATCCCTCAAAGTGGGAAGCTCATCCGGTAGATCATGAGGAAAGACATCACGAAACTCATCCAATACCGGAATGGCCTCAGTGGATAACTCTACACTAGCCTCTGGTGCACTCTCCCTAGCCACAAGGGCGTACACCATTGAGTCCAATTCAGTCTCTCGCTCAAAGTCTTTAGCATTTAGAATATGAAGAGGCTTAGACTTGGACTTCGATTCTTTCAATTTTTTCTAGCCGCTCGCACCACTCTGTGGTGGACTTCTTTCAAGTCGTGTTCTTTGGTGGGAGAGGATTTAGCTTGACTTTCTTGTCCTAAAACTAAAATGTACACACATTCGAACGACCAAATATGGTGACATCCCTGTCATAGAGCCAGGGCCTACCCAACATAATGTGGCCAACATCCATGGGAACAACATCACACTAGAGTGTGTCTTTATATGATCCAAACTGAACAGGAACAAGACAACGGTGCGAGATTAGAATGGAAGTCTCATCAACCTAAGACACTCTATAGGGTTGAGGATGGGTTTCAAGCTTTAAGCCCAAACGACTCACAGTGTCAGTTGATGCCACATTGGCACAACTACCACTATCCGCGATCATCTTGCAACTCTTATCACTACATTTTGCATAGGTATAGAAGATTGTGTTGCGGCGCCAATTGTCGGCATTCTTTGTTTGTGCAAAGGCGCAATGAACAACTGCAAGTGTCGCAGTCTCTTGCGCTCCCTCTTCCGCATCACTAGGGATCTCCTTTGGCTCATATTCTTCCTCCTCACCGTTACTTTCTGGGGGTACTACTTTTACTTGGCCATCAATAAAGAACACTTTGGTGCCATCTTTCGTGCTACACTGGTGGGTAAAGTGACCAAATCCTTAACATCTAAAACACCTAGTCGCATCGCCTCTACGCGAGCTAGACCCAACAACTCCTTTACCCTTATTATCCTCGGGCCTAGACTGAGAACTACTGGAAGGCTTGTATTGATATCCAGTGCCAGGCTTAGCCCCAGAAGGGTTAGCCTTAGAGCCAGAATCACGGGACTCAAAATGCCTTCCCACAGATGCCTTGAGGTATTGCTCGACCTCCAACACCACTTGATACATTTGTTTAAGTGTGTATATGTCTTTGGCGAGCAACTCTCTCCTAATGTCAGAACAGAGGCCTGTCTTAAATCAAGCAAGAGTGAGCACAAGATCCTCTTCAACCTTACACCGGGTCAAGTACTCTTCGAACTTCTTAATCTATTCAGCCACACTCATGGAACCCTGTCGAAGAGACTGTCAATCTTCAACCAACCTCAAGTGATAAGAGAAAGGAAGATACTTCTCTTTTAGAATTGCTTTCATTTATTCCCAATGAATTATTGGGGGTTCCCTTAACCTTTCTTTATTTCGTTCCACGGTAGTCCAAAACCTCTTTGCTTGGCCCACAAGCTTCATCTTAGTAAATCAGACTCAGCAAGCATCCGACATATCGTACCATTCAAAATAGTGGTCCATATCCGCCAACCAATCTAAAAAAGCTTTAGGGTCTAAGTTACCATTAAACGTAAGGGTCTAAGTTACCATTAAACGTAGGGGCCTCTACCCTAACTCCCTTGAGGAGTTGCACATCCAGGTCATAATGATCACGATGCCCCTCGTGGGGTGGGTGCACGAGTGCGCACCCACGACTATTTCCTTGGTCACTCCCATTCCCTTGTCTATTCTCCTGACCACCTACCAGAGATTGAGTATCTTCACCAATGGTGGTGTTTGCTCGGGTGGAAGTTTCAACTTGATGGACACGTGCATCTAATTGGTCCAAACGATTATTACCTGTTTTGAAGATGCTTTGATGCTTGCATCCATGGCGTCCAACTTTTGGGTTATTCTCCTGAGAGACTTGGTAAGTTGCTCGGTGTTCATGATGGGGTGCAAACTAAAGCCGCCTCCAGTACGTTTGGGCATGCACTACTCAACTCAAGGGGTCCTAAGATGCAACTATATGCGCCTAGACTCCACTATATGCACCCTAATGACATTAGATGAACATATATGACACTATATGAACGAAATTACGCAACTCTAGAAAAATCCAACAATATGGCTGTCAAAATAAATGGATAACAGAAAATTCAGCAATGTGAATTGCTTACTTTCTGATAACAGAAATTTCAGCAGCGTATATCATGAGTTATGGACCTCTAAACAACCCTAAATGAATGGGTGTGGTGCATTAAAAAAAAAAAAAAAAATGAACTAACCCCTAGTCATGCATTATATTCCCCTATGACAACCTTGGGCTCTGATACCAAATTTGATGCAGGACATGAAATTAAATATGAGATGCAAGAAATCAAGCTTGTGATTATACCAATTTTAAAAAGTCACAAAATTTCACATCCTACATACTATCAAACAATCAAAAAGGATTCCTATGGGGGTCCAAGCCTACACAACTTTAGGGCTGGATCAAATAAAATTATAAGCCAAACAAGCCCAAAGGAGTGTAAGAATCATTCATTCTTGCAAAGGATTGTTCCCAACTCAAGAGATTTACTAAGTTTCAATTTGGGGGAAAATCTAGGGTTTGAAAATTGGGGATAATTGGGATTTGGGACTCTTTAGGGTTAAGGATTTGGATTAAGGGGCTTTTTTAATCAAAAGAGAAGGAAATAGAGGATAAAGATAACCTGGGATGAACCACGCGCGCTAGACAGCAGATGGGCCTGAACGCACGTGCGTGACAGGTCATCTGCACGTGTGTGGGCCCCACAAAGTTGAAAACCAACTTCTAGGCTAGGATCGGCCAAGGAAGGGCTGCCTCCATACCAATTTCATGTCGATCCGTCACAAGGTCTGTGCGCAGTACCCCGCCAAAGTTTCAGCCCCTTAGATGGGACAAAATCTGAAAATCTGTTTGTGCACTGCTGTAGGAGAAAACATGGATGCGAAAAGGGGTGAAACAGATGGTGAAAGGGGTGTAGAGGGTGATGGAGGTGATGCGTGAGAAGATGGAGAGGATTTGGAGCGGATGTGGCTTCGCACCACGGTAGTTAGCCCTTTGAAGAAGGGAGGGCTTCGCACCCAATTCGATTCTTCAACGCAAAGAGAGAGGAAGAAACGCAAGAATTTTTATTAATCAAATATCATTGCCATACTTACATGGGATTGCTATATTTATAAGAAAACCCTAAACCTAAAAAAGACAGAATTACCCTTGTGCCATGTGCACACACTAATACCAAAAGCTAAAACAAATAAATACTAATCTAAGCAATCAAAGCCGTTCATGAAGTTTCTAATAACAAAAATAGTCAAAACTCAAAATCCTAGATCATCTAAAGTAGTGGGCCACAATCATGAGATCCGATGGTAGAATCTATGTGATGATCGGGTCCACTCCAATGCTCCGTAACGCAGCCCCCTAATTATGAGGCCCTCCAAAGATGTTGTCGTCGATCCAAATCGAAAGTGGGGCCTGCCTCCTCTTCGAATACATGCATAGAGGGGACGTGTGCTTGATGTCCCCATCACATACCCAGGCGAGGAGGAAGGATTGGAGTGTAATTGTTGAATGCGGTGGTGAATCACATTGGACTGAAGAGTGTTTGGATCTTAAATCCTTTAGGAATGTGAAAATTGGAATGGTAATGGCATGAATAGAACCTTCCTCATGATGGTGAGAAAGTGCATATGCAACAACAATCATTCCCTTTCCTATTAACAATCTCATAGTCAAAACCCCAATAGTTTTGAGACCCACTTTTGTTGCTTAAGAGGAGAGTTGCTGCTCTAAGTAAACCTTGAGGCTGTGATGGTCAATCAAGATTTGAAATCATCGACCAAGGAGGTATGGGCGCCATTTGGAGCCCTCTTGGACAATGGCAAGCATCTCCTTTTCGTAAGTTGAGAGACCACAAGATTTCCTAAATAAGGCCTTGTTAAGATAAGCAATGGGCCAACTTGCATCAATACCGCCCTTAGGCCTGTCTTGAATGCATCACACTCTAAAACAAAGGTCTTGGAAAAATTCAAGGGAGCTAAAATAGGTGTGGTGGTCATTGTTGCCTTAAGGGCCCGAAAGGCATGAGTCCATGGTGTGTCGTAAAGGCTGCTGCTACTTGAAGGTAATGGTGGCAACTGTTACACATTATCGGGTCGTAACGGCCATTACGGAGAAAATAACCTATAACCGTTGTTAATGGTCCATATGTCCCCTGTAAAAGCCGTAACAACCCTGTAATTGTTTGTTACGAGGCAAATTTAGGTTTTTTTGATTATTTTTTTCAATGTTATGGGTTTTCTCAATGTTATGGGACAGATACATGTTTTTTGGATTTTTTTCTTTTCAATAATAAAAAAAGAGGTCGTAACGACAGTTGTAATAGCTGTTATGACCCATATATCTTGTTATGACCCATATATCTTAGAGCTAATAGTGGTGGCTGTTATGGCCACCGTTGCTATTACAGAATACCTTGCATGGGTCGCCTCATCAGTTCATTGGAAATTGTTTTTCTTCAAAAGAGTTGTTAGTGGGGCACTAATAATGCCATAATCCTTGACAAATCGTCAACAGTAATTGTGGGGATCCATGAAACTTCACGTAACCTTAATTGTGGTTGGCTGAGGCCATTGGACCATACACTCAATTTTGGAAGGATCAACGCCCACACCGTGCCTGGAAATGATGTGCCCTTGATAGTCAATCTCCAATTGTCCAAAGCTACATTTCAAATGCTTGACATATAGCTGATTTGTCTTTAAAATTAGAAGTGTGTGTCACAGGTGTTTTAGCCTTGTAGGTGATCGGACCAAGACGTGTTGTACACCAAAATATCATCAAAGAAGACTAGAAGGAATTGGCGAAGATATGTCCTGAAAATATCATTCATAAGGCACTGAAAGGTAGAAGGTGCATTAGTAAGACTGAATAACATAACCAACAATTCATAGTGACCATCATGAGTACGTAAAGCGGTCTTGGGAATATCAGTATCCAAACATGAATATGATGATGCCCAGACCGGTCCAGTTTGGAGAAGAAGCAAGTGCCATGTAATTCATCCAGTAGCTCATCAGTGATAGGAATCATAAACTTGTCCTTAAAAGTAGTCCGATTCAAAATGCGATGATCAACGCAAAAACACCATGAACTATCCCTCCTCCAGACCAACACCATTGGCGAAGGGTAAGAGCTAATACTTGGCCGAATAATAGCCGAGGTAAGCTTCAATTAGTTGTCGCTTAATCCTTTGCCGGAGTTGAATATCATACCATGACTCATGCAACATATGAACTAGTATGGGTCAAATCCATCCTTTAGGATTAGGGTTTTATTGCATCCTCTCCTATTTCACTACATTGTGATTATTAAGAAGCCATACAGATTGCATTAAACCCAATATTCCATGAAGGAACAAAACGTGTAGAAGTCGATTGCCACTTTATTCGAGAAAAGTTAACCTCTAATGTTCTACATACTCCTTTTGTTCCTTTAGACGATCAGCTAGCAGATATCTTCACCAAAGCTGCTCCATCCATTCGCCTAAAAACCATCACTACCAAGCTTAGCATGTCTGATATCCATGCATCAGGAGTGTTAAGGCCTGTTTGGTCAGTGGGATTAAATGATATTGAATTGTATTAGATGGGATTAACACCATTATTGCACAATGATTGCATGTCTGGAAATACCATGGTATTTTGGCCATCCAATCCCCATGTTTGGGATAAAATTCTTGCTATGGGAAAAACATTGGATTAAGCAAAACCAATTCGGTGGACCATGGAATTGTAATCAACAAACCAAATTCACAATGGATGTCGGTCACTTGTACATGAATATAACTCGAATGTCACGTGCGTATATGGATGGACGGAATGGATAAAACACATGCATCAATGTGGGGCCCACATGTGTAGTGGTTATCAAAATCCATCAGAAATCTCGCATGGGACCAAATGCAATTCCATCCCACCGAATCCCATTTAAGCCCATGTACCAAACAGACCCTTAAGAGTACATAGCTTGGGCGCACCTGCGGTGTACCATATAGAATGATAATTTTCATATTCATTTGTGCACTTGTGCTGTACCCTACCTATAGATTATCTTAGTTGGGGTCATAGGTGTGTTTATCTTGGTCTCTTATAGTAGTTGTGTTTATCCAAGCTTCTTTAAATGTTTATCCTTGTAAATCTCTTTGGTTATAAATAAAGCATTGGGGAAAGGGAGATGATCGATGTGAATGTCCTCTTCTCTACATTTCGTCCATTTTTTTCTTCCTTGTTTACAGTCATCATTATCATCATTCTGCTCCTCATCAACAGTCCCTACATCCTGTCTAGGAACCTATAACTCCTCCCTAATATCCCTCTCCCATGCCTATTGCCACTACTTTTGTGTCTTCCCATCACTCAACACTTTCCTAATCTCTTCTTTCACTCCTTTGGAATACTTGTGTTGTCTTCCCTCCCCCAACACTCCTCGACGGGTGGCCACAATAATTGCAAATTGTTCCAAATATATTATCCTCTATTTGCTGTCCACATTTCCACCCGATGTCCATTGTTCCTTTTCCTAATGACATTTTACTTCCTACTACCTGCATACATATACAACCAATAATATTAGGAACACATTGATCACTTAAATTTCTTTAAAGTAAAGAAAAAGTCATACATCAATGCAATGCATGCATACATATGTAGATGTCCATATGTCCATCCATGCATACGTACATGTCTATCCATCTATCCATGCATACATACACTAATTTATCCATCCATCCATCCATCCATGCACACATAAATATACATATATATGATCCATCCATCCATGCATGCATATATACGTACACACATACATGATTCATCCATCCATCCACACATGCATGCATGCATACATACATTTATTGAACCATCCATGCATACAAACACTAATATATCCATCCATCCATCCCATGCCTACATACAAACATACATGATACATCCACCCATCCATCCATCTGACCATTCATCAATCCATCCACGCATACCTAATACACACATCTATGAACCATGCATCTTACATATACACATTTGTGATCATCCATCCATGCATGCATGCATACATGTCTATCCATCCATCCATTCATAAGCATACATACATTAGAACATTCATCAATCCATATATGCATATATAAATTCATCCATCCATCCATACACACATACATGATCCATCCATGCATACATCCGTACACACATACATGATCCATCCTTCCATCCATCCTACCATCCATCAATCCACACACACACACACACACACATCGATCCATCCATCCATCTATGTGTGCATACATACGTGCATTTCATGATACAACCATGTATCCATAGAGAAAATAATTTTTCAACTGGAGTAGTACTTTTTAAATATGGACTCCATTGATCATCAACATACAACCATAAGGAAGAAGAATTTTTTTTTTAAAAAAAAACAAAATAGAAATGTAAAAAATAAAATTTGAAATTATTTTTTCCAAATTAAACAAATTTTTTATTTTTAAATTTTTTTTAAAAAATCTGAAAAGTCAAAAGATATACATGAATCGATAGATCAACTAACCCTTACCATCATATTAAAAATTGGGTTCTCAATTAGTTAATTCATGCAACTTGAAAAAAACTTTAATGAACAAGTTAAGGTACTATTTGGGTGATGTTTACATGATAAGGTGTAAAAGGGCCTTGATGGGCATTTAAAAATGAAACAGGTGTCTGCTTTCAGTCCTAAAACTGAGGATGAGACTGATAAAAGATTAAATAATGTAATTGTGATCCAAAGCTCTTTTATGTGATGAACATTATGGCTATTAAGGCCAAGCTGTGAGGGAATGAGTCATACCTCACATGCTACTGTAGACCTGTAATATACTATTATTGTTTACTTTACAACATGGATAGTAGCCACTATTATTACCTATAGATTGCTTTAATTTGATTTAATCATTGCATCATGTGAGTAGCTAATCTTGCAAGTGACTTTTTATGTCATTAGCTGCCCTCTTATGTATAGGAGGATGAGATTGGGTATTGCTACTTTAGTATGTGATAACGAAGGTCTTGAATGGATTGGACTGATTGGTTATGCTAGGAAAGTGGGCTTGAATGGATTGGACTGACTTAGTTATGCTAGGAAAGCAATCTCAAATAGATTGGACCAACTTGGTTATGCTAGGAAAGCAGTTTGGTCGATTTGAATTACACATTTGTGTAGAAGATTCCAATGACAGTTATATCAAGCTCCTACGACTATTAGTACGCACTTGAAGACTCATAAGGACTTTCCTAGGACTAGCTAAAAAACTATTGTATTTTTTATGTGCTCAATCACTAAAAAGCAGGATCCAACGGTATCTACATGATTTAGATGGACAATTTCCAAACTGAAGATGGATGACCTTTTTCTAGTAGTCTGACAAACACTACTAGGGCGAGATAGAATTAATCCACCCCTCTGACTCACAGTTACGATGGCCCACTAGATACGATCAATGCTTTTTATCATATGATCGAATCCTATGGACTAGCGTAGTGACTCTCCTCTCATCTCTATTTCTCTCTATTGTATTTTTTAGTCCTCTAAGAGAATTCTCCCCTTATGAAGAGACATTAGAGAGGATTAGAGGAGTTGGTTAACATCTGGATACGATCTTATCCCTATCACATCTAATGGCATCCTATTCTCTTCTAATCCATATTTATCACATCTAATGGCCTCTCATTCTCTCTAATCCATATCTATCACCTCCCAATTATTTCAAATTTGAGAGGATAGTAAGGAAAGGATATGCAAGTGGAGATATCACTAGGAAAAACCGTGTGCGACCTACCTATTAGTGGTTGCTCGCAAGTGGGCCCCTATAGTTCCAAGTCCAACATCTCCCACTCAATCACATTGTGGAAGGCTCACAATGTTGATTGCGCACACAACTTGTCTCATATCAACAAAAGCGAAAGACCGTGATTAAAGGAATCAGAGGCGTAAGTCACACTATAAAACAATTTTTCCTTGTTTGAGTGGATATCTTCTTCCTCCTGTGCTCTTGAATTCAAACTAGGTGAGAGGAGAGATAGATTAGAGGAGATATTGACAAGATCTTATCCCTATGTTAACCGACTTACTCTAATCCTCTCTGATACCACTCTTTATAAGAGGAGGAATTCTCTCAAAGGAGAAGCACCGAAAACATATGAACCAAGAGAATAGAGAGGAAAGGAGAGATTGGCCAAGCTTGTCCATAAGGCTCCGATCATACGATCAAACAAAACCAGATTGTATCCTATGGGCTATACTAACCGTGAATCAGAGGAGTCGATAAGTTCGATCTTGCTCCTGTAGTGTCTTGGTGGATCGATGGAAGATGGTTGTCCATCTTCGACTTTGAAAAGGTTGACCCAATTCATGTAGATTCTGTTGAATCCTTCCTTTTAGTGATTGAGTGCATCTATTATGGGCAAATTTGGTACTTAAAAATTTATATCTGATGAGGTCCAGGGTATTATGTAATGGCATCAGTTGGCTGATACAGTATGGGCTGCATCGATTGATATGGCCTTGCAATGGCTGAATTTATTTTTGGGGAAAAATTAAAAAAAAAATAATTTATCGGTAAATTTCTAAAACCTAAAATGAGGATCCCAAATATATTCTGTCTTGGTATTGGACATGTATTTGATGGTGTAGTGGACCACTTGTTGGTAAGGATGTTGTTGGTGGGGTAGTGCCAGTTTGAGCTACTGAAAGTCAATCAAATACGCCCTAAGTGAAAATGAATCAAGCATAATTGGGTGCATTAGGGCCCATGAAATATAATACAACAAAAAGAAGATGGAAAGTGGAAAAAATTTTTGATGGTCCTTCTGATATTTCAACATGGTCTACTCTGCTTAATTCATCGAGTCTCACTCAAAATTTGTGTTTTGATCCTCAAAATAGGCCTAGATTTCGTTTAAAATTAGTTTCTAAGTTCCCTTCAGGTTGAATGAATAAAGAAGTGAAAAAACGAGAGAAACTGAAAATAAAAATTGTGAGAATTGGCCACTTATGGCCAGCCCTATAATGGGTGCCAATACCGGGCTTATTGGCCTGTACTGGCCACCAATAGGACCCATTTTTTCCCTGACGAATTCACCCTGTATCGCGTAACAGGGATGACCTTTTCCTTTATCAATTTATTTAATGGTCAATATGTTCATAACTACAGCTGGTTTTTAATACCTGATGAGGTCACACAAGTATTTTATGAATATTGTTAGACTTAACCTGGACCCTATCCATTAGGTTATGGATTAGTCACATGGACATCCTAGCCTTGTGTTCATGTGTGTATGATACGTGAATGGATGAGATCGGTCTCGTTATGAACAAGCCTGACTTCTAGCCCACTTCACTCAGACACATGAACAGTCGTGAGCCCCTTAGAATGACCGAGTAGATTAAGGAAAACAACCTACATAATTGTATACAGTTCATTGTCTTTGATCCTAGAGGGCCATGATTGTTTCTAGCTAGTAGCCTAATTGTACACAGTTCATCTTTGGTCCTAGAGGGCCGTGATTGTTTCTAACTAGTAGCCTAATTGCACACAGTTCATTCTCTTTGATCCTAGAGGGCTGTGATTGTTTCTAGCTAGTAGTCCCATTTGATTTGTCCCAGTTTCTATTTTTCCTGGGGCTGGGTTATAAGTCATTTTCGGAGTTGTTTTGTTAGCTTAGAGAGCAAGATACTTCTCTCTTAGGCTAGGTTTACTTGCGCTGTAATCTCAAAAGTCTATTGGCTCGTACTTTCCTGGAGAGTTTAGGAATGGTGAATTGATTTTGTTTCTCCTTGCATGAGGTGTTCTCCTCACTTTCGTTTGAGACCATCTTTTAAATTAAACCATTTGATCCCGCTAAGGGCCTGTTTGGAACGTGGGATTAAGGGTTTGGAATTGCATTTGGTCCGATGTAAATTCCATCCTGCATTTGGAAAAGATGGGAAGGATTGGATTAATCTAGGAATCATATCATCAGTCTCAGCAGGAGGTACGGTGGGATTTCTGGTGGATTTTGAAATCCACTACATCTGTGGGCCCCATGTTGATGCATGTGTTTTATCCACACCATCCATCCATCCATATGCGCCCTTTACACATGACAATCGAGTTGCATATGCATACAGGTGACCGGTATCAGTTGTGAAATCTGATCCCTTTATTACAATTCCATGGTCCACCAAACACAGGTTTCACTTAATACAATGTTTTTCCCGAAGGAAGAATTTGATCCCAAATGAGAGATTGGACAGTCAAAATACCATGGTATTTCTAGACATATAATCATTGTGCAATAACGGTGTTAATTCCACCTAATGCAATTCACTACCATTTAATCATGTGTTCCAAACAGGCCCTAAGCTACTGTGGACCCCACAATTTCAAAGTATGATCTGGTCTTGCTAAGATACTCACAGATCCTTTTTTTTTGAAATGTTTTACATCATTCCATTACTGAGATGCTCGTGAAAATCTCATAGCTTAGTTATTGTGTGCCAATTCCATCTGTTTTCCCCCTGCCTCCGTTACTGTAACACGTGCGTGTTGCTGTTTCATCGTGAATGGGGTGCATCATGTTCTATTAGCGTGTCTTCATCCAGGTGTTGTTCTCTTTTCCTAGATTCCTTCTCTTTAATGGCTGCCTTTTGTTCTCTACCCATGCATACTTTCAGACTCGTGCCCATCCATATCCCCCCTATCCATGACAACCGAGCAATCCCAGATTCCAACTTGTTAATCCTTAACAACTTTTTTTCAGCCACCCAAAATACATTTTAGGCAACCATCTAGTCTTGGTGCCTGGTTAAAGTCTTCACTTCATTACCTATCCAAACCACCCTATCCTTTGTAACCTTCAAGCCAAACTATCAGCCTTCTAAGATTGCCCCCCTACTGCCCCCTGCCGCCAAGCAGTCCCTATCTCCCCCATGTGCACAGTACAACCCATATCCTTGATTCCACTGTTTGCTCTTGAATTTATCGTCCGTCGCAAAGCAACCCATCCTCGTCTCAAGCAATCCAATCTTGTGCAATTATTTTCAGACCATCCTAACAGTTAACACATCCAAGATAATTATCCTCATTGATCATCAGCCTTACATCATCAAACTTCCAGATTTCCCATCCACAACAGCTGTCCATATCGAGCCATGCAATCACTAGCACATCTTCACCTAGCGTTTAGATTTCCAGCTCATGTTCAGGCCATCACTCTACGTTCCGAACAACCCTTTACTACCATATAACCATCACAGTTCCAAGACGACCCTAACTGCCCCACTCTAGCCCAAAGTCCCTAATGAGCATGGTACCTTTTCTCCTTTTACCGTCCAATTTGCTCGCCCACCATCCACATTACTTTGACCTCATTCATCCATTCATCGAATCTACACCTCCTCTGACAGCCCATTGTTGAGTCATCCAAACCAGCTACCTACCCTAGTAGTGGGTCGCTTGTGCATCTAAGGCAGTCATGATTCCAAGTTCCTTTATAATCAAATAGATGACCATGCCTTATGCATAGCACGGTTCAAGGTTCAACAACTTGGCATTATGGATTATAAGTTTGAGTTCAAGTCTGACAGCCTGCAACGTTATTATGAAAAGATGATGGATGCACGTGCTCAGATATAGATAGACAATTCTATCTCTTTCATCGGTTTTGTCCCATAAATATTTTGAACATATTTTTAGTAATGAAAACGTTCTCAACAAGCATGTTGGAGATTTGCACCTCGACAAAGGCCTGTGTACCATGAGAAACCCTGTGTTAACAATTGTGATCCTCAGGAAGAAGATGCTGCCTTCCTATGTCACCAAATCCTGTTTCTGAGAGAATTCTGGGTCAGATCTCTCACTTCAGGAGGGGTGTCCATTTCAAAAGCCTTCAACTGACACATGTGACCTGATTGGAAGTTAGGTGGAGAATGTCCATATTGTAGATAGCTGATTAATTTGTAATGCAGTCATATATCCATCACCTTGTTGGATGGCCAAATGCAATTATTTTTTGATGAGATTTCTTTAGCATCACCCACCATTCTGACTGGTGTGCTTTGCAAGTTTTGTCAAAGATCCTTAGTAAGCAAAACTTGAGGTCGAGTTCCTTCCAACCCAGGGGATGTAGATGTGCAAGCCTTGGTTCACGTGTCGATGGAAATGTGTGGTGGGGTAAGATCGTCATCGTTATGGCTGAGCGTGTCATGGAATCCACCACTATGGGCTTAATAAGATGACTGAGAGTATTATGAGGGACCTTGATGTACAGAAAATAATTATATACAGGCCATCTGCTCTTTATGTGTTGGGTGTGATACTCCTTTGACCTAACTCAACCCAGGTGCAACCCATCTCCTAGCCTGTTCAGCTTTTGTCAATTCAATATTGTTGAATCTTGAAGGAAATGTTTATGTTTTTGTTTCTGTTTCTGTTTCTATTTTGAATGGTTTGTCTAGTTGAATGACGAAATGTCAAAGAACGAAGTTTACACTGCCTTTGTTAATTCTATTGAACTACAGTAACGCTCATGTCAGTAATAGTGGGAAACTTGAAATTTCTTGTTTTTAAATATAATCCTTTGGTATTGCTCATCTAAGTCATGAATTCTTTTTTCTTTCTTTCTTTCTTTTTTGGCACACTCACTCGCACACCCCACACACGCCCACATACTTACACCACAATGAGTGCTTGAACCCATGACCTCATGTTGAAACTCTTGTGAGTCTATCACTGATGCCATAGGGTCATAGGCCTAACTCACGAATTCATGACCGTTCCTTCCAAACATAAATATATCCTACTACAGTAACATGTGTAAATTGCCTATGCATTCTCGGGGCACCCTTTTGGTTTTACTGGACAATACCAAAGCTTGTCTCACCAAAAAACTGTGGTTGATGAAGGTTACAAGAAGTGTAAATACTGAAGGTGATCAAATAAGCCCGCAAGAGAAAAGTACAATTGATGCTATTGTAGAAGCAAGGTAATTTTTGGCAACTTGTTTCCAGTTGGATCATGTTTTGGCTGGATATGAGTCCTTACATACCCATTTCCTTGCAGCAAGTATCCATTGTCGATCATTTTAGTTGGAGTTGGAGATGGGCCTTGGGACATGATGAAGGAATTTGATGATAACATCCCTTCTCGGGCTTTCGATAATTTCCAGGTTCATCCCATCTATATTTATGCCCTTGTTTGGCCATTTAGTGACAAGTTATGTTGGAAGCACAAGTAACTGGGATGGATGGCCTTGTCTATTTAGTTTGTGAATTTCACAGAGATTATGTCGAAGAATGTGCCACTTCCTAAAAAAGAGACAGAGTTTGCAGTTGCTGCGCTGATGGAAATACCTTCACAGTATGAAGCGACTTTGGAGCTTCTCATCTTGGGGTATGAAACTAATCATCATCATCTAAGCCTTATCCCAATTAATTGGGGTTGGCTGGGTATGAAACTCTGCGCTTTTATTTGTCATTTTATTTTATTTTATTTTATTGGCTCAATTAATACTTATTCCGAGGCATAGAGTGACTGCTTTCATTGCTCTCTTTGTGCTTGAACAGTCGACGTAGAGGTAAAGCACCAGGCAGGATTCCTCTCCCCCCACCTGGAAAGCATGCCTTGCCTTCTCGTAGTCTGAAGCGTTCTAGACCTAGCAGTTTCCAGCAAAATGAGCCTCCATATCATGGAACCACTTTCTCCATGAGCACGGCTCCACCAGCAAGTGATGCAAAGGATAAGCAGGTCGCTGTTCTTAGGAATATTTAATTTTGGATTTTTTGTTTTGATACTAAAAATTAATTGTTTCTACTAGTGAAAGGATACTTTCCTTGGGTTTGAATGGTGAAAACGGTATCATATTTTGATGCTGTGCACAGTGAGACCTTTGGGTGGTGCAACTGGTTTCCTGAGTCTTGTTATATGTGCAGTAGCCATTTGATATTAAATATCAGAGAGTTCTTTTGAAATATGTTAATTGATTTTATCTTTTTGTCCCTATGGAGTTGAACAGGTTTGCCCCATCTGCTTTAGCAGCCCCAAAGACATGGCCTTTGATTGTGGGCATCGGGTGAATTTTCAAGCTTATGTTCATTTATCTCTCCATCTTCTCTTTTCTTTTCTTGCTTCTATTTTGGACGACTCAAACTAGATATCTCTGGATGTTTTTTTTTTTTTTTTTTTTTTTTTTTTTAAATTTAAAAGTAGTACATCTTAGCCATGGCATTGGAGTTTAAATCTTTTGCCCTCAATTCTTATAGCCATGTTTATCAGACATTGAAATGTTAGAAATTGGTTGGCAGACATGTTATGACTGCGGACAGAACCTTCATGTATGCACTGTGTGCGGGAGCAAGGTTCGGACCAGAATCAAGCTCTATTAAAGGCCCCCTATCTTTTGTATAGAGGTTAGTACTGTGGATTTCTCACTATTTATGATCTTCTGTTCCCTTTTTGACTAAGGATGTCTAAATTCTCTGTGAACTTGTAGAGAAAATAGTGAAAATTCTGATGGTTTGATCTGCATAGGAAGGAACATTGTTGACAAAATTTAGATGTAGTATTGCTTATATTCTTATTGTGTTGTCTTTCCTTTTATCTCTCCAAATAAATGAATCTGAAGGTTTGGGAGGATTAATAGCCATCCCCTTCCCAAACTCAAGTTGTGATTTTCTCTACACCCGTGGGTTTATCACTGTCTGCATGTGGGAAACGCAGAATTTGTTCTAATCATCATGTGGAGGGACATTCGCATTGTTGCTAACTTTTCACACTGTTATAGTATTTCATATCTTGATGGTAAGAATTCGTCCATGCGGATTGCATTGCCTAAATTTGCTATCGATTCACAGCAAACTCAGACACTATCAGTTTACCTGTTATTACTAACTTGTAGTGTAGTGATCCACCAACTTGCAATGCAAGCTTCACATGTCAGCAGTGCAAATTGTAATGGGAATCTTGTCGCAGAAGAAATTTCTGAATCTTGATAGGAATGATCCAATTATGAATTGTATGCTGGAAATCAAGTATGAACCAATGTAGTTAAAGACACTAGGCGCACCCCAGGCACACTTGCCCCTAGAGCTCCCGAAACCCTACCATGCCTATGCATAGGTTTGTAGTTTCAAGGAGCAATTTTTTTATGAAATATATAATAAGTATTAATATTTACATGAAATGTATATTAAATATTAATACTTACATATATGTAGATATATGTTAACTTTTCTAATCAATCAAAATCAACACCAATCAATGAAAAGTAAAATGGAGTTAAGACAAACAGATCAACATACACAATAAACCGATCTATTTATTAAGATAGTATTTGCAACCAACTAATTGATAATCATTAATCAAACCATCAATGGAAGTAGTCAACCTCTAAAGTAATACGATTAATCAAAAGCTAAAGCTCCTATATGGATTATAAAAACCATGCCCCAAGTTCCAACTCCCAATCCCTGAAACAAATAAATTTGGGGCAAAGTAATCTTGAACTTTTAGTCTTAAAAGAAAAGAGGGCACTGGTCAAAATGGGGTTTAAAAGACCCCTCTATGTTTTACACCCTTGAACGGGTGGTAAAATGCCCAAAGAAACCATAAAAAGGAGGTACCCATAAGGGTAGCTTACCTCCAATCACTAAGGCAGACTTTGGTGCACCGAAGTGCATGCCCGAGGTAAATGCCTCACTTGGGATCCAGGCGAGGTGCACCATGGCATGCACCTGGGTTTCCTTTGACTACACTAGTATAAACAATCTTTAAGTATGACTTCAATACATTCCCATCTATCCAGATTGTCCAGTTGAGAGAACATATTTATATATGGCCATTATCACAGCCCTTTGACATGAATATACATGCCAACAGAATGAATAAGAAGTGACATTGTTGCTTCTTCGACGAGGATGTGGTCTTGAAGGTAAGTGGTTGAATGTTCTTGTTGGCTATATTTCTGTTTGCTTGTATTTGGTATCGGGATAAATATCACATGGACATCCACATTCGCATTTATAGACATTCACAAGATGTTGCCACATCCGCACAAGAGAGACAAGATCATATAGTTGGAAGCCTTTTATTATGATCTTAGGTTCTGATTACATTCAAGGCCGCGACATACCACAAGCCCTTAATTATACTATATAAAGTAAACCTTGATTCTAAGACAATAATAGGTGACAAAATAGTTTATTTAAAATAAGGTTAAAAGTTGTTTAATGCAGATGCATAGGATAATGCATGCAATGCAGAGCAAAGTGTAGTCCCTGCTCTCCTCACACAATTGAGGTGTGGAGTGCTCTAGGCACTTTGCACCTCTCTCTCACATATAGAGTCCTTGGTACAATTAGTACAGGATGGACTGAGGGAGTGGGGAACCATGTGTGGTATTGCACATTCAGCTCACAAGACAAGGAGTGCGGGACTGTGTTTTCGTGGAGTGCGCATCACAACATAGTCTGGAAGAGCAAGCATGAAGTGGTACACAGTACCAATCATGTACTTAAAAGAATCATGGATGCTAGATGAGAGAGGGCGTCGGACAATGGCGAGGGCACTCATTGGAGTGATGTGAGTCGGCGTGGGGCCTATGGGCTCTAAGTCTATTATGAGCGCTGAAGATATGAGCATGAGGTCTAAGGGTGTGGAATTCCAGATGGGGGCGGACTCGAAGAGCGTTGAGCCTAATTACTTGGCTTTCCGTTGATAATTAAGGTTAGGCCTCAGCCATGGGCAGCGCCATATACTAGAGCGTGGACCGCAACCATTGCTATAAGGGATAGTCCTCAAGATGTAAGAGCGCGGCCACCACTTGGATCTGTCTTCATCGAGTTGCTAGAGCAGCTCTCATCTAGGGTAAGAGCGCCAACGGGTAGCTCTACAAGGGGTAAGGGGACTTTCAGAAATCCCAACATCCAAGGAGATGTTCGCACATTGCGAGCAGTGCTCTAAGGTTCTGTGCGAACAGTTCCTTAGATGTTGATTTTTCTAAATCCAAGGTGCAGGCTGGAGAATGCTTGGTGCAGGTCCGAGCGTGGAAATGCACTATCTGCACCATAGCACTGATTCTGCATGGTGCAGATTGCTAGGAACAGAAGGGCGTAAGCTCAGGATTCACCTGCAAAGATTCAGAGCTCTAAGGGAATTCTCAAAACTGATTTCGAGAATATGAAAACTAATATTCAAAATGGACCCTTGATGGGGTATTTATAAACGTGCTCTTGGGTCCGTACCCAAATAGGGTCCAGACGAGGCGATAGCTGACACGCACTCTATCTCATGCTCTTTAAAGACTAGAAGGAATTTGTCGACTCGTGCTCCTTTGCTTCTAAGATGAGTGCAGGCACTAGAGGCAAGAGGGCTGGCGCCCTTCGCTTGTCTAGCAAGAGCGCAGGCAGCGCAACTCTTCTTAGGAGCATTCGATATTTTCGAGCTGGCGCTCTAGCATTTTAGACAAGGGCTTGGCAGGCTTGTGTCATCCTTGTGATTTTTCACACAATCACACCTAATTATTCTTCCAACCCAAAAGGTAGAATATGGATATTATGGAAACACGCTAACTCAGCTAAATCCTTTGAATCAAAGCAATGCTGAGTTTTCTATAACTTGCACAATCTTTAGGATCTTCATATTCATTTTCTTGCAGACTTCATCATCTTGTACCAAGGTTTTGTTCATAATGTTCCCATCAAGGGCTTTCTCTTGATTTTTCCGGATTATGTGGCCTTATTTCATCATCATTGTCGTTGTCATCATCATCATCATTATCATCGAAGCCTTACTCCAACTAATTGGGGTTGGCTACACGAATCATGTTCTGCCTTCCCTCTTTATCAAGGACCATAGTCGAATAAACCATAGGTCATCAAAACTTTTCTTGTGATCTCCACCCACGTTCTTTTGAGCCTTCCCCTTGACCATTTACAGCCTTCAACTTGAACCCATTCACTCTTGATAGTGTAATTCACGCTCCATTGCATATGACATAGCCAAACCATCTATGTTTACTTTCACCCATCTTATTTCCTATTGGTGCTACTCCTAAGTTCCCTCAAATGCCGTCTTTTCAATTCTATCCTTTCTTGTCTTGCCACTCATTCATCTCACCTTGCTCGTTTCAGCTATACTCATCCTATAGACATGTTGTTCCTTGACTGCCCAACATTCTATCATATAAAACATGTCTGATCTTATAGCTATCCGATAAAATTTCATCATGTAGCCTTTCTTATTGGGACATATTTTTGTGGTATATGGGGTTCATTTCACATGTGGCAATCTTTTGTCAAACATGCAGTTTATAGGTACTGTGGGAATTTAAATAAAATATATATAGGTAGAGAAGACCGTGCTCAATAATTGTGAGTAAAGACTTCAAGAGCTTCTTGTTTTTCTTGTTGTCTTGTTTCATGCATAGTTTGGCAATTAGAACCCTAATCTATCTCACTACCCATGCTTAAGAAAATTTAGATTTGAGGGATCCCTCTTGTTGGGCTATAAAGCTACCACCCACGATCTCTTTCATATATTCCCTTATTACACTCTAAAGATGACAAAGAAACATCGCTTTTCAAAGACATTTTCCAGCCCTTGAAGATGGTCTTGTAGTGAGAAGTCTTGATGAAATTGAATCAGACTTATAACATCCTCTACCTACAACAATAGTTTTTTCACGCGTGTTTTCTAGCATTCTAGCTAAGTTTTGTGCATACACTTGGTTATGCATACTAGTGAAGGCTAATTTTAGTAGTTGGGGTATTCATGATGGCGTCATCGAGTCTATGAGAATCAGTATCAGAGCAAGTCATTTCTCTTGGCATCGTGTCTATGTCAAAGGTCATTGTGACTGAGCATGCTGGCAGGAGGTGCAGCATCTGAGCTAGAGGGACATCTCCACTAATTCAAGTCTATGAAATTTGGTTATTGGATGATTGCATTGGCAGGTTGGAGTTTGCCATTACCAATGGAGAGTTGGGCACCTCGGTGAGTAACAGAAAAGAGCATGCCAAGACAGTTAGAGGAACTCAAGAGTGACAGGAATAGTGATGTGGACGTATTGAAGGCCTGGATGGCCAGAATCCATGAAGGGTTGGAAAAGTAGAATGAGGATCTCAAGGCCACAAATGTGGAGTTGAGTGCTAAGGCCTTTGAGAAGCCCCGGGTCAATTGGGCCAACTCCAAGAGAGGTTACCAAATTGTTGAGAGGGATTAGATGGGGCAAAAGAATAGGATCTTATCCTAATCCCCTTAAATATCTCCCCTAATCTCTATTTCATTCCTCTTGAATTCTCTTCAAAAGATCATTTGTAAGCAATTTCCTTCGAGAAGAGAAAGCGGAGACTAGAGAGAGTGGGACATATCCCTGTCCATTTGGTTCTGACCTCATGATCCAAGCTGTTGATCATGTCTGGTCGGCCATAAGAATTGAGGATCCACTAGAAAGAGGTCGTCCATCTTCCACTTTGCAGAAGTCCACAAGATTAGATCCTGTAGATTCATTAGACTTGAGATTTTTGTCAATCGGGCTCACTATCATGCTATAGGTATGACAAGGGTGTCAGTGCAGTAGGTATGGAAGATCTATCACAGAGGCTAACACCATGGGGTTAGTCGTTTTGGCTCTACATGCACATAGTAGTGAGGCTTGTACATAGTAGAAGTGTAGAAGGTTCTAGAGCAAGTTAGACCCTTGTAGAGATGTGCAGAGATCTCTGCAAGATTCTAGAGTTCCCTTGGAAGTTTCATAATTAGACATGTGTAGAATCGTCTTAAAGGTCTGGAAGGTTCCTAGAGCATTGGATCCAAGTGTCATAATCTAGGCCATGGGTGTAACTTATCCAAAAGTTTGTTAGGCCTATATGTAGGTGAGCTTTCTTTCTTTTGACCAAAAACATTAAATCTGTAACATTCTTCACTTGAGCTTTGTTATGTTCTCTAGCATTCTTGGCAAGTTCAGTGCATGGCAATTGGTGATGCACATGGGTGTAGAATGCCTTGGGTTGCTTTAGGGCTTCGAGCAAAGTGCCTCTACACCAAGAGGGCTAGGATTAGTAAGTCCGTGACAATACGGTGGTCCTCACCATTAAAATGACCATGCACGAAACTCAGGCTGGTCCATTCAATAGGTATTTCATCCCTGACATGAAAAGAAACAGTTTCAATACAATTGCCAAGGACCCACATTCAACATACAAGTGTCCCTCACCATTAAAATGACCATGCACGAAACTCATGCTGGTCCATTCAATAGGTTGCCCATCCCTTACATGAAAAGAAACGGTTTCAATAAAATTGCCAAGAACCCACATTCAACATACGAGTGTCCTGCCTGATTATTGGACCCTCTAGATTTTTTGCATATGGTCATCTAACAATAGTGATGATGATGAATTTTCTTCTTCTCCTCATTGCCCTCTTAATTTTCTTTATCTTCTCATTTTGGGTTCTTTATTCTTTCTTTGATTACTCCAGTCCTTAGGCTCATAGGAGAAGCCCTACAATTTGAGAATTGATTGGGCTTCCACTCTCTTCCTGTGAGCAGAAGCCCTACTTATTATGTTGATTTATCTAGATGTTAAGTTGTGCCATGATCAAAAAAAATTTCCCCTATTGTATCAAAGGGATTTCTTGCGCTGGTATTTATGGCTTTAACCTTGCCATCATCAGGAAAAGTTGTGGATTTCACCTTCATTGCTAGTAGAGAACTGATGCCATGGTTGTTGCAGAGGTTCTCAATATCATCTGTTGCAAGGAATCCAGGGAAGGCCTCCTCCCAAATGAATTCAGCAAGAAATTGTGCAGGTTAGGACATAGCCGTGGTTAATGTGGATTGGATTCAAGCAGTGTAAGGTTAATCCTGTAATTGAAAGCGGAGACTAACAGGCCCAATTCCCTCCAATTTCTTCAATGGGTTATTTGCAAACTAGGTTTGTAGATAATTGACTGTCCTGTTCCATCAGCATGAATGGTGAGCTGCTGTCTCAAGGATAGAAATTTCAGTATCAAGTGTGTAGTCTGAAATCTGTGAGAAATTTTGTGGTTATACAGGTGATATTTCATGGTTGCAGAATTTGCAAATTTTTTTTTTATTATTTTTTTTATTTTTATAATGTGTTATTTGAAAATTTGTAATAAATGTATCATTAGCCATTGCTGTTGATACTGGAGAAACTTTCAGAATGAAGTGTGCTATTTGAAAATTTCTAATAAACGTAATATGGTTGGGATATGTTACAAAGAAGGTAACTCAATGTACTCTTGCTTGGGTGGTAGACTCAGGAATTTCAACACCCGGTCAAGGGTTCGAGTATCCATAGGTGGTGAAATCCCACTACGGCACGAGTGTGTGGGGGTGTGTGTGCGTAAATAAATAAATAAATAAATAAAAACCTCATTGCCGTCAATGTTGGAGAATTTTCAGAATAAAGTTGTTTTATTTGATAAGTGATCAATGTAGTATTTTCGGTCACATTGCAAAGAATGGATGGTGGACCAATGCTTTCATGCGGGGGAATTTTCAAAAGTGTGTTATTTGATATATTATTATTATTATTATTATTATTATTATTTTGAATGTAGGGTTGGACGGGGTACAATTATAGCAGGTTCTCTTCTGGAAAGGCCTTGCACTGTACATGATTAACCAATGTATTAATTTTCTGCTCCTTGTAATCGATTCTAACGTGTAACGGGGAATTAAATAAGCGGAATGCTATAAGTTGTAGTGCTCCTAGTTGCACCGGTTCACTTGTACAGTCTCTGAACAATCTGCTAAATCCAGAACACATTTTGTATGCTATCATGCAAAATTAGCACTAATCGAATGATCTAATACATCCATGATTTGGCCTTATTTTCTACAGTTATCCATGTCCAAATCCATGGATGGGGATGGTTACAACTGCTTAAAAGAAGTGATTAAAAACAGATTAAAAACAGTGTACGAGTTACAATTGCCATTGTCTATTTTGGCAGGTGCATTATTCTTTACCCATTCCATACAAGCAGTATTCGAGTTTTCAATGCTGGTGCAACTCAAATATGCACTATATTATGGTGCAATTGAGGTTTTTTGGGAAGATCTTTTACTTACCTTGATAGCAAAATCACATCCTTTCCTTGCCAAACCACCATAATCACACTGCCTTGGGGATTATAGAAGTTAACTTCTGCTCTAACTTCTCCACTTTAATCGTCTTCTTTAGCATATCCATCAATAACCAACCTCCTTATGGCCCTTAGGTAATTCTACCAAATCTCATATTTGGTTCTTCTCAAAGTAGAAAATTTCTTATTCCATGCCCTTCATCCAATTCCCGAAACCATCTTTAAATGCCTCGTTAAAAGACCTTGACCTGTCATTTTCAGCGACTAAAGTCCTTAATGTGGCTGGATCCACATAATCCTTCAAATATGCCGGTTGATAAGTTACAAGTTATGGGTGCTCCATCATAAGATGCATGTGTTGCTTACCATCTTGTTCATATTGTTTATTTTCAACTCTTAAAGTTCACCATGAATTTCTTCTTTATGATCTATCGGGTCTACAATGTTTGGAAACCGAATATTTCAGTGTATCTTCAAAATGTTGGACATCATCTGACCAAAAACTTGCATTTATTTTTTCTCTTTACAAAGCATTCATGAGCGTATGAGATTCATTAAAATCAACATCTTGACTAATGAACACTTTTTATCAATTAGATCCCACAAATGATGTCCTTCCAAACCATTTAGCTAACAAACAAAATGCACATCTTAACATTCGTTCTAACTTGTTCCTTTGGTAACTAGGAATCAGAGCATATGCATCACAATTGAAAATCATTAACTAAAAATAATCACAAAGAGTCCAAGACCATTTCTTTTGTTATATTTTTTTCCTCCAAATCCATTGATGATGATTGATTGACGAGATAGCAAAAATAATCACAAAGAGTCCAAGACCATTTCTTTTGTTATATTTTTTTTCCTCCAAATCCATTGGTGATGATTGATTGACGAGATAGCAAGTCGTGGATACACTTCCAGGCACAATTATTTCTATAAACCAACATTACTTGTTGGCATGGTGCTAACATGTTCCATCAATGTACAATTATTTCTTTCAACAACATTTAGTTGAGGGGTGTGTATGCTTATGAAGTGAGGAGTGATTCATTTATACTAGTAAAAAATTGTTGAATCCATTTGACATTTATTCCTTCCCATTACTATCATTGGGAGTCTTGATGTGGTACCTGTTTTATTTTTCCATCTCGACTCTAAAATGTTTAAAAGCATTGACCACATCACTATTGGACCTTAGTGTTCTTGCCCACACTTTTCTAGAATGTACCACTTCATGTAGTCGGCCCACATCTGAGTGTAAGTAATCAAGCACACCCTTGCCAGTGTGACTCCTGACGTTAAACTTTTGCTTATGTTACTTCCCATAGAGAATGATTACAAAAATTCTACTTCACCAAACTTATCATGGGTATAAAATTTTATTTTGTTAGCATTTCCATATCCCTCCCGCTCATGTGACCTTTCATGATTGTGGATGCCATACCCACAATGAAAGTTCATCATCTTCAACTGTTGTGTTTGTCATACCTTTCATTATCTACTTCCCTTATGTTTTTTTTTTTTTTAGTTAGCTTGTTAGTACACCCACTGTCAGTTCACACTTCACTGTTAGCCACCCCCACTAGGGAATCGATACCATGACCTAAATGTTGAAACGAAGTATCTTTCACTCAGTCTGCCACTTGAGCTGTGGATCTGGGTGTTCTACTTCCCTTATGTTAACACTGGTACTTTCAAGTTGACAAATGATGTTGTTGAATGTATTTAATTCCTTTATTGTCAAATAATATAATATTTTTCTAAAATAAAATGCGACTTGTGAGACATTTGGTTTGATATAAGAAAAGCTATCGCTGTCCTTTCATCAACTTTGTTGAAAAAAATCTCATTGGCTAGACAACAAATCGTTGATGGATCCTCGAGATCCATCTCCTCGTGAGCATCATCACTGACAGACTCTGGTTTCTTTACCTTTCTTAGCAATACCTTGTATTGCTCTTATTGTACTAATAAAGCTTCCACATTTGATTTTCAAAGCTCGAATTTTTTTTGGCCATCAAATTTCTCTCCTTAATCTACCACTCAACATGCACCCCGATTGCTACACAAAACCTAGACACCTTAATACCACTTGTAGCAGCCATCACCACCACTCATAGCAGAATATCCGATTCAAGCCAAAACACATACACCTTATTTGTACAACAAACAATCACCAACTTTGCAAGAATCTTGTGCAACAAAATGAATAATAAAAAAAAAGGGTCTGTTTGGATAAATGCATACTAGGTTATGCAACCAATTTGCATCGACAAGTTATGCACCTATTCGAGAAACAATGTATTTAGGAAAGCATTCTCATTTTCTTTCCCCTTCCCAACAAGAATAGAACCCTTTTTTGTTTTTTCAAAAAGTCGAATGGAAATGTGTTTGCCTCTAATGTGACTTATTAAGTGGCAACTTCAAAGGGAAAAACGTTTTTCTTTGTGAGATTGCAATCCAAATAATTACAAATGCAAAGAAAAAGAATTTTCAAAGACTTTTCTTCTGCAAAACAAATAGGTGCAAAGGGTGTCATGCCCCAAATCCAGTTCCTAACACCCATTTGTCGTAACCCGAATCCGGAGCTTGACAGCCTCTATAGTACCCCAATTTCAGCTCCTACCTCTCGTATTCCAAGTTTCAAAAACAGGATCCCAAAAGGAGAATTTAGGGAAAACTTTATGTCATGACCCCAAATCCAAAACCATGGTTAACACAAACTCTAGCTTCAAGTTTAGAGCGGTGACTCAGGTCAAAGAAAATTTAGCATTTATTCTGCCATCAATCACATTCAACCACATAAACTGATATATCAACTACTAAAACTTTATTAAATAGTTATTTTCAAATGATCATCCCATCAATAAATCAAATTATTTGAAGTCATAACATCACCCATCCAAATATCAAATGACTCAAAACATTAAATGTCTTTAAATTGTAGTTCCACATCCATAACGAGTAAATGGTATATGTTGTCAAACTCGTTTGGCTAGCTCAAAAGTATCTTCACCTGTTCTTCAGTCTGCAGTTTTTCTATTAATGAAAGCATAAGCATCTAGCCCAATAAGGGGGTTCTATATACAAGGCAATATATATCAATTTGACAAGTATAGAAAGGTTATGGCAGATTCATTTGGCAAAACAATGAAGAATGATTTATAAACTCTCAAGCGGGGTTTATCAAATAACACTAGGATCAACTCGTCAAATTCTCTCAAGACACTCAATATAACTCTTCACTCAGTATGAGCCATCGCTCAGTAAAGCCATCTCATGACATAATATTCACTCAATGATGCCAACATGAGGCCTAATAGTCACTCAACAAAGTCAACACGAGGCATAATACTCACTTAGCAAAGCCAATTCATGGGCATAAGTAAAGACTCAACAATTTGTGTCATTCCCAATTTGGACAGACAAATGCCTTCATCTAGGTCACACTGAATTTCAAGGAATCATTCACTCAAATGGACACATGGTCCTTAACATTATTCTTTCCTTTCAACATTCCTCACAGCCACTTAATAATTCCCTCAATAACAATCCTCACCATCACTCATCATCACTCTTGAATCTATCCTCACCATCTCTCTTTTAAAACAAATCCTCATCATCAAGCCTTACCATCTCTCAATTAAAATCAATCATCACCAGTGCTCGATCAGTCCTCACCATGGTGTTTTCATGTATGAAATCATCTTTCCAAATATACACGTTTTCAAGAAAACTTGTCAGAAATAGATTTAGCATGGTGATTTTCAAAGAATAGTATATGATGTAATAATTTCCAAATAAATTAGGAAATAAGGTGCACCTTGGATTTAGACCCGCTTACCAAAACATTTCCACACACATATAGAGTGCGTCCATTGGAGTCTTGCATATAATACTCACAACATAGATCTCCTTTTTTTCTTCTTTCATATGACTATCTAGGTTTTCTTAACAACATTTTCCTTACCTTTCATTCTCAATCAATAAATCTTCCATAAATAACTTTCCTACTTGGGAACTTTCCTCAAATGTTACCACTTAGATATACATTTTGGGTTACCTTTCGGCATATGAACCTAGCATAGGATTGTCCAAATGCACTGACGACCTATGGGTGTCACGCCCCAAACTCGGAAACCAGGCTCACAAAATTTTCGATCGCCGAATCCGGCGTCGACAGTCTCCGTAGTACCTCACTTTCGGTTCCCAGCGCTTATATGCCAGATCTCGATCCTAGGATCCATAGGGAGGATTTTCAGTATGATTTTTTTTTTTTTTTTTTTTTTTTTTTTTTTTTTTTTTTTTTTTTTGTAAAGAAGCATAACCAAAAGAGTACCAAAATCACAAGAACAACATCATCACCACATATCCACTAATATAAACATTAGATTACAGTACTGAAAGGAAAATACATAAACAACAAAATCTCTATATAAAGTGATCTGCCACAAGCTCCTGCCTCAATGCTGCTGCGAACTAACGTCACCTGCACACAACGGTCGTGCATAAACTTACTAAGAAGCTCAGAGGGTGGTGCGTGTGTGCATAATGCATGTGCCAAGCATACTATATCAGAGTAAATAAAAATAATGTCAAACTATAAATCGTACAGTATCAGAGTAAGCGGAAATACTAGTAAGTCTATAGATACTGTCAGCCTTATCCAAACTATGCGATGCAAAGACATAATAAGCCAGATGTTATATGCTGAGGATGTAATATGCAAATCCTGACGGATCCACGAATACATGCAGCCCCATCTAGGCCATGCAATGCAGAAACATAGTGAACCAAATGTCATATGCTGATGATGAAATGTTATATGCAATGCAAAAGAAACGACAAGCTGGAGTGTGTAGTCGGGATGATAGTACGCGGTCTCGCAAGCTGTGGGGTTCATCACAAGGGACTTCTATTCAAACCAGTCCCGTACCCAACTTTGGATAGGTAGACTCAATGTGGTAAACTCCTGATCACAGGTTGGTCGCGTACCCAACCGAAATCATGGACATAGTGAAGGTTCACATAACGATTTAGTTGCGCACCACCAGCCTGAGTGGATAATGAATGAATGAATGAGTCAGATGCTGAGTACGCAACTCCTACTCAGTAGGTCCACATATAACCACCACAGCGCTTTCGATATGAGACAAGGTTCTGCCCCACTGTATGAACAGTAGCCTGTCAGCACAGTAGCCTGCTGTAACGCCCTGAAAATCGGAGGTCGAGCATAAACTCAACTCCCGAGTTCCAGAACATCACTTATGCAACAAAATGAATGATGATTGAATGTTGACTGTATTCGTGCATTGAACATGAGTGAGATTAAGCCAAAAAAGCATATCATACTCCAGAGACAGTTAAATTTGCAAGCGGAAGACTGTGATAGATAGATAAAATATATAAACTATGATGAGTCTCCAGAGTGTGATAACATTATCAGGTTAAATAAATACAAGTGCAGTTCTAAAATATACCAATTGTGAGGAAGTGTAATGTCTCTTATCCCAAGTACCATAGCCCCGTCAATACACTATCAGGTCTTCATTGACCTGTCAGAGAGATACAGATAGGAGAACTCCTCCTATCATCATATAAGTAGTGCGGCTCTGCTTCACAAACATCGCCATCACCTGAAACTCAACAAATCTGGTTGGTGTGTACAACACCGTCCCGTAACGTGGGAGTGAGTGATCAACTGAGTGGAACAGTAAAGCATAGGTTAACATGTTATCAATTCAATCAAGTAGTAATGATAAAGCAGCATAGGTTAACATGTTATCAATTCAATCAAGCAGTAATGATAAAGCAGTATAAATTAAATAATTCTAACTACTCTTATTAAATGCAAGAATGAAATGACATGACGCTGTATGCCCTTGCCAAACCACCCTCAAGCGACATCATCTTACGTTCGCGAATGCTTAACTCCCTCAGTGCGCCACATCTACAAAGCACATGCGGTGCGATGATGCTCATGATTACCAAGTTATTATTAGTCCATTTCAACCAGCAGTATTGGAAAACTAAGGTACCTCCCTTGTATCATTTCCAAACATGATCCATTATAGGGTCGTCAATCCTAGTTAATCTCATACGATATTATGGTTTGAGAAGCATAGTGAAGGCATCGCAAATGGCTCGTCACCCGTCAGCGCGGATACAGATCTCACCGTATGCGGCTCAATTGCTGGCCGTCAGCTCGAGTACAGGTCTCACCGTACTCGGCTCAATCACTAGCTGTCAGCTCGAGTACAGGTCTCACCGTACTCGGCTCAACTCATACTCTAGTTGCTGTGAAAGACTTGTCGCCAATCACAGACCCTTGGAGTATACTCGAAGATACTACGGAGGACTCGTCGCCCGTCAGCACGAGCACAGGTCTCACCGTACTTGGCTCTCGCCGTAAGTATCGACAGCTTGAATACAGTGTCCCATACCACCGTATTTGGCTCACGAGTTTGGTTGCGCAATAGTCACTACGGGGAGGCACATGGCCCCAGCGTAGGCCGACAGCTCGACCACGGTGTCCCATACCACCATGCCCGGCTCATGCGTCTTAGCGGATCGAGGTACCATGGTTAAAAGGGGGTTTCACTGGTAAGTTTGGTACCCTAGGTTCAAGCAGTAGCATCCAAACAGGGTGAACATGCATAAGGCAGATCAGGTTACTTGACGAGCTCGACTAGCACGATCGCCCGTTGAGCTGCACGACATGAAGTGCATAAACAACTTCGTGTGGCCTAGCCACTGCCGACAGGCAACGCACGACTCGAGTTCGTCGAACACATCCCACGTAGCAAATGAATCTCAGCCACGAGTTCAATCCCGTTACCGATTGCCTGGGCCATAAGCATAGCCCCACAACACAATCAATTGCAGATACATAAAGCAGTAATGTATCAAGATTCAACTCATACAGTCAAGGTCTGGTATTATCCGTTTAGGGCTGCCAGGGCTGTTGCACGGACTCGTTGCTCCGCTCCCCCATCACCCATGACGGATCATACAACGTAAATATAAATTTAAACATATGCATTACATAGTTAAAATCATAAAGCAGTTGAGCATGTTATGAATCACAACACAAGCATGAGTTTGTACATGTTCAATTCCTAATCACACAACTATCAAAGGAGATCATACACATAGTTAAAAGAGGTTGAGAATCATATCTCAACACCCTTATACATTACAATTTGCTAACTACTACACATTCAGACATTTCAAGAAACACTTAAACAAACATACATCGACATACATGACATATGTCGATCACATAGGCATTAGGCCAAATCCTTTCACTAGGGAGTTGCCCCAATCATACACACGTACACCCACGATGGATAGTCATGGCAAGCAGGAACCCAAGTTTCATATTCAATCGGCTATTTCCACAAACACTTGGGCCACACATTTTAGCATATATAGTGTATATTGGCCGTGGCATGACTTAGGGCAAATCCTTCGTCAAGGGGCATCGCCAATACATAAATCATGAATCCATGACAATTAGTCATGGCGAGCACGAATGAGAATTCCATACTCATTCAGTCATTTTCACAAACACTTAGAATACACTATTACAACATACATGGTGCATGTTAGCAAAACATGTATTAGGGCTATCCCTTAGCCAAGCGAGTATCTTATCCATGTATAACATATTATTACAGCAAAAATATCATAATAAATACATCTCCAAAATTTATACGTATACAGTATTTCTAGAATACACAATTTCAACATACGTAGCATTTACAAGTGAACATGTATTACGGCGATTCCTTTCGTCAAACTAGTATTTTATCCATATATAGTATAATCATACATTAAATAAACATGTCAAACATTTCTCCAAAAAAAATACGTATACGGTATTTCTACGTATACCTAGAGTATGTGAAATTCCATATTCTACAACGTTAATCGAAACAGGAAACGGAAAGCACTTTGTACATGTGCAATTGCATGCAGATCATGAATCTATCATTATCTGACATTGAAAGCGTTGAAAACCCTAACCTATACACCTAAAGTCCGCACCTTTTGTCGTAGAATCGTAACGGAGTTGATAGGTTTGCTGAGCTTCCGTATTCGGCAGTTTGGCAACCTAGAGAACGAAATAGGTTAGCTATTTCACAACTTACAACAGTCTAAACCCCAAAACAGATTAGGGTTAGGGTTTCTTACCTAGAAACGACGCCGGAATCGCCGGAAAAGCGTCAAGAAAGGGATGGTGCAGCCCGTGTGGTGGCAGGGAACGACGGCAGGGAGATTCTCCCACTTCTCCCTCACTTCCTCTCTCTTTTCCCTCTCTTAAATCCCAAATTCGTATGGCTGCCATGAGAGAGGGTTTAAGGTCCTTATATAGTCTCAAAACTCATCGAAATAGACTCCTGTTCAAGGGTTACTGCTAATATAGGTATTTCGTCACTTTTCCAGCTCAAAAGAGAGGTTCTGGTGGCCCTCCTTGAGCCAAACGTCAGACTTAAGCTCACCACACATGGATCTATGAGGGATTACGTTTTCGACTCGATCGGATTCCCAGATCGCACGTGGCGGACCACTTTCAGTTCAACGGTCAGTGGGCCACGATCCGAAATTCCAAGCACATGTAAATGTTCCTGAAATTTTTCCTGATCCGAGGGTGTAGTTTGGTCTGATTCTGACGGTCTAGTTGCTTAATACTGATGCGCAAGCGAATGGTGCCAGATCACTATTCCAGATATTTATTTTCAAAAGGAATAGTGTTTTTCACACACCCTCACTCCGGATCGAAACGAATGGCCGTGGGACATCGGCTGGATCTGATTTTTGAGATGATTGTCAAGCCTAGTGAGGTGGTCTTAGTTCCTTAGCTTCGTGTTAATCGGACTCCCGATGTGCGGTCTAGACCTAATACGAAGTTTCGTTTCATTCCCGAGAGCAGACGGGAAATGAGTTTGATTCTAAACTTTAGGGAAACCTAGAGTCACTGATTTTGTAAGTTTTGGGTCTTGCAGATCGTATTTAAAGCGATCCCAACGGATTTCATGGCTAATCGAGTTTTGCACTTAGTTAACTTTGTTAAATTTCTAAAGGATTTAATCCTAATTGTTTTCTGGTTGAGATGGTACTTAGGCCTTTGCAGTTTGTATATAAAGTGATCCAAGTTTTACTACTTAGCTAGTTTAAGATAGTGTCTAGGGCGAAAGTGCTTTGAAAAAATGAAAGCACAAGGTAGTGAAGGGTGGGATTTGTGAAGAAAATTGTTTAAAAAGAGATTTGAGGCTTTAATTGAGCGTTTGGGAAGTTAAACCTGTGTTAGGATTGACCCATCGCCCAAGGACGTCTAATTCCAGGTTGGCGAAAATCCGGGATGTTACACCTGCCAACCACTAGTAGCTTGCCCAGGCCCTTAGGCCCCGCCCACATCAGCGTTCGCTCACATGTGCCCACCCACGTGCGCAATAGTGACGGGGCGTCACAATATCAGTACCATACCTCTCTAGGATATCACCAGAGTTAGTCACTCCACACCAGATTGTCACCCCATCACGCGCAATCAGGTGAGTGGAAAAGACCTCACTATCCGCTTGGCCAGTAGTATGTCAATGCTTACCCGGTTCGTCAATAACAGACCCATTTACGCTTACCCGGCTCGTCAATAACAGACCCATTTACGAGCTAGTCAAACTCAACCTAGCTGAGCTCCCTTCACCCTGGCAGGTAAGGTCACACCCCCTTCACAACCGACCATGACATAGTGGGAGAAGCTGCCTACTGGTACTCAGCACTCGGGCGCTCATGTATCCACTCAGTTTAGACGTTGGAGCATCCCCTGGCCATGGGGGTTTAGGGATTTTCACCCACGGACATCGAACGTGCCCATATGCTAAGTCCCAAATATTTTCGATGTCCCATCTGGCCATTCATGATATGCCTATGGAGGCTACATCCCTGATGTCGCTAGGGCGCAAAGTGATCATGTCACAAAAAATGTGAGATGCATGAGTCATACCATCCATTCATGCATCAAACTTGCGCGTACTGTGCGATCATGTGGGGCAACTCCATTTCACGAGGAGTCCCCGGAACATCTTAGCCCAATGACATATGCTATGATCAATCATTCTCATAACAGGCACACAAATGATGCGTATGGGCATGTATCATGATGTAATACTAAGCATGCTCTCAGTGTGTCCTATTAGACTAAGTACACTAGCTTGATTATTAGATGCAGCAGACAATAACCGGCCTTAACTGGTATGTCACACACAAAGAGTGGGAGCTTAATGACATGCCTCATATAGAAGTCCTTGCGGTATGTCCCACGTTAGACTAACATTAGCTTCTCAAGACACTAGTATAACATATATCCCAAGGTGGGGTCCACTGGAAGGACGACGGATCTAACCCATACATCGAGATAGGCTTTATACAGTGGATATACCAAATCTACTACTAAAAATTCTTTCATCTACGGTAACGGGTGATGATGTACTCTCCTATAGACAGTGGGTGGCTTAGATGACATACTTACATCAAGAATGGGACGAATGGGTGAATCTAATGGGTATACAACAAGGTAAGTTGAGAGGATACGTCTAAGTACAACAAGTGAGCTTTCTCACCCTCTCTATCATGTAATAAACTGGGCTTTTCTATGGAGTCTGATATATACACAAGGTGGGCTTTGGTGGGGTCCATAAATCTAGGACTATGTGTCCTTCCACACAGATTGGGTAGCCTGCTCAACATCTTAGTGGGCCTTGGGTATGGTTACTAAACTTGGACAAACACATGTATCTAGGTGGGCCACATTTCCTATGGAAGGCCCGATATGAACACAAGGCGGGCTCCATGGTTTGGATAATCCTACAAGGTATGGTGGTAGGCACCATCATCAATGGGGGCCCAAATGTTTTGGATAGCCTAACAAGGGGAGATGGGTATCACTAACATCACTGGGGTTAACCCACTAAGAGAAGATGACAATGGGTCTAACAATAGGCCTTAGGGAGATTACAACGTGGACATTTAACCATCATTGCTCCCAAGGTAATGGGCTTAACGACGGGCCCTAGGGAGGTTTACAACAATGGACGTTTAACCACCATTGTCCTAAGGTGCGGTCCATTTGGGATAGGAATCGGAATCATAATGAGACCCTCGACCCTTAAAATTTCTAGAAGGATGGATGGATAGAGTGTGCACATCACTTATACATAGTGGGCCTCACAAGGCAACCCCATAATGGGCTTATACTCATACATCATGGTGGGCCTACATAAGGCATCTCATATAAATGAATGGATAGTGTGCATATAACACACACATCATGGTAGGCCTTACACCTCACAATGGGCCTCATACAATCACAATGGGCCTCACATACAACAAGTGGGTTGCATGCATCACAATGGACCTCATATATGCAACAAGGGGCCTTGCACATCATAGTTGGGCCTCATACATCACAAAGGCCTCATCAAAATGGGCCTCGTCACAATGGGTCTCACGCAATCACAATGGGCCTCTCACATGGGCATAATATACATCACAATGGATATCTCACACAGGCCTAATATACATCACAATGGGCTTCTCACACAGGCCTAATATACTTCACAATGGGCCTCACACAAACAACAGGTGGGCCCTGCACGGACGTCCAGCAAATGGACGGTCCGGATATAATACACAACATGGTGGGTCCCAAAACTTCAACAGTGGATGGTGTGGATATGAAACACATACATCACGTGAGGGTCCACCGTCCACGTTTGGACGGTGTGAATATGAAACACATACATCACGGTGGATTCCACCGTCCATATGCTTGAACGGTGAGGATAAAACTCATATATCATAGTGGGTCCCACCGTCCTAGCTGGATGGTGTGGACACCACACGTGCAGAGGGTGGGTCCCACCATCCTTCTTTTGGATGGTGCGGATACAACACTTACATCAGGTGTAACACGGCTGTTGAACATCGTGGATAAAATATATAATGGTGGGTCCCACTTGAAACTTAGATCTATCTCATTCTCTTTGTAATGCCATAAAACGATCTCTACAAATGATTGGACGATATCGATACAACACATGCATCAGGATGGGGGTCTCATCGTCCATCTGATGGACAGTGTAGATACAACACATATGACATGGTGGGGCCCATGGATGGACAGCCTAAATATAACACATATCACGGTGGATCCCACTGTCCAAACTGGACGGTGTGGATACCACACGTGCAGGAGGTCCCCATCGTCCTAGGCTTGGATGATGGATAAAACACTTACATCATGGGATGTCCCACCGTCCTACTGGATGATGGACGGTGTGGATCAAAACATACATTACGGTGGGTCACACCGTCCCACGAGCAGGGATGGTGGATAAAACACATATCTCTGGTGGGTCTCACCGTCCACAGATGAACGATGAGGATAAAATACATATATCAAGGTGGGTCCCACATACACGTGGCCTACCAGCAGCTGGGAGACCAGCTGATGTTTGTGTTTTCTCTTTGTCCATGGCCCGTCCACTGGACGGTGTGGATAATACATCTTGGTGGGCCCCACGTCCATATTGTTGGACGGAGTGGGTGCAATACATCCATCAAGGTGGGGTCCACGTACACGTGGCCCACCAGCCACATACACCAAGGTGGTCCCACGTCCACGTGCTGGACGGCGTGGATGGCACACTACATCACATGGGGTCGATGGATCAAGCTAATATTTGTGTTTTCCCTTCAACAGGGTCTGCCTAAAATGGGCAGCAGGTGGACAATAAGGTGGGCCCCGGTTGGACAGCGGGTGTGTCCCATTTGGTGGACGGCATGGATAAAAATACATACATCATAAGTGGGGCATTCAATCAAGGGAGAGAGAGGGAGGGAGGGAGAGAGAGAGAGAGAGAAGAGAGAGAGAGAGAGAGAGAGAGAGGAGAGAGAGAGAGAGAGAGAGAGAGACGTGTGATGGAGGGCTCCGCCACTATGAGCCCTCCTAGGATTACAAAACATATATCAAATGGGTCCCACCACATGTGGGCCCTCAAATCATAAAATCAACGGTGGAAATCCCTTTCTCACCCACAAGATCAAGGTCTAGATGACCTTTCTATAATAGGAAAATAAATATCATTATGGGGTCCATGGAGAATGACCCTATCATGGGATGAACATATGAATCATGGTAGGCCATCGGCCACAGCTAAGGTCCAAAGTAGGATCCATACCATCAATCGGTAGGCCCCACTTAGCCCATCACTAAAATTATAATATAATCCTACAAAACACCCACCGATTGCTAATCTTCTTGGTTCCTTGGAATGCTAAGCTCCTTGGCTTCTTCTTTGATGGAAGATGATGAAGATTGAAGGGTCGGGATGAGAGATTTGGGGTAGGAAGTGGGCCACACACTTGGCTATTTCCTCTCCTTGGAATGCTTGGACGGTCACTCTCCGTTGGGTTGCTTGGAGAATGGGTAGAGAATGAGAGAGAGAGGATGGGTTTTAAGGGAGATAGGATGAAGTGATGGGTGTGAGTGACATGAGAGTTGACTTTGGGGAGGGTTACTTGTCTTGGGGAGAAAGAAGGCATGGGTTGTGATGGGATATGTACTTGATTGATTGATGTAATAGGTGGGTAGAGATTCTCTCAGAAATTGCAATGCCCGGCGTTTACTCAAAATATACGCGGGCCCACAACTCTTGGCCTAGGTATCGCATTGGTGCGCAAGACGCGTCATTGGAACTGCGGCGACAGCACGGTTGCTATGATACTAGTTTCGGGTTGAGTCAACTCAAATCTATGGAATGTGACTCAGGGTTGCGCGTAAAAGCTATTTACAGGTCGCGGGTTGCCAGAATTCGATGGGGAGGATTGTGGGAGTCTAAGGAACGGTACAGACTAGGATACGGGCCTTACAATGGGTGTGACCCTAAGGGTTCTTTACTATGAAATAGCGGTGAAGACCGCTTTAGTTGTAGTAGGAATATGCCAATATGTCCTAAAGGGGGGTGAATAGGACTTTTTAAAGTTTTGATGGTTTATTTAAAATCTTATTCCACTAATCCTAACAATAAGCACATATTAGGATTACTCAATAGTAACTCTACTGGCTTCCAAGCCCGGTAGAGGATCCAATCACAAACTATTTAAGAAGTAAACAATATGCAAACTAGTTTATGATGGATATGACTGTGTATGTGTGTGAGATGTGATTTCAGATATTCAGATATGAAATTATTAAAGTGAATCGCACAAACCAAAGAATAACAATCTCAAACACAGTCATTTTTATAGTGGTTCGTCTACTTGTCTACTCCACTCCCGGTAACCGCACTCAACCCTTGAGTGTACCGGATTTCACTAAGGAGGTTTCACAGCGGTTCACCTCAAACCTAAGATTTTAAATCAGGTTCACCTTCAACCTTTGCAACCTACACCTAGGCTGACTGTTTATGCTCCCTGAGCAAAGGTCAACACATATCACCCGGTTTTAGTCACACTGGCCAAGGATCCACATAAGGAACCTTACTGTTTATGCTCTCACGAGCAAGGGTCAACATAACATACCCACTTTTAGGACCCTAACGGAGGTTTCACACGGTTCACCTCTGACCCAAGGTTTTAACAGGTTCACCTTTAACCGGATGTTTATGCTCTCAACAGAGCAAGGGTCAACACAATGCACCCACTATGTAAACTCCCACCGGATGCCTCCTACGAGGGCTTGTAAGGGTGAGAAACACCTTAGACCCAATCCTACAAAGGAATGATTTCAAGGGTCCTCTGGACTCTGATAACTTACAGATAAGCAGATGAGTCCCTTTTTAGCTTGTTGTTGAAGATCTCCTCCTTTGTTGATGAAGAGTCTTCTGCTTCCTTAAACCGTAACTCAGAAGATATACCGATGCATGACAACGGGTTGGGTCAAGGTTGTAATGGAATCCTACTCTATTGAAGATTTTTCTATGAGGGAGATATAACGATTCCAATATTCATGCATTCAAGGCATCCCAGCTTAATGATTTGTCATTAAGAAGGTAGCTGAAGGATCCTTGAATGTGAAAGTTCGTTCCCCAATCCACTCTATTGAATATCAATGATGAGAGTGGATTGGAGGATGAACTTCTATGAGAGAAAGGGCTTTGGGTATATGATCTAAGGTTAGACACTCAAAAGCACTCTCTTCTTTCTTTACCAGCAACAATAGACAAGTCCTCTTTATATAGGCAAAAGGTTCCAATGGATATAAAACGGTCACATTTATGACAGAATTCGATATCATCGAGCGGGTTCGATATCATCGAGCGTATATTCTCAATAGCATCGATGGGCCGCTCGATGACACAAACTCAAATGTCATACGCTTTTGAAACCTTTTGCCAGCTGGTCAATGGAATCAAAACAGGTGTCGATGTCATCGGATTTTGAACTCCGATATTATCGATACTAGTGTCGATTCATCGACATTTGAAAATGAGAGAGACTTGACTTGAAATATTTCAGGTTTACAAGAATGATCGAGGGACCTTCGAGATCATCGGAATTTGAATGTCGATGATATCGATAACTGTGTCGAGGCATCGATAAATCCAACAGATTTCTCATTAAGCTTGTTGGATAGTTTATGGCCTTGTTCGATACAATCAAAGCAGTACCAATATCATCAATATTTGAATATCGATTCTATCGAGTGACCCTCGATCATAGATAAACAATCCTGAAATATTTTGCTGGAAAACTTCGTGACCATGACCGATATCATCGAGATTTGAACTTTGATGGTATCGAGGAGGCTTCGATATATCGATGCACATATGATATTCTTAAGAAAAAAAAAGGGCACCGGAGATCTGCTTGTCAATATTATCGAGTCCCCTTCGACGGACTCGAGATTTGAATATCGATGATATCGATAGTATATCGATGCATCGATAATTCCGTCCGGATGAGTATGTGGTTGCTAGAAGTATTTTGTCCTCATATCGATGATATCATTTAGGTATCGAGGACATCGACAACGTAGGTCGATAATATCGAACAATATATCGATAAAAGCAACAGAGCAAGAAAACTTAGAGATTTTCTGAATTTTGAAAAAAGTTTTCTAACTAAAAAATCCTATGATATTCTAACTTGTTTTAAGGGTTTTATTTACCTGGTGTTTTGGGACATGGGATGTGAGGCTTAAATTTACCTATGGCGAGCTTGCACACATCTGGTTGAGGCAGACACTTTGAATTGATCTTCCTATGAGGATCTGTAGTCTAGCTGACTCAACACTCACGCTAATTGACAAACCAGATCACTTTCATATTATACGTCTAGTTTGGTTTTCACATATAGACCATCCATGTTTTAGGTCCACCTAGGTTAAGTCACAGGATGTTGGGTCCAAGTCTACTTTCATGGTTTAAGTCTCAAACTTACCAAGTCTCATCTTAGGGTTTTTGTTGGTCTTATATTTTCTTGGGCTAAAGGTAAACTTAATAGAAGTCTATAATGGTTTTGAATGCACTATGCTTTTTAGTATAATCATCTTTAGTTTCCAAGGTCCAATTATTGAAACGCTAAATTTACAAGTAATACCACACATCTAAGTTAAACAAATTGCATATAATCATCTTTATACATGTCAACTCCTTGGATAACTGTAATTGTGATTGTCGGTGTACTAATAGGTCTCAATCCAGTTCATGTGGCCCACCTTTAATAATAGGCCCAAAATGATCCATATGTGATTATATCAGGCTTGTTGTAGGCCCAACAAATCTAACTCTATTTTCAAATTCTCGTTCACGAGTATAAACTCTGGCCGCGAAAACTCAGGATGTTACACCTCTCCTTTAACCACTTCCTTCATATTTGGATTTAGTCGATGTTATGGTTGTCGGGAGGTCTTCGCATTACCTTGAGATGAATGCAGTGAGTACAAATCAAAGGGTCAATTCCATTAAGGTCCACAATCGACTATCCAAGGGCTCCTTTATGCTTGATGAAAGTATAAATAATTACAGTCTCTTAATCTTTCTCAAGGTGGGAAGAAATCACCACCGGGTATGTCTCATCTTGACCTAAGTAGACCTATTTAAGATCAACAGACAAATGTTTTAAGTCAAGCTTCGGTACTTTGAGGCTAGACGGTAGAGGCACTACATCGGTTTGGGGCAAAGTTTCAAATTGTTACCTTCACTAGTTAACTTCAAGTACCGGCGTAGCATCAAGTAAGGCATCCTTCTCCCTAATCATGTCATCATCTAAATCAGGGGAGTGGGCCAAGCACATCTGTAGAGGGTTAGAGTATAGAGTCAAAAGTGCTCTATTTTCTACGAAAGAATCGATCATGTTAATGTCGTGGGTATCGTCATCATCCTCTTACTGTTTACTCATATTGAAAAAGATGTTGAACTCCAATGTCATATTTCTGAAAGATAAATTTATAATTTCATTCCTACAATTAATGATGGCATTTGATGTAGCTAGGAATGGGTAGCCAAGAATGATGAGAATTTTAGTGCTCACATTTATGATGAGTTGAGTATCCAGAATAATAAAATCTACCTAGTAGTAAAATTTATCAACCTGGACCAACACATCATTAATCATCCCTCTCGGTACACGGACCGATCGATTGACAAGTTGTAATGTCGTCCAGGTGGGTTTTTATTCACCTAGACCCAATTGTTCGTAAACCGAGAAAGGGATCAAATTAACATTCGCCCCCAAGTCAAGAAGCGCATGCTCAATCCGGTGGTTCCCAATTATACATGTGATGGTTGGGCTATCATGATCTTTGTATTTTTGTAGCATATCTTGCTTGAGGATGACACTCACTTTTTCCATAAAAAATATTTTCTTTTAAATTTAAAAAAAAAAAAAAATTTACCGCCTTTTGGTAGTGTATAGAGATTTCATAAAATTGGCATATGAATGGATTTGTTTAAAGGTATCCAGTAGAGGGATATTGACTTTCACTTGCTTAAGCACCTCTAGAATATCCTAAGAGTTAGTTAGAGATTTTGGTGCATTCAACCACTGAGGGAATGGTGCAATTTACTTATACACTTCTTCCGGTTCTTCCTCTTATGGAGCAATGCTAGGTTTATCATTCTTATCTTCTTCCTGATTCTTAGATTTTTCAGCCCTCATCAGAATAGATTTATCAATTTCTTTCAACTCCTAAGAGTGGTGATAAACTTTGCTTGCTCCATTTGATTTGAAGAGCTTGAGTCACTAATTTCACATTGTGGTTTTGGATTGGGGAGGGGTTGGGCTGGAAGCGTCCCTTTCTCCCCAATCACTAAGTCTGACTCAATCCTTTGAATTGATGATGCAAACATTCTCATTGTTGTTTTGAGATCTTGGAATGCTTGCACCGTATTTTGGTTGAATAGCTCCTGGTTTTGCATGAATTTTTAAATCATATCCTTTTGAGACCTTTTTTATTTAAGAATTGCGTAAGGGCCTCTTGTGGGTTAGCCGTTTGTCCATTCCTCCAACTGAAATTTGGGTGGTTTCTTCAGCTAGAGTTGTGTGTATTTGAGGTGGGTTCTCTGAAAGGTGTTTGGTAGTTGTTCACGACATTTGATTGCTTGTTCAATATCTCTAGAAAAGCAGGAATAGTAGGACAATTTTCAGTTGTATGTATGTTGCAAGCACTAATACCATAAACAACTTTCGCAGCCTTATCGAGTTTGATAGGTTCTTCCTTCTTAAGTTCCATGGCCTCGACTTTCTTTGTGAGATTGGTCACTCTTGCTATTATATCATCTTTTTCCTCTAAAACATAGATTCTTCCTTTCTCCTTTGGTTGAGTAGGCTTAGAAGTGGTGGGTCTTGGGGAGGTATCCCATGATTACGCATTTTCAACAAGTTTATTAAAATAATCCCATGCATCATCGGCTTCCTTGTTCATGAATTCCTATTACACATCATCTCCACAAATTGGCGCATAGGCAAAGTCAATCCATCATAGAAAAAGCTTGTTACCCTCCACGTTTTGTAGCCATGTTGTGGACATGGATTTATGAGATCCTTATATCGCTTCCAACATTGGAAGAAGGTCTCTCCCTCTCTCTACACGAAATTCATGATTGCTTTCCTTAAGGTATTTGTTTTATGGTATGGAAAGAACTTTTTAGGGAGTTGTCATCTCAGCCCATGTACCAATGGACTGTAGTCTTAAGGAATACAGCCACGACTTAGCCTTTTCTTTCAAGGAAAACGGGAATAACTTCAGTCTTATTGTGTCCTCGGACACGTTTGGAAAGTACAATGTGGCTATTATCTCATCGAACTCTTTCGTGTGCAAGTATGGACTTTCATATTCTAGTCCATGAAACTTAGGAAGGAGTTCAATTACTCTCGGTTTAACATCCATGGTTCCTGCATTCAATGGGAATATCATACAGGAAAGTGTACTCACCATCGTCGGTTATAAATAATCTCGTAGAGTACGAGGTGGGGGTGCATGATGCACCTCATTCTCATCATGGATTTCCTCAACTAGGTGTTGAGGTTGATTTGCAGCCATAACTTCTACTGACTTAGAGGATCTCAAGTAGTGTCTAATCTGGTGATGGATAGGCAACCCTTCAACTAATCATCCTTCATTAAAGAGACGAAGAGTGTTATCATGAACTCACTTGGGCATGAAACACTCACAGCCCTCAAATTCCAAACAACTAAAAGCTAAGAAAAAAGAAAATTAATAACTACAACAAATAAGAAATCTGAAAATAAGAAAGAGTTGGAGAGAAGTTATCGGATCAGAGTTGCTATGTTAGGATTCTACAAAACAGAAAACCAAGTTAGTTCTAAAAATAAATGCAGAAAATCCTAACATAGGAACAAAAACCTAATTCTAATCCTAAACTAATTCCAATACTAATTAATCTCATAAAAACGTAGCCAAGTCCCCGTTAACGATGCCAAAAACTTGTTCATAACCCCAAGTGTAGAGTCGCGATGTAGTAATAACTCGGTGAGACCGAGGTCGAATCCACAGGGACTATACTTGTACGTATTCTGAAAATAAGTAGAACTAGAACTAGAATTGCAACTAAAACTAAAATCTGGAATAATTGAGAATAATTGTGAAAGAATTATCAATTAAAAGAGGAACTATAGCACCAAGTATTCACTTGTAGCAATTAAGATGCTACCTTACATGATTTAATAAACACAACTGGAATCAGAGTCCTATCCAGTTTAGAAGATAAAATAATTGAAGCACAATCTAAAGTTCTCATTGAAATAGTTCACACATGAAGAACCATTGTGATGATTGGAAGAGAATTCAATCATCCACCATGACCAAGAGATGATGATGAATTACGAATTTTACCAATCTCAACAATATCAAAACGGATAAGAAGATATTCAAAGTTATCGCATCATCTATTGTAGTTTGAGTCACAATAAATCATAGAAAATTAAAAATATTTGCTTAATTCAAACTAGAAATTAATGAGGTTCAACATAAACATGAATCAAAGCAAGATAAACATCCCAACAATCTTAGCCCTAGCTAAGAGGTTTAATTAACCATTAACATGATTAAAACCAAATCTCTTAAACAAAACATTAAAAATAAATTAAGGAAGAAGAAAACTCTTACGAGGCTGCTCCACCCTTTTGGTCTGCTCCTTGAACCCTAATTCGTGTTTAGAACTCCTTGGAGATCTGAAATATATAGGCTTTGTTCGGCCAACTTTGAAAACCACCTCAAATTTACACACCATGCGTAATGCTTTCGATGCCATCGAAGGAGGAATTGTAACGCCTTGAAAATCGGGGGTCGAGTAGCAACTCAACACCCGAGTTCCAAAACATCACTTATGCAACATAAATGCTTATGATTGAATATTGTCTGTGTTAGTGCATTAATCATGAGTGGGATTATACCAAAACAGTAATTTATACTCCAGATCAAGTTATAAAACGCAAGCGGAAGACTGAAAGATGTATATAAAGCCAGAAACGGTCACAATCGGTCTCCAGAGTATGAACACCTTACTAAGTCACCATATACATGTATTAATGTCAAAATCAAAATGCCAAAAAAAGTGGTACAACTATAATGGTAAACCCTGTAGTCCCGTTATCTGAATGACCTAAGCGAAGCCTCTAGAGAACTGCATGTATGAGAACTCGTCCTGATCATCGTAGTAGTCAGGCTCAGCCTCCTGCGTCTCGTCAACACCTGCATCTAAGACAGGGTCTGGTGGGTGTCTAGAACACCGTCCTGTAACGTGGGAATGAGTAGCTAACTCAGTGGAATGATAAAGCATAGAGTAACATGTTATCAATTCAGTCAAGCAGTAATGATAAAGCAGTACAATCAAACACTCCTAAATACTCTTATTAATGCAAGTATGGAATGCAGTCATGATGCATCCCTCGCCAATGCTCCCTCGTACGACACCATCTTATGTCCGCGGCATGTGTTCATCCCTCAGTGCTCCACAACGCCAGGCACATGCAGTGCTATGTCATGAGCGTGATTACCGAGTTGTTATTAGTCCTTTTCATACAGCAGTATTGAGAAACTAAGGTACCTCCCTTATATCATTCCCAAACAATGATCCATTCTAGGGTCGTCAGTCTTAGGTAATCTCATACGATGATGCGGTTCTAGGTCGCTGTAAAGGGCTGCCAGGGCTATTACAAGCACTCGTTGCACCACTCCCCCATCACCTTATCAATACAGGCCTAGTTTATACTCTGTTTACTACGGGAAGACTTGTCGCCTCACTGTAGATTTAAAGTATGCTCGAGGTCACTACAAAGGGCTGTCAGGGCTATTACACGTAATCGTTACTCCGTTCCCTCATCACCTTATCAGTGTAGGCCGACAGCTCGACCACGGTGTCCCATACCACCATGCCCGTCTCATGTGTCTTAGTGGATCAAGGTACCAAGGTTAAGCGGGATTCACTGGTGAGTTGGGTACCTTAGGTTCAAACAGAGGCGTCCATACATGCTGAACATACATCGGCAGATTGGGTTACTTGACGAGCTCAACTAATACGAGCGCATATTGCATCGATCGACATGAAGTGCATAAGCACTTCGTGTGGCCTAACCACTGCCGACGACCAACACACGACTCGGGTTCGTCAATCACATCATACGTGGCGAGTGAATCTCAACCACGACTTCAAGCTTGTTACCAATTGCCTAGACTATAACTTAGTCCCAATCACATTCAATCCATAACCAGAAAGCATGTATAGTAGTCAAAGCATAAGTAACAAGTAATTCAAACATGTTAACAAGCATGTTATAAAGTACAATGTAAGCAGGAAATACAACACATACATTCATAAGTAAGCGATTAGATTAAACAACTTGCATGGAGGAAATCATACACATCTCTAAGGTATTTGAGAATCCTATCTCAACACCTACCTAAAGCACTATCTCTCAAGTACTTACTCATACAAGCATAATCACAAACACTTAGCCTACCCTTATTTAACATACATAACATATATTAGCCAAATCATGTATTAGGGTGAATCCTTTCGCCAAGAAAGTGTTACACACATATATGGCATATACACATAGTAATTAATCATGGCAAACACACTTTCATATATTGCACGTACATGGTATTTTCTACAATGATACTGAATACACTAAACGTCATAATTTGCATAGGTAACTGAATCGCAAAACGAACAACACATTTTGCATGTGAAATAACATCCAGATCATGAATCTATCATTATCTGCATTGAAAGCTTTAAAAACCATAACCTATACGTCTAAAGTCCGCACCTTATGCGGTAGAAACGAGTAACAGACTCAGTTTAAACACCAAATCTTTATCAACGGTAGAACGACAACCTATGGCATGAAATAGGTTATCTATTTCGGTACTTGTAACAGTTGAAACCCTAGAACAAGTTAGGGTTAGGTTTTCTTACCTAAGTACGTCGACAGAATCGCCAGAATAACGATTAGAAAGCGATGGTCAAGCACGTATAGTAGTGGGATAGAGTATCAGGAAGATGCTCCCACTTCTCTCACACTTTCTCTCTCTTTTCTCTCTTCTCTCTCCTAGGGTTTTCTCAAATTCATTTGGAGGGAGTGAGAGAGGGTTTAAGGTCCTTATATAGGTATAAAACTAATGCAAATGGCCCCAGGGCCAAGGTATACTTAGGTTATGTCCAAAGGGAGACTGTTCCGTCTCAACGAGCACTTCTAGAACCCCCCCTTGAGCCAAAGGTCAGACTTAAGCTCACCGACCTTGGATCTAGGTCGAGTTAAGTTTTTGTTTCGGTCGGGTTCCTAGATCACATGTGGCGGACCAGTTTCAGTTCAACGGTCACTGAAACTCGATCAGGTTACAAGTACACGGATATGTATGGGAAATGTTCCCTGATCCGAGGGTGTATTTGGGTCAGATTCCGACAGTCTGATTGCTTATATTTGGCCCGCAAGTTACAAGTCTCAGATTACTTAAATTAGATTTAATTTCTAAAGAGAACCATGTTTTCTCACACTCCTCGCTCCGGGCTCAAGCGAATAGCCCTGGGACACTATCTGATTTTGATTTCTGAGATGGTTGTCAAGCCCAGCAAGGCGGTCCTAATTCTATAACTTCGCATTATTAAGACTTTCAATGTGCGGTCCAAATCTGATACGGAGTTTCGTGATGCTCCCGAGAGCAGCTGGGTAATGAGATTGATCCTAGATTTTTGGGTAATGTAGCGTCAACGATTCCACAGTTTTGGGTCTTGCAGATCGTATTTAAAGTGATTAGTGTGGATTTCATATGTAATCTAGTTTAACACTAGTTAATCCTCGTCTAATTTTTAAAGGATTTGGTCCTTAGTGATTTCTGCCTTAGGTGGTACTCGGGCCTTTGTACGGGATTTTCTGAGTCGTTACAATCTACCCCTCTTAAAGAAAAATTTCGTCCTCGAAATTAGTACATTTTCGTACTCCTCGAGAAGCTAAGGGTAGTTCTTTCTGACCTCGGCTTCTGTCTCCCAGGTAGCTTCCTCCTCTGTATGATGCGTCCACAGTACCTTCACGAGTGGAATCACCTTACTACGCAACACCTGCTCCTTCCTGTCTAGGATACGCGTCAGACACAGTACATATGTAACATCCTTGCTCAACTGCACCTGCTCCCAATGGATGATGTGTGAAGGATCAGGCATGTATTTCTTCATCATAGATACATGAAATACGTTGTGCACGCCCGCGAATGGTGTGGGCAAAGCGAGACAATATGCCACCGCTCCCACTTGATCAAGTATCTGAAATGGGCCAATGAATCGCGGCGTAAGCTTCCCCTTCTTCCCAAACCGAAGGACTCCCTTCATAGGGAAAACTCTGAGGAATACATTGTAAAACCCGTATCCTAGTCCGTACTGTTCCTTCGACGTCCACGATCATTCTCGATGAATTCTGGTAACCCTCAACCCGTTTTACGTTTGCGCACGATCCTAAGCCGAGTCCTGCATACCAAAGTCGTCTCGAACCAAAACTTGTATCATAACGACCACGCCGTCGCTACGGTTCTAACGCCGTGACTTGCACACCGACCCGATACCTAGGGTAGAAGATGTAGGCCCGCGTTCAATTCAAATAAAACACCGCGCGTTGCAAACTTCGAGAGAATATCTACGATATGTCCAATCAATGAATCAATCAATCAATGTCAAGTCACTCCATACCCAAGTACAACAACCCATACCTATCCTTACCCTTTTCTTACACAAGCTACCCAAAGTCAACTTTTACATCCCTTCACCTATCACTTTCTTACAAGCCCTCACTCAACCCATCACACATCACCCATCCTTTTCACCCATCACTCCTCTCTCTCTCTCTCTCTCATCTCTCTCTCATTTCCCAAAATCTCCCAAGCAAACCCACGTCCAAGCTCTCTTCTCTCCCCAAACCATAATAACAAGGGTGGCCAACCTTCCTACACCCTCTCATCTCTCATCCACACCATCAAAAGTCCATCATCCACCATTAAAAGTTAAGCAAAGTCAACTTTTACATCCCTTCACCTATCACTTTCTTACAAGCCCTCACTCAACCCATCACACATCACCCATCCTTTTCACCCATCACTCCTCTCTCTCTCTCTCTCATTTCCCAAAATCTCCCAAGCAAACCCACGTCCAAGCTCTCTTCTCTCCCCAAACCATAATAACAAGGGTGGCCGACCTTCCTACACCCTCTCATCTCTCATCCACACCATCAAAAGTCCATCATCCACCATTAAAAGTTAAGCAAAGGAGCATAGGAGTGCAAGGAAGCAAGGAGGAGTATAAGAGGTGGGTGATCCACCGTTGATTTCCATTTAAGGGCCCACTTGTTGGTGGGACCCATTTTGATCTATGTATTGTATCAATGGAGGGCCCATATTGGTGGGGTCCCTCCTCTCTATCATCGTATCTCTCTCTCTCTTTCTTCTCTCTCTCTCTCTCTCTCTCTCTCTCTCTCTCTCTCTCCCTAGAATGAAGTGGATCCCACCAAATCATGTTAAATCCACTCCATTCATCATTGGGTGGCCCACTACATTTTTAGGAGAAGTCCATCGTCCATTTTTGGGATGGTGGGAAGCCCCACATGTTATATAATTTATTATATTTATCTTGTATTAATACTATATATATATATATATATATATATTACATGGTGGTGGGCCACATACATGTGGGACCCACCATGGTACATGTGTTGTATCAACACTGCCCAGTGTCCAGGGACGCTGGGCGTGGTGTGGCTAACGTGGTGTGTGTACTCACAGGGGTGTGTACTAACAAGCTAACAAATTTAGCTTTTAGGGCCCCACCCTGATGTACATATATAATCCAAGCCGTCCCCCTTCCTTCTCAGAACATTTTAGGCATTGATCCGAAAACTGAGGGTGATCCGATAATCGAGTGGGCCTTACCATAGGAAACAGTGGTTTTTGCCGTTAAAACTTTGGAAAATGATTGCTGGGGTCTACGTGAAGCTTGGGCCCACCTGAAATTTGGTTTGGACCCCTAATTTTGTGGGACACATACAATGGACATGGTAGATCTGGTTAATGTGGGTCCCACCTAGGGTAACAAAAAAAAATACATATGACAAAAGTGGCAAGCACCTTACTGCCATGACGTACACAAAAGGGGTGGTCCCCATTGGCCCTAGTTGTGGACCCCACCATGATGTATATTTGATATCCACACCGTTCATCGGGTGGGCGACTCCCTGAGGTGGACCCACTCCAAAAATCAGCCGTATATGGAACTCAGGTGGGCCATACCATCTAAAATCATGTGAAGACGTGCCTAAAACATATAAAATCACTAGTGGGGCCTACCTGAAATTTGAATGCGGCTGAAACTTAGTCTGAACCCTTAGCCAAGTGGGGCACACATAATGAGTGGGCCGGATTTGTGAACCACATTTTGGTGGGCCCCACGCCCACCCCCAGGTCCACGTGACCTTATAAACAGGTTGGGTGACAAATAAACAATACGGTGGGCTCCCCTGGCTCACGTGACCTTTTGAATAGGTTAGCTGGCAATAAACATTACCGTGGGCCCATGGTCCACGTGACCCGTGAACAGTTTGGATGGCAAACAACATCACTGTGGGCTCCCTAGTCCACGTGACCCTATGAACAGAATGGAAAATAAATATTTCAATGGACCCAATTTTGGTGGGCCCAGGTCTATATGACCTTTTCAACAGGTTTGAATGGAAAATAAACATTTTTTTGGTGGGCCCTACCCAGGTCCACGTGACCTTATGAATAGGTTGGATTTCAAACAAATATTATGGTGGGCCCTAGGTCCATGTGACCCTATCACAGGTTGCATCGAAAATAGACATTATAGTGGGGCCCACACAACTCGACCTCATGGGGAGCTTATCGTCAGCTTAAGCTCAGTGTACCTTTTCCCTATATATATATTATTTATATTAGGTTGTGGTGGCCTTAAGAATTTTAATGGTGGATTGGCCCATTTGTTACATGTGATTAAGCCCACCTTGGTACATATATGGGGCCCATGTGATGGGGCCCATATTAATGTATTTATGGTCGTTGTTGAGGCCCACCTTGGTATATACATAGGGCCCATGTGATTAGGCCCATTCGATGTATTGGTGGCCTGTTGTCGAGGCCCACTTTGATATATATGGGGCCCATATTGCTAGGCTCATTGTGATGTTTTCAAAGGCCCATGGGATGTGGCCCATTGCAATATACATAAGGCACATTAATGCGGGCCACTTGATTTATATAAGGCCCATATGAGGCGGCCCATTTGATGAAACTAAGGCCTTTGGGTCGAGGCCCAATAAGATATAGATATATATAGGTCCATTACAATGTGTGATTCCCTATGGTTTGTGTAATGATACTTTATGGCGGGCTATGACTTGGGAACAATGTTGGTTTGACGTCCACATTGTAAGGATAATGTTGGTTAAATGTCCGCATTGTCACACTCCCTAAGGCCCACTGATAGGCCCGTACTTGTAGTAAGTAGGCCGTCTAGGCCCATCTCTGTGATACGCAGAGCCCATCCCTATATACATATTTAGTATAGATCCATGATTCATTATCATACGCATCATATGTATGACTGATATGAGAAATGACTGATCATAGCATATGCCTTCGGGCGAACTGTTTATGGGCTCCCTGATAGGCGGAGTTGTCCTACATAAGAGCATGGTTCACGCAGGACTGTTGCATGTTTGGTAGAGTGATTCATGCACTTGCATTTGTATGATCATAATTATTGCATGCCCTAGCTACATCAGGCCATAGCCTCCACAGACACATCATGGGTGGCTGGATTGGATACCGGAAATATTTTGGTTCTAGCATACGGGCGCCATAGTGTCCCTAGGTGAAAATTGCTAAACCCGATGGTACCAGAGGATGACTCCAACGTCGAGACCGAGTGGATACACGAGCGCGCGAGGGCCATATACCAGTAGGCTGCGTCTCCCACTGTGTCGTGGTCGGTTGGAAAGGGGTGTGACCTTACCCGCCTGAGTGAGGGGGCAATTTCTAAGTTGAGTTTGACCAGCTTGAGGAATCGGTCCACTATCGACGAGCCGGGCCGGATATTGGCAGGCGGATAGTGAGGTCTCTTCCACTCTCCCAGTTGTGCGTTCGGATAGGGGGCAAGCTGGCTAGAGTGTACTAGACCCCAATGATTGTCCAGACTGAGAACCATATTGATTGGATGCTCTAGTGAGGAGCTGCATTGATATGAGGATTGACATGCTTGACTTGCATTTTTCATCGCATGGCCTTGATGTGGCCGATCGCATTCATGTTTTGAACCGCATTGCTTGGTACAGCTGATTGCATTCACATATCCATCAGCATGACTTCGCATTTCTCTGACCTTGCATTCTGAGCACACTTATATTGCGCACACACTTACACCACCCTCTAAGCTTTCTATAAGCTTATGCATGATTGATGAGTGCAGGTGACGCCAGGACGCAGCCATAGCTTCGCCGCAGTTAGAGCGTGCAGTCGAGCTTTTGGAGTTTTGTTATTAGCATTATCTTGTATTTCCCTTCATACGCCTTGTACTCAAAGTTTTTTATCACGGTGGATTTTGTGATGGTGTTCTTGTGGTTATTGTTCGTGGGTTATTCTTGTGGTTATGCTCATTACGAATCAAATTGATTATTAGAAATCCTCCTTGTAGCATCCCAGGATCGGAACATGGTATATGGGTGCCGGGAGCCGAGAATGGGGTACTACGGAGGCTGTCGGTGCCGGATTCGGCGATCGGGAATTTTGTGAGCCCGGTTTCCGAGTTCGGGGCGTGACATACATGATCTCCAACCTCAAACTCAAGTGGTCGCCGCCTCGTATCGGCATAACTCTTCTATCTGCTCTGGGCCGTCAGGAGTTGACGCCTGATAATGTCGATCTTCTCTGAGGTCGCCTGTACTAATTCTGGGCCAACCAAACTATGCTCGCCAACCTCTACCCAGCAATGCGGTGCTCTGTAAGGGTGTCCATACAAGGCCTCGTAAGGAGCCATGCCAGTACTTGCCTGAAAACTGTTGTTGTAAGTGAACTCTACGTACGGGAGACAGTTATTCCAACTGTCCTTGAAGTCCAAAATACAAGCCCGCAGCATATCTTCTAAAATCTGATTCACCCGCTCTGTCTGCCCGTCAGTCTGAGGGTGAAACGCGGTACTGAACTTTAACTTCACACCCATCGCTTCCTAGATACGAGTCTAGAAGATAGACGTGAATCGCGTGTCGCGGTCCGATACGATCTCCAAGGGAACTCCATGCAGACGCACTATTTCTTTGATGTACAACCTAGCCAAGTCATCTGCAGAGTTCGTCACTCTGATAGAGAGAAAATGAGCCGATTTGGTCAACCGGTCCACGATCACCCAAATAGAGTCATAACCCTTTCTCATCTTCGGTAGCCCGAGATGAGGTCCATAGAGATGAAGTCCCACTTCGATTCAGCTATAGGCATGGGCTGAAGTAGTCCAGGAGGTCGGCGATGTTCAACCTTAACCTACTGATATGTGAGACAACGGAAAACATACTCGGCTATATGAACCTTCATATTGTCCCACCATTACGACCGCTTCATATCCTGATACATCTTCGTGCTACCAGGATGCATCGTAAGCTTCGATCTGTGAGCAGTCTCGAGAAGCTCCTGTCTCAAGCACTGAATATCTGGGACGCATAGGCGGCCATGGTGTGAGACCCGTGTCCTAGCCTGTACTGTTCCGTAAGCTTCCACGGCCCTTCCAGTCGAATTCTGAAAACCTCGACCTGTATCTAACGTTTGCGCGCGATCCTAAGCCGAGTGCCGTATATCAGAGTTGGCTTGACTCAAAACTATACCCCTGCGACCGTGCTGTCGCCGCGGTTCCAACGCCGCATCTTGGATGATGATGCGATATCCGGGCCAGGAAATGTGGGCCCGCATTTAGTTCGAGGAAAAATACCGCGCGTTGCAAAACCCAAGAGAACATCACATCAAATCCCATCACATCCCATCAATCAAGTACCATATCACACCTCATGTCAAGTACACATCACCTTTCACCCATTCCCAAGCAACCCTAAAGTTAACACTCACTTACAACCAAGTACACTTCCATCACTCATACCCATCACACCCATCTTTCTCTCTTACACCTCTCTCTCTCATCTCTCATTTCTCACTCCACCTCCTAAGCACCATGAGAACTACCGTCCAAGCTCTCCATGAGAGGAGAAGCTAGTGTGGCCCACCTCCCTACCACCCAATCCCACCATCCAACGTCCATCTCAACCGTTGAAATCATTCCTTTAGAGCTCTAGCATGCATTGGCGGAAGGAGGAGATCTAGAGCCTTGAGGTGGGTGTTTCTTCTCTCTCTCTCTCCCTCTCTTTTTCATTATTTTGTGTGTAAAGATGTGATTGTGTGGCCCACTTAATGAGTTGTGGGATGTCCAAACCGTTCATCATATGGGCCTCACTTTGATATGTGTATTACCCACACCATCAACCATTTGGGTGGCCCACCTGTACAACACATCTATGGGTGATTTTGAGAATTGGCGGGCGGTCGAGCAGTTACCCACGGCTCCAACCGTGGGCCCCACCATGATGTATATTTATCATCCGACCCATTCATTAGGTGGACCCCTCCCTGAAGTGAGCCCCCTCTAAAGATCAGTCCCATCCAAAGCTCAGGTGGCCCACATCACAAGAAACAGTGGGGTTGAACCACCTGCCATTGAAACCATTTTTGGGTCCGCAAAAGTTTTGAGATCAAGATGAAATTTGTTTTTCCTTTTCCTCCAGGTCCATGTGACCCTGCCAACGGGTTGGATCTTAAATAAACATTGTGGTGGGCCCCATGTGGGACCCACAATGATGTATGTGTATATTCACATCGTCCACTGACGATGGACGGTGGCCCCTTGATTTATGTGTTCTATCCACACCGTCCCCCTGGACGTGTGTGTGTGTGTGTGTGTGAACGCGTGTGTGTAGGTGTATAAAAATATATATATATATATATATATATATATATATATATATATATAATATTCTACTATATATACTATTGTATATATATACTATATAAGGTATATATTATATTATATACATGATGGTGGGTCTTCATGTGGGCTCCACCCATGATGCATGTGTTTTAGCATGTCGTCCAGCTGTTTTGATGGGTTGTTGGATGGCTAGTGGACCCCACCGTGATGTTCGGTCCTATCCTCACCGTCCATTACTTGGACAGTGGGATATGCCCCTGGTGCAGGCTACACTTTGATGTGTGCATTTGTCCAGGCTGTCCAGGGCCTGGACATTTAATTTTAATATTATATATTTATGTATATTATATACATATATTATGTATATATATGTGGGCCCCACCTACTTCATCCACAACGTCCATCTGTGGGACCCACCCGTTTGATTGGCTGAGGTATCTCACCCCAGCTATGTAACTGTTGTATTGACGCCACCAAGTTCTGTGGGTCCCATATGTTATATCTATGTCGTCCATCCTTATGGGATCCGCAATGATGCATGTGTTGCATCCAAACCGTCCACCATTTGGCAAGTTTGTCTTAAGGCTTGAGGCTAAAAATAAGACAGATCTAGGGTTAGGTGAACCACACTATGGATATCAGTGGGTTTGACCGTCCACCATTAAAACCCCTTCAGGTCATTATGACCTTACGATCACATTGGGTGGGAAATAAATGTTATCGTGGGCCTTGGGAATTTTAATAGTGGAAATCATTACCACCACTTATCTTTGGGTATGGCCCATTTGATATACATGGGGCCCCAGTTGGTGCGGCCCATTTGATAGACATATGGCCCATGCGATGTGGCCCACTTGTCATATTTATGGCCGTCTATTGAGGCCCACCTTGGTATATGTATGAGGCCCACCTTGATGTACTTTGTGGCCCATCCGCCAGGCCCACTTTGATATACATGTGACTCATCATGATGCATCTTTAACCCATGAGTGGGGCCCACTTGTTGTGTGTTCTGAGCCCTAGGTGTAGGGCCCACCTGTTATGTATTTAAGGCCCATGGTGATGTATTAGGGCCCATGGGTTGAGGCCCATTGTGATGTATTTGGAGCCCATGGGTTGAGGCCCATTGTGATGTAATCAAGGTCCGTTATTTAAGACCCATCGTGATGTGTATAAGGCCCGTTGTTGAGGCCCACCTTGATATATAGGAAGACCATATGATGAGGCCCATTTGATATATTTGAGGCTCATGGGTTGAGGCCCAATGGGATGTATATAAGACCCTTTGCAATATGTGATTCCACCCTGGGTATGTAATGACGTTTATGGTAGACCATGTCTTGTGATCAATGTTGGTTTAACGTCCACATTGTAAGATTAATGTTGGTTAAGTGTTCGCATTGTCACTCTCCCTGGGGCCCATTGATAGGCCCAACTTGTTGTGTACGGGGCCCATGTGCAGGGCCTGCCTGTGATGTATATTAGGCCCATGTGTAAGGCCCACCCATTTTGTATTAAGGCCCATGGGTTGTGACCCATTGTGATGTATTTTCGGCCTAGATGGCAAGGCCCGATGTTAAGTATAAGAGGCCCATGGGTATGATCTATTGTAATGTACACACGGCCCGTATATGGGGACCATTATGATGATACAGATGGCCTTGTGTGAGGACTAATGTGATGCATGCGAGGCTTATGTGATGAGGCCCACTTTGATATACTGGAGGCCCATTAGTGCGGCTTATTGATGCAACACACTTGATGTGCATGAGGCCCATTGGTGTGGCCCATCCATGAGGCTCATTGGCATGTTCCAATTTGATATACATGAAGTCCATTAGTGCGACCCATGTAATACAGCTCATGTGATGTGGCCCACTTGGCATGCGAGGCCCATTATGATGTATTCAAGGCCCAAGGGCAAGGCCCACTATGATGTATTCGAGGCCCATGGACGTGGACCAATGTGATGCATATGTGGCTGATCAGGGTCAAATATTGCATATCAGACCCCGATCATTACCTATTTTACGTACATGATAATGCCTAAACATCATATTTTAATTGTATTTTTGTTGTAGGATGTAATAAGGAGCGTTGATTGAAAAAAGAGAATTAAAAGCAGGGATTTCAAGATCCAAAGTCACCAGAACGTGGGATGGACCCCAGAGAACCAATAATAAAGATTTTACACGCCTGGGATCTGAGGAAAGCAAGTCAAAGGAGCCCGAAAAGGGTCCAAAATGCAAGATCACATGGTTCTCGCCATCCGATCAGTTCGAAACTCCATACATGGGATGAGGGCCATAAATTAACCGTACATTTCAAATTTCAGCCCTCGGATCACTATGGAAGTGCCCCAACGGACAAATCAGTCCACAAACCATCGATTCTGAGCCCACCTATAATCTGGATATGCTTCAAATTCGATCCCATCCCCTTTTATGAGGTGAGAAAACAGATGGTCGGATTAGATTTTCACAAATTATCAAGGTGGACCCCACATGAGTTGAGAGTACACAGTGCATAAGTGCACGCAGTGTACACTGGACCGAACGGTCGGTCAAAGTCAGCTTTGACCGACTTCTTCAGCAAAAGAAACGGAAGCTCCGTTTCCAGCGTCTTCCGCTGCCGAGTTGGGTTTCGGTTGTGGGTCCACACCATCCATCAAACCTCCAATCCGCACCATCCATCAGGTCCAAATGAAGGCCCTCTTCAATGCCTAGGTGTCCGAATCGTGAATGATCATCATGAGTGAAATCTAGCCGTTCAAACATGGAATGGACGGTGTAACGAGATCTTCCGTGGCCCGCACCAAAATGGAGAAAAACTATGTTTTTCGACTGAAATTTCGAGAGAAATTCGGTGGACGGAGTGGATTTCCCCAACAAACTACAACGTGGGCCCCACCATTTTCGCAGCGGAAGCAATCCGCGTCCCTGTTCCGCGTCAGCGAAGGAACGGACGCTGTCCGTTTTTGCGAACGGCTGTGGGCCCCACACATCGCCCGTACGACCGATCCGAGCCGTTCATCTTGTAGAGGGCCGCGAGCACTACAAACCCATACTGATATTCCACTCCCATGCGTACACACGTGCATGATACAGAGGCCACAAAAGGGCTGCCCTGCAACGTTCAAAACTGATCTCTTCGTGTTTTCTTCTCTGGGACGCGTTAATGGACGTTCAAAACCACCCATTCTTGACTGAAATTTCGTCCTGAATCCAATGGACGGGGTGGATTTTCTAGAAAATACTTCGGTGGGGCCCACCGATCATGGCTGCAAAAATTTCCATTCCATGTCCTGCTACAACTCTGCCACTTACTCCAGCCTTCCAACAACTGTAAAAGAGGAGTTTTTATACATGGAAAAGCATTCAGAAATTGAAGGATTTCCAGATCTATAGCAAGGGAGAGAAGAAAGAGAAGAAAGAGAAGAAGAAGAGAGAGAAAATTGGTTTGAAATTCCTTTTATGAATTTTATTTTTTTATTTATCCATCTGTTTAATGGAGTTTATGGGTAACTAATCTCTCAGCTAGGGCTGAGATGAAACCCCTAATTTGAACACCCTTTGTTCTATGTTGATTTTACTTTAATGAGATTGATTTGTTTCTTTCCTTAGTGTGCTTGATTGTTTAAATTCTATGCTTCTCCATCTATGAACTTGATCAGAGTCTATGGATGGATGTGGTCTGGATGCTTATTCTAGGTGCTTGTATCTGATCATGAACAGGTTCCTATAGAGGAAAGAGACGGGGTGCTTTAATGAACAGTATATTCCATGTGCCCGACAAAGGACATGGGATATGTTAGTCATGGCATTGCTTGAAGGAATTAGACAATCTGTATGCCCGATGAAGGACACAGATTGTGCTTTCTCTAGATAAGTTAGATCAATCTAAATTAAGGTGAATTAACAGACAAAACAAAGGTTAGGATAATTAGGGGTGGATTCGAAAGTCCTAGTGCTCTTCCTCTGATTGAATTTTCTTCCTTATTCTCAATAGTTATTTTCCATAAATTGTGTTAGTAATTTGATCCTTTATTTGTTGAATTAGTTAAGAAGAATCGTGAATTTGAATTGTGACGACCAGTCCTCGTGGGATTCAACCTCGATCTTACCGAGTTTATTACTACATCACAACCCTATACTTGGGGAGTGAACAAGTTTTTGGCGCCGTTGCCGGGGACTGTTTCGTTCCAAATTGAATTTAGGATTCTCTCTTATCATAATTCATAGCTTAGGATTTTACTAACTTCGAGTTCTTTTTCTTTATTTTAGAAATTAACCTATTTCCTGTCTTGTAGGGTCCTGAGATAAACTTCTAATTTGGTAATCCCTTTCTAAATTCTTTACTTTTTCTAATTTTTTATTTTTTATTTTTAGAATTAGGTTTTTACTTTTTAAGAAAATTTCTAATTCTAGAATTTCTTTTGAATTTTTTTATTTTTTTTATTTTTTTTATTTTTTATTTTTAGATTTTTCTCTTAAGTAACTTCCTATTTTCTAGTTTTAGAAATTTTCTTTCCTTTTTAGAAACTAACTCTTCTTTTTATTTTTTAGAAACTTTCTTTTTTAAAAATTAACCGTTGCTTAGGATTTTTTTTCATTAATTTAGGAAACTTGATTTGTTTATATCTCTATTTTCAGGAATTGAGGAAGAAAGCTACTAAGTGAAGGAGGAGCTTCTTAAATCTTCTGACATCAATCATCTCCTTTTCCGGGTTCTTTCTTCCCATTCTTACTTACATAGTTTTGACTTGTTTTTTTTTTTTTTTTTTTTTTTCAATACCATAGTTTCTAGTTCTAGTTTTCTTTCTCTTAGGTTGTTACTTAGTTTATGCTAGGACGTAGATCTCTAGATATAGAACTAGCATCTTGTGATCCTGAAATAGAAAGAACATTCCATAGAAGATTGAAAGACATCCCAGTTAAAATGGCAGAAGAGAATGGAACTAAAACTCTTAGAGATTATTCAGCTCCTGTCCAATTCAATGCGCCTTCATGCATAGTGTTGCCCACCACCACGGCAGCACACTTTGAACTCAAGACTGGGGTCATACAGTTGTTGCCTTCCTTTTATGGGTTAGACAAGGAGGACCCATATCATCATGTGAAAGAATTCCTAGACATTTGCTCCACCTTTAAATTCCAAAACTTCTCAGACGATTCGATCCGCCTACGCCTGTTTCCTTTTTCTTTGAAGGATAAAGCGAAAGCATGGTTGAATTCTCTAGAAGTTGGGTCTATCACTACATGGGACCAATTGTCTAGGAAGTTCTTAAACAAGTTCTTCCCTGTTCACAAAACTAATGCTCTCCGTAGAGAAATCACTAATTTCACACAAAAAGAGGGAGAGCACTTTCATGAATGCTGGGAAAGATGGAAGGACTTGCTTCTTAAATGTCCACACCACGGTTTTGAAAGTGGCAACGTGCAATACTTTTATGACGGTCTGACACCCCAGAACCGTCGCATGGTTGATGCCACCAGTGGAGGGTCCTTCATGACCAAAAGCGATACCGAAGCGTGGAAATTCTTTGAAACCTTGTGTGAAAACTCCCCCAGCATGGACTATTCAGATAGAGGTGAAAGAAGTTCCCAACCACAAAAGAAAGTGGCATATATGAGATAGGAGTCACGCCAGATCTCCATGCCAAGATTGATGGCCTGACAAAGAAGGTTGATGCTCTGATGTTGCATAATGGACCTCCACAAACAACTCAAGCCGAGGCTTGTGCCATATGTTCTAGTCCTGCCCATCCTACGCAATCTTGCCCATCTGGTGCAGCATTTCCAGAATTCCTCTCTGAACAAGTTCATGCTTTGAACACCTTTCAGAAACCTGGGAATGATCCTTACTCGAACACGTATAACCCAGGGTGGGCTAGGCATCCAAATTTTTCTTGGGCAAAAGGACCGCAACAAGGAGGACCATCTGGAAATCCTCCTATGCAACCTCAGCAGTTTTCGCAATATCAACAACTGCCTGCACAATCAAGGAAACCATCTCTTGAGGATACACTCCATCTTTTTATGCAGAGTTCTCTCCAATTCCAAAAAGACACCCAACAAACCTTACTAGCCAACCAGCAAAGCTTACATGCAAATGCACAATCCATTGCCAAGCTGGAAGTACAAATAGGTCATTAGCTGCCACATTGAGTGAGAGAGAGAAGGGTAAGTTCCCTGGCCAACCTGTGGCTAATCCAAAGGACAATATGAGATTGGCTCTAATTCCAACCAAGGGCAATATCATGAGCAGGCCCAAATCAATCACTACCCTTAGGTCAGGCAAACAGATTGACAACAAAATAGAGATACCTAGGGATGAATCAAATCAAGGTGAAGCAGAGAGACACACCAATGCATCCAAAGTCCAAAAACTCTCTGACTCTCCAAAAGCCGCTGACGTGCCACCTTACGTGCCCAAAGCACCCTTTCCTCAACGTCTGACACCAATGAAGAAAAGAAACAACTTTGATAAAATCCTACGTGTTTAAAAAGTGCAAGTCAACATCCCGTTGCTTGACGCTATCAAGCAAGTCCCTGCTTATGCTAAGTTTCTTAAAGATTTATGCACTCAAAAGCGTAAGCAGAATGTTCATAAGAAAGTCTTCCTTGCAGAGCAGCTCAGCTCCATGATTCAACATAACACCCCTCCTAAATTTAGGGATCCAGGAGCTCCCACCATTTCTTGTGGCATAGGAGATCATAAAATCGGAAGGCATTACTTGATTTAGGGGCGAGCGTAATTTGTTACCATACTCGGTTTATGAGCACTAGGACTTGGTGAATTGAAACCGACTAAAATAAATAACGTTACAGCTAGCTGATAGATCTGTCAAAGTGCCCCGGGGTGTTATTGAAGATGTACTAATCCAGGTTGATAAATTTTATTTTCCAGTGGATTTCATAGTTATAGATACTCAGCCTGTTCAGAATCCTCATAGTCAGATCCCAGTCATTTTGGGTCGTCCATTTTTTGCCACATCTAATGCTATTATAAATTGCAGGAATGGAGTTATGAAGTTATCATTTGGTAACATGAATATTAAACTCAATGTTTTTAATGCAGGACAACAACCCGCAGATTTGGACGACATATTTGAAGTGGACATGATCGAGAGTCTAGTGCAGGACTCCTTCCGTAAATCTTTTGAAGATCCACTTGAGACCTGCTTAGCACAACATGGCATGGATTTTGACATAGATAGTCCCATCCACGAAATCAATGCAATGCTCGACTCTACTCCTATATTGGAGACTGAAAAATGGAGAGCGAAAGTGGAGCCTCTTCATCCCTCTGAGACTCTTCCTGACAGCACAGTTTCTAACTCTGAGAAGGCAAAAGAGAACAGGTTGCTTAATGTTCTTCGGACATATAAGGCAGCAATTGAACGGAAGATAGCAGAAATACAAGGAGTGTGCCCCACTGTATGTAAGGATCATGCTGTGGAAATGTCACATAAAATACAAAGGAAGCATGATCCTAACATGGAAGAAGTTGTTCGAGCAGAAGTCCTTAAATTGTTTGATGATAGTGTCAATTACCTCATTTCAGATAGCACAGTTTATGGGAACTCGCATCACTTGTCTGGGATTGGTTAACCGCAGTGTTGAGGTAAGTTCTTTGACGGACCCTGGTCTTAAAGAGTAATGAATTCATGGTCCATTTTTATCTTGCTGAAGACGTTAAACTTAGCGCTCCTGGGAGGCAACCCAGCATTTCATTTCATTTCTTTTTCCTTGTTAGTTAGTTCAATGTTGGTAACATTACTGCAAACCCTCACGAGACTACAACTCGTCCACTAGGGGTAACCTAGGGGTTTAAAGGCTTGTTGCATACGCTAAATGCAATCGAGAGCACCTGTGAAAGTGGTATAGGTAGGATCTTTTATTTTACTGATTTCTCTCTTGTACTGATCTACTTTTACGTTGATATTTTTGGAAAGCCTCTTGATTCTTCATCCAGGTACTATCTTTCCCTCACTCCTCTTTTCTCTTCGTTGTCTCATCTGCATCGCATGCTTATTTCTTTTACAATGAGGACAATGTAGATTTTAGGTTGGGGGTGGGAGATTAGGTTACCTAATCAGTATTTTCTTGGTCTTGAGCAAAATTGTAAAAAATTTTAAAATTTTTTCTGGAATTTCTGTTGAATTCAAAGTGATTTTGAAGGATAGTTGTGATTTTGAAATTACAATATACAGAATGTGAGTAATTTATGACTCTTGGATTCGGTTGTCTGACAGATTTCACACTTAAGTTTGAATTGTTAATTCATGATTAGAAGTTGTAAACATTGATTGAGCCAGGATTGCACATATCAGATCTCACTTACACATTAAGTTTTCAGTTCGATATTAAATGGTAAATTGGTAATCACTATGCATGAAAGGAACCAGCCTGAAAAACAAAGTTTTTAGCATCAGTCTATACAGAAGAATTGGAAGAATAAATCGCATAATCGTCATCATAGGTTTGCTCCCTATAGATGAAGATTCGATTCCCCATAGTTGACATGAGAAAAGAGTTATGCGACAAGTTTCCACCATAGGTTTGCTCCCTATAGGTGCGAATTTGATTCCCCTCCTTAGCACCACTGTTTATAAAGGAAATCAAAGGCTGATAGAACAAAAAGATGATCTAAAATGCTAGTGTTGGTTTCAGGTTTGGTTGTCACGAATTACTAATGATATTATGAAATTGACAATTGGATCTTTTTAATGATTGTAAGCAGAGATCACACTATACACTCATGGAACTCAATGTTTAAAATGTTCTAATTAATGGATTAATATTTTGAACTTGATTATGAAGTTTACTGTAAGCTTGATTTCAGGAGAAAAATCTTCTCACCATTCACGAATTTTAGAATTTTCACATCTCGACTATCTGTTCACAAGTCACTTGAGTTACAGGAATTGTCTTTTATTTCTGAAATTATTTTTTCGCATGTTTTGCTCGGGACTAGCAAAATGCTGGTTGGGGGTTGTGATCAGGGTCAAATATTGCATATCAGACCCCGATCATTACCTATTTTACGTACATGATAATGCCTAAACATCATATTTTAATTGTATTTTTGTTGTAGGATGTAATAAGGAGCGTTGATTGAAAAAAGAGAATTAAAAGCAGGGATTTCAAGATCCAAAGTCACCAGAACGTGGGATGGACCCCAGAGAACCAATAATAAAGATTTTACACGCCTGGGATCTGAGGAAAGCAAGTCAAAGGAGCCCGAAAAGGGTCCAGAATGCAAGATCACATGGTTCCCGCCATCCGATCAGTTCGAAACTCCATACATGGGATGAGGACCATAAATTAACCGTACATTACAAATTTCAAATTTCAGCCCTCGGATCACTATGGAAGTGCCCCAACGGACAAATCAGCCCACAAACCATCGATCTGGGCCCACCTATAATCTGGATATGCTTCAAATTCGGTCCCATCTCGTTTTATGAGGTGAGAAAACAGATGGTCGGATTAGATTTTCACAAATTATCAAGGTGGACCCCACATGAGTTGAGAGTACACAGTGCATAAGTGCACACAGTGTACACTGGACCGAACGATCGGTCAAAGTCGGCTTTGACCGACTTCTTCAGCAAAAGAAACGGAAGCTCCGTTTCCAGCGTCTTCCGCTGCCGAGTTGGGTTTCGGTTGTGGGTCCACACTGTCCATCAAACCTCCAATCCGCACCGTCTATCAGGTCCAAATGAAGGCCCTCTTCAATGCCTAGGTGTCCGAATCGTGAATGATCATCATGAGTGAAATCTAGCTGTTCAAACGTGGAATGGACGGTGTAACGAGATCTTCCGTGGCCCACACCAAAATGGAGAAAAACTATGTGTTTCCGACTGGAATTTCGAGAGAAATTCGGTGGACGGAGTGGATTTCCCAAACAAACTACAACGTGGGCCCCACCATTTTCGCAGCGGAAGCAATCCGTGTCCCTGTTCCGCGTCAGCGAAGGAACGGACGCTGTCCGTTTTTGCGAACGGCTGTGGGCCCCACACATCGCCTGTACGACCGATCCGAGCCGTTCATCTTGTAGAGGGCCGCGAGCACTACAAACCCATGCTAATATTCCACTCCCACGCGTACACACGTGCATGATACAGAGGCCACAAAAGGGCTGCCCTGCAACGTTCAAAACTGATCTCTTCGTGTTTTCTTCTCTGGGACGCGTTAATGGACGTTCAAAACCACCCATTCTTGACTGAAATTTCATCCTGAATCCAATGGATGGGGTGGATTTTCTAGAAAACACTTCGGTGGGGCCCACCGATCATGGCTGCGAAAATTTCCATTCATGTCCTGCTACAACTCTGCCACTTACTCCAGCCTTCCAACAGCTATAAAAGAGGAGTTTTTATACAGGGAAAAGCATTCAGAAATTGAAGGATTTCCAGATTACAGCAAGGGAGAGAAGAAAGAGAAGAAAGAGAAGAAGGAAGAGAGAGAAATTGGTTTGAAATTCCTTTTATGAATTTTTATTTTTATTTATCCATCTGTTTAATGGAGTTTATGGGTAACTAATCTCTCAGCTTGGGCTGAGATGAAACCCCTAATTTGAACACCCTTTGTTCTATGTTGATTTTTCTTTAATGAGATTGATTTGTTTCTTTCCTTAGTGTGCTTGATTGTTTTAAATTCTATGCTTCTCCATCTATGAACTTGATCAGAGTCTATGGATGGATGTGGTCTGGATGCTTATTCTAGGTGCTTGTATCTGATCATGAACAGGTTCCTATAGAGGAAAGAGACGGGGTGCTTTAATGAACAGTATATTCCATGTGCCCGACAAAGGACATGGGATATGTTAGTCATGGCATTGCTTGAAGGAATTAGACAATCTGTATGCCCGATTAAGGACACAGATTGTGCTTTCTCTAGATAAGTTAGATCAATCTAAATTAAGGTGAATTAACAGACAAAACAAAGGTTAGGATAATTAGGGGTGGATTCGAAAGTCCTAGTGCTCTTCCTCTGATTGAATTTTCTTCCTTATTCTCAATAGTTATTTTCCATAAATTTGTGTTAGTAATTTGATCCTTTATTTGTTGAATTAGTTAAGAAGAATCGTGAATTTGAATTGTGACGACCAGTCCTCGTGGGATTCGACCTCGATCTTACCGAGTTTATTACTACATCACAACCCTATACTTGGGGAGTGATCAGTGGCCCATGAGTGAGGCTCATAGTGATGTATGTTGGGCCCTTGTGTAAGGCCATGGGTCCATTATACGTATGACTCTATGTGGACCACTCCTTGGGGAGTGATGTCGGTTAAATGTCCACATTAATGGGTAATGGTGGTTGAATGCCCACATTGTGACCTTTCCTTTGGCCGATTGTTCGACCGAATCCGATTGACGTGACCGAATTGCCGATTCTGATTTTCGATCCATTCCGATTGTTGAGGCTGAGTATCGAGGCCGATTCCAAGTGTCAATTTTGATTGTTGAGGCCGAGGCTAATTGTCGAGACCTATATGATGTATATGCGACCCATAGTTGTGACCCATTGTGATGAATTCGTGACCTATGGGCAAGGCCCATTGTGATATGTATTAGGCCCATAATGCATGACCCATTTGATGTATTCAAGACCCATGTGTAGGGCCCACCTGTCATGTATTTGAGGCCCATGAGCAGGGCCCACCTATTGTATATATCTGGCCTTGAGTAAGGCCCATTGTGTTGTATTTTAGGCCATTGTGTGAGGCCGTGAGCCCATTATATGTTTGGCTCTATGAGGGCCATTCCTTGGGGGGCAATGTTGGTTAAATGTCCACATTGTCAAGGCCGGTTATTGATACCGATTATGAGTATGTGACAGCATAGCATCATGATACATGCCCATACGCATCATCTGTATGTTTGTTATGAGATGTGGTTGATCATTGCATATGTCATTGAGCATGTTGTTATGAGACTCCTTGATAGGCGGAGGTTATCTCACATGAGCGCACGGTATGCGCAAGATTGATGCATGATTGGATTACAGACTCATGCATCTTGTATTGTGTACTGTGATTACTGTACGCCCTAGCGACATCAGGGTCGTGACATCCACAGGCATATCGTGGATGGCCAGATGGGACATCGAAAATCTGTTCTACATGGGGTGTTATAGATATCCCTAGGTGAAAGTCCCTAAATCCTCTTGGTTCCAGAGGTTGCTCCAACGTCTAGACCGAGTGGATGCATGAGCGCATGAGGGCCGTATACCATTAAGCCGCGTCTCCCACTGTGTCGTGGTCGGTTGGAAGGAGGTGCAGCCTTACCTGCCCGAGAGGAGGGGTCAATGCTAGGCTGAGTTTGACCAGCTCGAGGAATGAGTCCGCGATCGACTAGCCAGACTCGATATTGGCAAGCGGATAGTGCGGTCTCTTCCACCCACCTTGTTGTGCGCGATGGGGCGGCAATCTAATTTAGGGTGTAATAGACCCCGGTGATTTCCCAGAGAGTAACTGTACTGATATGTGGACTTTTGAGTAGGAATTGCATATTCATTCATCATTCACTCACTATCCACTCGGGCTGATGGTGCGTAACCATTTGTTATGTGTGCTTCTCATGGCCAGGATTTCGGTTGGGCGCGCGACTAACCTGAGATCAGGAGTTTACCACATTGAGTCTGACTATCCAAATTTAGGTATGGGACTGGTTTGGATAGAAGTCTCTTGTGATGGACCCCATAGCCTGCAATACTACGTACTATCATCCCGACTTCACTCTAGCATGGTCATTCCATTAGCACCGCATATTACATCGCATCCGTAGTACTTAGCATTTTGGATTGCCATGTTTCTGTATTGATATGACCGTTAGCATTCATGCCTTGCATCGCATAGCTTTTGTACGGCTGAAGGCACTCATAGACTTATCAGTATATTTCTGCTTATTTCGATATTGTATGATTTATGGCATTGCATCCTCGACATCTAATATTTGGCTTTCTTTGACTCCTCATTTGTATAGCTGAATTGCATCGCATATCCTAGTATTGTATAACTCACGGACTGCCAGTATTTTCGCTTACTTTGATTACTATGATTACTCTGATATTGCTTACTTGATACTTACCTTGTGCACACACTTTCACCACCCACTAAGCTTTCTATAAGCTTATGCACGATAGATGCGTGCAAGTAATGTTAGGTTGCAGTAGTGTTGAGCTTGGAGCACGCAGCGGTCTTCTGGAGCTTGATATTTTTTTTTATGTATTTCCCATCAGTATTGTAATCAAATGTTTATTAGTGGATATGTGATGACGATGATGTTTCCATTGTGATTTGGGTATTCTTGTGGTTATGCTTATTATGAGTTAAATGTGTGTGTGTGTATATATATATATATATAAATCCTCCTTGTAGGATCCCAGGATCGGAATCTGGCGTATGGGCGCTAGGAGCCGAGAATGGGGTACTACGGAGGCTGTCGGCATCGGATTCAGCGATCGAGATTCCTGTGAATCCGATTTCTTGGTTTGGGGCGTGACACATGGTATCGTAGGCCCCCATCTGTGCCAACTCTCCACTCGGAGTCCATATCATCGCTAGCTTGCTCTCGAAGCTCAGACAACCGGTCGTTGCCCTTCTGGGCCTCGATAATCCGGTCATCAATAAGTGGCCGCACTCGAACGTGTGTGACACTCTCAAATGGCGCCTCCACTGTGAGTTTCTGCTCGAAGTCCCGCATGAACTCCAACATATCCCACTCTGCTATCATCCGCAGAGCCGCAAATGCTATAGCCTTCTTCCTACTAAACGCGTCTGCCACAAGGTTGGCCTTGCCAGGATGGTAGGAAACCTCAAACTTAAAGTCCTTCAAGGTCTCCATCCATCGGCGTTGCCTCATATTCAAGTCCCGTTGAGTGAATATATACTTAAGGCTCTTATGGTCACAGAAAAGCTCGAACTCCTCTCCGTAGAGGTAATGTCTCCAGAGCTTCAATGTGAATATGATCGCTGCTAACTCAAGGTCGTGCGTAGGGTAATTCTCCTCGTGCTTCTTTAATTGTCTCGAGGCATACACAATCACCCTGTCTTTCTGCATAAGGACACAACCCAAACCAACGCGAGACGCGTCACTATATATAGTGTACTTAACCCCTTTCTGGCAATACTGGCACAGGGGCAGATGTCAGTCTATCCTTCAGGTCCAGAAAAGCTGCTTCCGCCTTCTCATTCCAGGCAAACTTCAGAACCTTTCGAGTTAATTGAGACAAAGGTCTGGCTATCTTCGAGAAGTCTCGGATGAATCGTCGGTAATAGCCTGCCAGGCCCAGAAAACTCCTCACCTCAGTAACTGAACCAGGCTGCTTCCAATCCTGAACGGCGGCTACCTTAGCCAGGTCCATTGTTATCCCTTCGTTGGACACCACATATCCCAGGAACTTGACTTCCTCCTACCAGAAGTCACATTTCTTATACTGCGCGAACAACTGATTCTTCCTCAGAGTATCTAGGACTGCCTGTAAATGTTCCTCGTGCTCTTCCCGACTTGTGGAGTATATCAGGATGTCATCTCTAAATACGATAACTAATCGGTATAGAAATGGCCGAAATACCCAGTTCATTAAGTCTATGAACACGGCCGGTGTGTTCGTAAGACCGAACGACATCACAAGGAACTCGTAATGCCCAAAACAGGTCTTGAAAGCCGTCTTCTGCACGTCTTCATCCCTGACGTGCAACTGATGATACCCTGACTGTAAATCGATCTTCGAAAAATACTTTGCCCCCTTCAACTGATCAAACAGGTCGTCTATCCTGGGCAAAGGATATTTGTTCTTCACGGTCAACTGGTTCAACCTGCGGTAATCAATACATAACCGTAGCGACCCGTCTTTCTTCTTGACAAACAATACAGGTGCTCCCCAAGGAGACACACTGGGTCGTATAAAGCCCTTCTTTACCAGTCTGTCAATCTGTTTTCTCAATTCCTCCATCTCACATGGAGGCATGCGATACATCGATAATGAAATGGGTGTCGCACCAGGCGTAAGATCAATGGTGAAGTCAATCTCGCGCCGAGGAGGCAAACCAGGAATCGACTCAAACACGTCCGCAAAAGCCTGAACTACAGGCATATCCACAAGCGTCGGAACATCAATATCCTTCAATGAAGAAGCGAAACACCTCAACTGAGAAGCGTGACTGACCTAAACAGGGAAAGTAAAAGCCGTGCCTTCTGGTCCGTGGGCTGTAACCACCCTAGTCTCGTAATCTATCTCTGTTCGCATCCCAGTGAGCTAGTCCATATCGAAAATAACGTCGTAATGAAATAGGGGGACGATGATTAGGTCGACTAGTATCGTCCTACCACCTAAGTCTATCGGGCAGCCCTCACACATACTAGTAACATCAGAGAAAGTCCATGTGGCAGTAATGACCCTCACTCCCTTCGTAGGAGCAGTATCCAAACTCAGTCGCTTGACTGCCGTGCATGAGATCATAGAGGTAGTGGACCCTGTGTCCACCAATAAGAAGACAGGAATACCTTGGACGTGTGCAGTGACCTCGAAGGCCATAGGTACTGAAGGTGTTGTCTCTGGCTCTTCTGCTGTGAGTGCGTGAACGCATGCCTGCTGCTGACGGTTTGGTTGCGGAATCATGGGCCGTTGAGGCGGCCTAAATGGGATACAGGAGGTCTGAATGAAGGATGTGCAGGTGCTGTCCATAGGGGCGGAGCCGATAAAGCTTGAGGGCAAGAACGATCAATCCTCTGCAGTGGTGAAAATCCGCTGTCTCTCATCTGTGCAAAGCAACTCTCTGCAGGGTGACTCGGTTTCCCGCAGTAAGAACAGGTCACACCTGGACGCCTCATCGGAACTACTGGCGCCCAATCCTGGGAAGAGAGTCAATACGAGGCCTCTTGTCGAGGAATGGCCTGCTCTGGATATCTGGTCGTGACCTAGTAACCATAGGGCCACGAGAGCGTGTCAGTCGCTCTACATCCTGCTTTGCCCGCATAGACATATGTACTATCTCGGCATAGGAGGGTATGCTGACACAGCACATCTTTGACTGAATGTCAGGTCGCAAGCCCTCAGAAAAATGTCGTATCTGCATCTGCTCGTTAACAAGTATCGTAGGGACGTATCTGTCCAACTCAGTAAATCGATGCTCGTACTCGGTGACTGTCATGCCTCCCTGCCTGAGGTGCAAGAACTCATTCTCCCTCTCATGTCGGTAGGTCTGAGGTAGTACTTTTCATGGAAATGAAACTCGAAAGCTGCCCAAGTCCATACGTAGCCAACTGCGACTGTCCGTAGGACACTATTCCACCACATATTGGCCTCCTTCTCAAACATAAAGGTGGCCAACTCAACCTGGTCTGACTCGGTACAATGCAGCATCCGTAGCATCCGTGAGAACCCGTAAAAGTAGGAGACCTCAAGCGCTGGAATCGCTTGAGAAGGCCACTAGTACCCAAATTCCCCGTAGGGTATGCGATAGGTGCAGGCGGAGGCACATCCTCAGCCTGAGCAGAAGACTCTCCAGTCTCAGCAGGATGTACAGATGGTGAAGGTGGAGTCGCACTTCCACCCTAAGATAAGGCCCCTGCAATAGTGGCCAAGAGCTGCTGGTGCTGCTGCTGCATCAACATCATCATCTGCTCAAACCTATCAGTAGGTGGGGCAGGCTGACGCATGGTTCTTCTCACGAACCGGTGGTGTATAAGGTGGTAGTCCAGCTGTAGGACCAGTGGAAGGCTGAAATGCAGGTATAGTCTCACGATACAGGCCCAAACCAGGGTCCGTACGACCATCTCTATGGGAAGGAGCCTGGTCCATCGTATCAGTGAGTGTGAGGTCTGCCCTGCTCCGCGTATATTTCCGTGGCATGCCCTATTCAACATAGGGCGCAACGCATGTAAGATGATGCATAACAACACAATACACAATCACTTAAGCATTCCACACACTTTATAACAAAAGAGGCTGCATGCATTTCATTTATTAAAATTGTCACAATACATGGAATACAAAGTTACATGAATCATGACAGAAGATGCATGTGAGCTAATACAACCAAAGCTCAAACACTTAAAACATGTTACTACTATTGCACTACTAGGCCTATCAACATGAAAACATAAACATATCCTAAAGCAGTAACCAAAATGAGCTGCAAGACACCGACATGGATGACTAAACATCCGAGTCTGGCGATGGAGGAGGGGCACCCTATCCTGCTTACAGCACAGGATAGTCTTCAGCGTACGAGTCACTTTCTTGAACTTGTATTTCACAAGGCCCCGAAGATCCATGATATCCTGTCGTAGGACAGCCTGACCCTGTCGTAGGGCAGCATGATCCTCCTCAAGTCGAGTTATACGAACATCCCTAGTAGCTCGTTCGGTGTCCTGCTCCGGTGGCGTAGGAGGAGAGCTTTCCTCCGTATCTTGGGCCTCTTCTTCCTCTTCTTCTTCTTCCTGTTCCTCCTCTTCTATCTCAGCTCCATCTTCTTCCTCACTTTGCTCCTCTTCACTCGCTGTCTTGTCCTCACTCTCCTCAAGTCGGGCTTCTCATTGTTGTGGCCCGATCTCCATCTGGTTGAGAGTGGTTTCATTGATGGAGTGTTATGGCACTGAAAGTTCTGTGCCAAGACTGTAGCTGAACTCGCGTGCAATCTTACAGATAAGTCGGCCGAAGGAGAGCAAATCAGTCATTCTAATTGAGCGTGCGGTTAGAACGATCTGTCGCAGAACATATGTAGGCACGCACAACTTCTCACCCAGCCCCGCTTGGTATAGAAAGTCGACCATCAGGTGCGTGCACTCACTGCGATTGCTCCACCTGGGGTAGACATTAAACGTGCAGATATGGAGGAGTAGGCGAAAATCATCCTTCATGTTTGATGCTAGGAGGCTATTGTTGGGCTGCCACTCAACCAGTCGACCACAAAGGAAATGCGTACGGCGATCCTTTTCACGTGCACTCTTCAGATTCATCTCGCTCGCGTGAACCTGGCCAAGCGGTATTCCCATGAGTCAAGCTATCAGGCCAGCGTTAATTGTGGCCTCCTGACCTCGTCCCAAGGGAATCTTGAACAGCAAGGGATCCAACATCGGCTCTTGAATGTGGGCATAGAATGCACAGACAGTACCCGCATTCGCACGATATGTTCCCTCGAACACAGGGCCCCAACCGGCCTCATTCAGGCGTTCCAACAACAGATACTCTCCAAAGAGTCGCCCATCCACCTGAGCTTCAAAAAGGACCCTACGGCCCTCATAAACTCCATGGGACAACTCCTTCAGCAGAGTCCGTGGGAGAGGAGCCTGGGGATCGAGATCCCGTTTAGTACGCGTCTCACGTTCAACGCCCGTGCTTGCTGTGGCGCCACTCGGTCTTCTCAAACGTGTAGGGCGGCTAGGCCCGACTTTATCCGCGGCCCTCTTTCTCTTTCCCATGAGAGAAAGGATGGTAGAAATCGAGAAAATGGCCGCAATGAACTCAAAGAAGGCCATGGAAAGTGAAGATAAGGGGAATTAGGGCTAGAGTTTCTGGTTCTCCATGAATTTGAGCCTCAACAGAGGTTGTAAAGGCCCAAATGACAGGGATTAAAGAAAGAAATGAAGAGATGAGATGGGTTAGAGAGCTTACACGATTTTGAGCCACGATTGGGAGATGTAAGGGCTCAAATGAGAGAGAATGGAGAGGGTAGGCAGTAATGGAGGAGGGTTTACAACAAGGTGATGTAGAGGATGCACGAAAATGGGAGAAGAATCGATTGGTGGGGCGGTTTGTCAAAAATCAGGAACTTGGAAGAGAAAAGAGAGCTTGGGGGTTTGGTTTGTGAAGGAGGTAGGTGTTTGGGAGAGTTTTAAGCCACGACCCACACCTCAGGGGGTCACCCTAGGCCCTAAAGACCATCGACCCAAGCGGCCCGCCCGGGCCAACCCGTTAACCGGCGAGGCCTCGCCAAACCGGCGAGGGCCTCGCCATTTAGGCGAGGACCTCGTACCCCCTAGGCCCCAAATGGAATGGTGTAGGTAGGCCCCCGACTCCATTTTGCTCCATTTCGGGTCCTTTCGGGTGCACAGCTGTATCTGTACATTCCTAAGGGCTGGGATGGGGTGAGTTGTGATCTAAACCCATCGTTTGATAGTCTAGAAGTAGTTTGGGGTTGACTCATGCGATCATGGATGAGTATGGACCCGATCTCGGCAACCATTTTTAGTGAACTTCGCCAATTGACGAAATCAGGATACCTATGACTGTTTCTACGTTTTTCTCGCACCCACCTAAGTCGAAAGACGATAGCATACGTCATGTGACCATAACCCAGGTCTGGTTTAATCCAAATCATGCTTTGATACCAACTTGTAACGCCCTCGAACTTGGGTGTTGAGTTGCTACTCGACCCCAATTTTCAGGGCGTTACAGGAGTCCCAGTTTGAATCGGATTTGAAAGTCGCACCCTTTCGCATTGCGTAAGTTGTTGATGCCATTAAGCGTCCCTTCGATTCCATCGAATAGATCTTCGATGCCATCGAACATGTATTCAAGCTATCGAAAAAGTGTCCAGAATGTTCCAACAAGTTGTTCCAATATTCTTTAAAAATCTCGATCCCATCGAAAAGTCTTCGATGCAATTGAACTGAGTTTCAATGAATCGAACATGTGGTCAATGCCATCGAGAAATGCACCCAATTAGTCCAGCAATCAAACTTGATTTTTATTAAGTCTCGATGCAATTAATCAGGTCTCGATGCCATCGAACACTTACTTCGATGTCATCAAATTATCGACAATGGAGCTTTAGATTTCTAGATTTCTATACTTTGATCTGTCGACTTTCTTCCTTCTTCACTTAGTTTCCTTGAATCTTGGGGACTTGATGTAACACCCCATACATTTCAGTACTCGGGTGTTACCTATAATTAAATTTAGAATAAATGCAAGCCTAGCTTAAGCAAACGATCATGTGCATTTCAGTCTAAATCCAACCATGGAAAATAATCCCTATCCACATATTAAACCATCCATATAATTGATTCTCAAAATGGCCCATCTCAACTGTCTAATACAACCCTGATTCATAAATCAAGTCATTTGTCCATTTAATCTCGATGGCAAAAATCATCTCATCACGAAATTGGCATTTATCATCAGGAACATTGTGTTGCTAAAATCTCAAGGGCAATGAAGGTCCAAACCCTACCTTATTAGACATATTGAACCATGTGTTGTCAATCTTGGGTAACAGATCATCAAGATCCACCATCTAACCAATTCACATCATAACAGTGTACAATCTAACCAGTGACCGCAATACTAACCATTAGACCCCGAGATATGGTAGACCTTTATCAAACACAAATAAATATAAAAATATTTGCTAATGTCCTAATCATAGGATCGCATGATGATCTATATGAACAATTAAATCGTACATAGCCACCTTTAGGACAAGAACCAACAAATCCACATGTTAGGAGTTGTCTTCGTTCACAAAGTAAGTCAATCAAACCATCCATCCTACGTCCTAAGGCTCGGATCAACAGATCCATCGTTCATCTAACTTTAAAAACTCCCACAGACGTACATCACTTAATCATTATGATTAGGCCACTTGATTATTAAACTTTCCAATGATTTTCACCTAAACGAGGCCGAGAACCATAAGAATCATCACTAATCATATTTTGTAATGATCCGACTATCAGATCTTCATAGATCATAAAATAACCTATGAATTTAGAAAGTAGGGCCCACCTAAGCTTTGGATCTAACTGATCTTTGGTTAGAGGCCCTTATTGGGACCTCTAAAAGGAATGGTCAGTGTGGATCTTGCATATGCATCACGGTGGACCCCACCTCAAAGCTTGAGTGCACAGCAGGGATGTGCACTCACTGCGCACGGGACAGGGCAGCTCGATCAAGCAACCGCTGACCTGAGATTTCTCTAGAAAAGAATCTCTCTCTCTCTCTCTTTGGTTTTCGCTAGTGGATGGACATGCGTCTGTCTGTTCTGATTGGTGGCCCACAATCTGGCCCCATTAGGATGATCCGATTCGTCCATTTGATAGAGGACCCACGTGCGACCAAAACCCGATAGGTTTCACACGATTCCATATGTGTGCATGCACATGATTCTTGTTGCAATTGGGTCCTACAAACACAATGTTTCCAAAAATGAAAACTATCACTGTTGTTGCCATGTTGGCGATCCGTGTGAAGCTGAATCCGCCCATCTTAGTTGTCCATCTAGTAAAGCATTCTCAGCCATCTATTCTAGCTAAGCCGTTTAGGGTTTTTCTTCCACAACAAAACTGAAACGGCCACTGGTTTTCATGTTACCGGTTGTATTTAGAGCCATTGCAAAACCACCTCATCTAAACCGTTTATTCTCAATCCAACGGCTTAGGAAAGCTAGGTTTTCCTACAAAAAGAAGAGAAAATGTCTTTTCTCCTACCCTTTTACGAAAAAACTTAGAAAATCAGCCGCAACCTGCTCCCTTCGAACCCACCAGCTAAACCTCCATGGAGCTTCGAAATCAAAGGTCTGGAAGCATTGTGAGACCCCTTAGAGTAGTTCAGTGGCTTCATTTTGAGAAGAGAAGCCCCGTTCAAAATCCGCCATTGGAGCCGCCTCCCTCTCCACAACATCAGTCAAGTTGTTGGTGAACTGTGATGCTAAGCCCAATTCGAGCCATGGGCTCTATCAGGTCTCTAGAACAGTAGAGAAGTAGAAAAGAGAGGAAGAAAGTGGGAGAAGAAATAAAGAAGAAGGAAGAAGATAAGATGACGGGTGTGGCTGTTGCACTGCACCAACCCGACTCAGCTTGACTGAGCTCGAGTTAGGCTAGGTGAGGTTGAGTTCGTGGCCTCAGCTCTGATGGAAAATAAAGGGAGAGACTGAGAGAGATGGAGGGAAGAGGGCGCTGCTACACTTCCATCTGAATCCCAGTCGAGTAGGGCCAAGCCCACGAGGCTCGATCCGACCTCGAATCGGATCGAGTTTGTCCAAACTCGACGTCCATTGCTAGGCGTTCCAGCATATGGAGAGAAGAAGGAGAGAGAGAGAAGAAAGAGAAAGAAAGAAGAGGAGAGGGAGTTGGGTCTGAGCCATGCAACTCGTCCCTGAGTTGGCTGAGCTCATGCCACCGAGTCTAACAGCCATTGTTGGACCCTTTTTCTAGCTAGAAGAAGGTGGAGAGAGAGAGAGAGAGAGAGAGAGAGAGAGAGAGAGAGACAGGCAGGGTAATGGGTCATGGTTCACCGTTGGAAGCTGATCGGGTTTGGAAGCTCGATCCATTGTTGGGTCTTGGGTTAGGCAGGGTCGTGGGTGGAGTTGAGTGTGGCTGGACTGAGTTCCAACTCAATTTGGGTCCTTCCTGATAAGAATAAGAAAGGAAGAATGAGGGAGAGAGAGAGTCATAGGTTGAGTTGACGTAGGGCTGAGTCGACTCGCTGAGTCATGTTGTATCAGAATCCAGTCGGATCTGGGTTCTCTTGCTGGTTCATCTAAGGAGAAATAGAGGAATGAAGGAGGAGGTAAAGAAGAAGAAGAGCAAGTAGAGGGTCGAGATGTTGAGTCAACTCAATCTAAAATCGAGTCAACTCGGTTGGGACCGAGTCCATCTGGGTCGACTCATGCTTGGGCCTCATCCCGGCTTTGCTGAGGTAGAGTTGAGACAAGTCAGTTGAGTCGAGTCAGGTTGAGTCGCAGAGCGGTCGACGGTTCGAATGGTGGTCGAGTTGAACTACCGTGTCGGCTAAGGTGAGTCCACATTCTCCTTCCATATTTAAATTATTTCGATTACAATTACCATTGTTACCACTATTTTATGAGGATTGATAACATTAGATATATTTAGCCATTAGTGGATTATTTGCTCTCAACCTAGTTATTATAAACAAAATTGTAATGATCAAATGTAGTATTTTATTTAACTCTCTTAAATATTATCCTTAATGGTGATCATAGTATCTATTATCATGACTAGATTGATTATTGATAGCTATTATTATTATCATGTTCATTATGGGATTAGTATAATTCTTGTTAATATGATTGTTAGTATTAGTCTTTATCATATTATTGTTAGTAAAATTTTTAGTATTATTACTTTAGTATTTAATAAATTATTAGTCATTATAGGAATATTATATAACGTTGGTATATTTAAATATGAACTTGTGAATCATCATTATTAATATTGATTGATTAATACTCCCATTATGAATATTATTTGATCATTGTACAATAATAATAATAATAATAATAATCATAATAATAATTTAGGATTCAAATCCTATAATCTAAGTTTAGGACTAAACTCAAGGATGAAACCCTAATTATACATCAAACCCTAAGAATAATTAATTCAAACCCTAGGTCATGATTTTAACCCTAATTAGTGTGTAGAACTTGGATCTAATCGTATAATTTCATAATTCGTGGTAGGGTTCAACCCTGAGGGCACACGCACCTCCTAGCAATGATGTAGGTGGTTCAAAACATAAGGTGATGATTTCTTCCCCTTGAGCTTTCCATTTTCCCATTAGCTTAAGTAATAGTTTTTATTTTAATTTCGATTATTAATTGATATCTTTACCGTATAATCACATGTGTTAATTGTTGGAATTGAAATACTAGATAACATGCTTAATAATTATCCTGCATATTTTCTTATACTTATGGATTACTTGTGGATTGCTTATGGAACTTAAACTGGTACATCAGTGGAAAACCCTCACTTATAAATGTACACCCATACTTGGGATGTAACTCAATTGATTGTGAATGTAATAGACCTTCGACTTAGTGGTTATTGAATGGTGGTTTAAATTGAATATTGAGGTGGGCCTACCATCCAAGGGTTGTTGTGTCTAAGTGGTTTTCAAGGATGGTCTTTTATTGCATGGTTTTAATATTTTCCCTATGTGGCTTAGTTTTGATATTTGCCCTATGCGGCTTAATTTTGATATTTGCCCTATGCAGTTTTATTTTGGTATTTTCCCTATATGGGTTCGATGTATTATTTTGGCAACCATGCGATGGTAAGCCCCATATACTGAAGTGTGATTGGCCACTAGTCGATGGGCTTCCATTAAACATCCTATGGTGGTAGCCTCATGAGCCAGGGATGGTGAAATGAGACACTATGCCTGAGCTGTCGGCCTACGCTAGGTGATGAACCCTCCGTAGTGACCTTTGAGTTTTATTAAACTGGCTGATTGTAAATGGAATAATAATGGTTAGGCTAATCATACATTCACATCTTTCGGGCGATGACGGTGGCTAATTTTGGATGTTGTAGCATGTGCCTAATAGGATTTAGTTGGGGTATCGTTTCCCTAGCTCGCAGACCATCAACTATCGACCCACCTTCGGTGAGTTTGGCACTACACATGTACTATGTACTTTCGCTTGTGACCGGCCACATTACATGGGTTTTGCCCAAAAGCCAATTGGATGAGCATCCCCAGTTGATGTGCACTCATATATCTATGCATATAATAAGACTGCATTATGTATTGTTTTGTATGCCTTGTTATGTTTTTATAACTATGCTTACCTAATACGGTAGTATGTAATCTTGAGAGGAATTCACACTGAGCTGGCCACTCATTCATCGAATATATAACCGCACAGGTAGCACAGGTGACCCAGTTGATATTCATGTTTATATTGATGAGAAGCAGGGTGCAATCGTCAAGGATGCATGATTTTATTGCTAAGAGTTGCTACGTGATTTTACAACTCAAGATTTGTTATAATGTATTTTGTTTCACATGCGATGTTATCTCATTTTGTAATTGTAAGTATTAGAATATTGGTTTGTATAAGTCATTATGGGCAGTCACTCATAAAATTTTAATGTAAGTGTGAATTTTCCTTTATGTTGATTTGTCCATCTTTTGCTAAATTGCTCACTCTAAAAAAGAAAAAAAAACGTGTACTTTGGCTCTCTAAAGGTTAACACTCGGGTTTTGGGGAAACGAATTATATACTCGGGTCCTGAAAACACGGAGCGTTACACTTGAGATCTTCAATGTGGTCTCCTAAGATCCATCCCTTGCTTTGGTGATCTTCAAGCGTTAATTCTATGCTTTTAACACTCTTTCATTCCAAGCTGTCAGATTCATCTCGTAAGACAAACATGCATAAAATAGACCTTTTAACCATTATCATGTTAATAAAACAATATATAAACAGGGGAAAATATGCAATATTTGACACTCGACATGTAGCGACCGACTACTTTACCAAATGGGTCAAGGTAAAACCCATTCGTAAGGTCAATCAAGAGGACATTATCAGTTTTATAGAAATTAACATCATTCATCACTTTGGTATTTTGGAATCCATTACCATGGATCGAGGTGCGACATTTACTGCCAAGGAGACAAAGGCCATGGCCGATCGATATAGGATAAAGATCCTTTATTCAACCCTATATTATGTTTAGGCTAATGGTCAAGCCGAAGCTAGCAATAAAGTAATTAAAAATATCTTGAGGAAAAGGATATGAGGAAACCCACGAGAATGACACCTTAAGCTATTTGAAGCTCTATGGGCCTACAGGGTGTCACCTCGCACTAGTACAGGGATCAGTCCATTCATGTTGACTTACAAGCATGAAGCAATCTTGCCTCTTGAAATCATGGTACCCTCAATATGAGTTGCCCATCAATCTCAATTGAACCCACCTGAATTTACGGAAGCAATGTTGGCCGTTCTTGAAGTGTTGGATGAGACTCACATCAAAGCATTGAATTCTATTATGACTAACAAAGCAGTCATGGCTTAAGCGTATAACAAAAGAGTTTAAGGAAAAGCTTTTAAGGAAGGGAACACGGTTTGAAAAATGGTCCTTCTTATTAATCAGAAAGATCGAACATTGGGAAAATGGTCGCACACGTGGGACAAACCATATGTTATCGAGCAAGTTCTAAGAGCATGTGCTTATCTTCTTAGAGATTTAAATGGTAATGTTGCTCTATCACCTATAAACGACCGATTTCTAAAGCAATACTTCCCTCTGCTATGGGAGGTCATTAGAAATTGGGCCGGATCAGTTCAGTAAAAAGAATGGAATGGAATCACAATTAAATAAAAGCCCCAAATGATGGGGCCTAGTTAATGTAGTTAAATAAAGGCCCAAAGGCTATGAGTTTTACTCACGCTGTGGTAGAAAATGTCATATAAAAAAAGAGGAGGGCAGACGGCTAAGTCGCCTCCTAGCCCATTTGGTGTGAGCGAAAGCTAGCGCAGCATTAAGCTTTGCATCTTTTGCCCGGTTCTTCCTTTCATTCCAGGATGCTTGTTGACTCTTGAGCTCGACCGAGGAGTGCTCAATGTAGGCCAGGCGGCTGTCTGATAGCAGTACGATCTCGGTAGAGTTCCATAAAAGCGACAAGCTCAGTGCTCTCTGCCTGATCACGATCGAGATGTGTCCGATTAGTCTCAGCCAAGTCGTGAAGTATGCAGTCACGAGAACGATTCAGTGCCCACAACATTTTTTGGTTGAACTTGTGCTCACAAGTCCAATGTAGTCGGTTCTTCTAAGCTGCTTTGGAGTGGGCTAGAAAAGCACGACATTCTCTATCGAGAACCGATAGGAGTCTTAGGGCATTCGTACAGCAATCAAATTCAGCATTTGCTTCAACAAACACATGTTCAAGGCACTGGAGTTCTAAAAAGATATCTAAAATTTCAAGGGAAGGCCGCTCCTGCTCAGGAACCTCACTGATATCCCAGAGAAAAGAGAATCATACATCCGTTGAAGAAGAATGCAAGACAGTCTTTATACCTGCGTCGACGACAATGTCCAGAAGCTTAAAATGATCCATTGAAGATATAATTTCTTGCAGAGGCATTGATTAAGGTTAGTTCGTTTGATGCTTAAGTATTTCTTTTATAAACCGAGTTTAAAAGTGATAGTTAATGTGCATGATTAACTGAGCAACAATTGGGTTCTTAGTAATAAAGGAGTGATTCCTGGAGTCATAGAAGGTATTTGGATAAGCAGAGCCTTATTCAAAAATAATGGCTCAAGTTATGGAACGTTTAAGTGTTGCACACACGACTTGAATTTCCAAACGTGCGTGTTGCAAATTGAGTGGCTATGTGTAACCTTCGATTAAAATTAGATACATCTATCAAAGCAGCGACTGATTATTTTATTAATCGAGCCAAGATATGAGATTATCAAGTATAACCATTCCATTCTTATGACTACAGGACAAACACGCATAAAAGAAGAAGGTTTTCGACGGGTCAGGATTATTTCATTTCATTACTCTGCTATTTTAAACCTCATGATTACATAAGATTGGAGGACCTCTCTTGATAGCAAGGATGGCATTAAGGCCCAAGTCTATTCAATACAAGATACCTAGATGGAAAAGAAGAGGATGGAGGGGACAAGTTGTGGCAAAGAAAACAGTCAGTGATACAACCGAGCCTCTCTGGTCGGTCATATATCAACCCACCACCCTTACCACACGTGATGTTTCCCCTGAAGTAGTCTTACTTGGGACCCTACATATTACTTCTGCCGAGCCATCTCTTAACAAAAGTGTTAGGGCCCTAGGTGACCTGGTCCCCGATCTCCTGTTCGGCCGATACATGATTAATCTTGTTGGAGATTGAAATTTTTGGCCGAAGGGAATCCTAGGAGCTGGTAAATGAGACCTCCCCTTTTGATGATCAGATAAGCTTGGTCTGGGTATAGCTTACAGATTTGAACCGGGCCATCAGTCATCAATGTTTATGGAAAGTCTCATTGACCATGGCTTCTCATTAAAAGAGTCACATCCATAAGATCTCTCCTTTACATTCCACAAGCCATTTCTTGATGAGCTGGTGGAATCCCTTAATCCAGATAAAGAAAGGGAACGATAAAGCGGTCGACGCCCGATCGCTACAACATCATCTCTTGGCCGATGTCCTAACTAAAAATTTTCATGATCACCTGTGTTGACTGATCATTTGCTATACGGTCGATAGTATTCGGAAGACAGAGGGAAACATATGACATAGGTCTGGGAAACATCTAGGATTGAAAATGGTTTTTTGGTTTTAGAGTTGGAGAGGGAGATTCATCTTAATCAAAGATGAGCATGATGAAGATCGTTGGGTTGTGAGCATTTAAAGCCTAGAGTTTTCATTTTATAGGAAAGATGAAGTAAATGAGGGTTGATGCACATAAAGGAAGGGCGTCGAATGAGCTTTCCGAAATGTAAATACAGTTATTATGGATACGTTGAAAGGTAGCAAGAATTGATTCCTTTTGGCGTAACGTATCACTGTAAGAGTAGATGTGGCAGATATGCATAAGAATGGCTAAGTACTGACAACCATACTGCTACTGTAATGTCCTGAAAATCGGGGGTCGAGCAGGAGCTCAACTCCCGAGTTCCAACGCATCACTTATGCAATATAGATGATGATGATTAAATGTTGTCTGTATTAGCACATTAAACATAAATGAGATTAAGCCAAAACAACATATCATACTCCAGAGACGATTAAGTTAAGCAAGAGGAAGATTGTGATAGATATATAAAACGTATAAGTAATCGTAGGTCTCTTGAGTATGATCATGTTACCAGGTCAATAATTTACATGTAAAGTTTCAAAATATACAAAATGTATAATGTCATCTAATCATCATCCCTGTAGCCCCGACAATCAAGACACGACTCACATGAACCCGCCTGATAACTGCATATACGAGAACGCCTCCTCATCGTCCTCGAAATCTGGCTCCGCCTCGTAGGCATCGCCATCACCTACAGCTAAGACAGAGTCTGGTTGGTGTTTAAGAACACCGTCCCAGAACGTGAGAGTGAGTGATCAACTCAATGGAACTATAAAGCATAGGTTAACATGTTATCAATTCAGTCATGCAGTAATGATACAGCAATACAATCAAGCATTCCTAAGTACTCTGGTTAATGCAAGGATGATATGTATTAATGATATATGCCCTCGCCTGCACTCCCTCTGCAAACTTCATCTCACGGTCGCAGTACGCACCCCTTCCACAGTGCTCAACTCCAATGCCAAAGGCACATGTAATGTGGTGTATGAACATGATTACCGAGTTCTTATTAGACCTTTTCATACAACAGGATTGGGAAGCTAAGGTACCTCCCTTATATCATTTCCCAAACAATGATCCATTCTAGGGTCGTCAGTCCTAGTAAATATCATACGATGTTGCGGTTCTAGGTCACTACAAAAGGCTCGTCACCTGATTAGTGTAGGTTTAGTTTATACTCTAGTCGCTACAGAAAGGCTTGTCGCCTCAACGCAGTCTCAGAGTATGCTCGAGGTCACTACAAAGGACTCGTCGCCTGATCAGTGTAGGCCGACAACTCGAATACAGTGTCCCATACCACCGTATTCGGCTCACGAGGCAATGTTACTCACTGGTCACTACGAGGAGGCTCGTCGCCCCAGCGTAGGCTGACAGCTCGACTACGGTGTCCCATACCACCATGTCCGGCTCATGAGTCTTAGCGGATCGAGGTACTAAGGTTAACAGGATTCGCTGATGAGTTTGGTACCTTAGATTCAAGCAGTAGTGTCTATACATGGTGAACATACATTGGGTCAATCGGGTTACTTGACAAGCTCGACTAGTACGAGCGTATGTCGAGTTGATCAACATGAAGTGCGTAAGCACTCCGTGTGGCCTATCCACTGTCGACAACCAAAGTACGGCTCAGATTCATCGAACACGTCTAGTGTGGCGAAACAACCTCAGCCACCAAACTAGGATTTGTTACCGATTGCCTGGACTATACCATAGTCCCAAACACACTCCAGATCAATAGCATTCAAATGTAATAGCCAAGACAGCATGTAACAATACAATTAAATATAGGTCCCATGTTAGCATTTCAATGAATACATAGAATACATGTTAACATACATGAGTATTTAATCCGCAAATCACATAGTAGTAAAATAGATTACTTGAAGGAAAATGTAACCTTAGAGAAGGGGATTGAGAATCCCATCTCAACACCCTCATTAAGGACATTACATTAAGCATTTTCTCACTCAGGCATTTTATCAAACACTTAGACTGCACTTATTACATACATGTAATAAGTTAGTTAAAAGCACATATAGTAGCAAATCCTATCAGGAAGGAGTTGTCATGCATACAACGATCATGCATTAGCAACCAACAATCATGGCAAGCATAAATCACAGTTGCATATTCCTTCGAACGTTTTTACAAACACTTAGACTACACACTTCAACATACATGACGTATGTTAGTCCTAACATGTATTTGGGAAAATCTTTTCACCAAGGAGTTGTAGCATATACAACAATCTCATATCCACGACGGATAATCATGGCAAGCACGAATCCAAATTCCATACTCATTCAAACAGTTCAACAAACACGTGAAATACAATATATTCAACATAGTTCATATATATCTGTAAAGCGAAGGAAACGACGTATCTAGCATGTGAAATGGCAACCAAGTTAGTTATAAATCATTAACCGACATTGACAGCCTTGAAAACCATAACCTAAATGTTTATAGTCCGTACCTTTCACCAATAAACAAGTATCGAACTCAGTTTGTATACCGAGTCTTTGTCTACGGCACAACGGCAACCTACAACATGAAATAGGTTACCTATTTCATCACTTACACTATTTGAAACCCTAAAATAGATTAGGGTTAGGTTCTTCTTACCTAAGAACGGCGTCAGAATCGCTGAAATAGCGATACAGAAGTTGCAGTTAAGCACGTGGAATGGCAGGATTGAATCCCAAGAACGAACTCTCACACTCTCTCTCACTTTCTCTCTCTTTCCTTCTCTCTTTTCTCTTTTCTCTCTCTTAGGATTGCAAATTCGTATGGCATGAGAGAGAGAGAGAGGGTTTAAAGCCCAGAACTGATGGGAATAGCCCCAGGGTCATGGTATACTTAGGTTATAGCCAAATAGGGGCTATTTCGATCCAACAGAGCACTTCTGGAGACCCCTTTTCTGCGTACGGTAGGACTTAAGCTTCCTGGTATTGGATCTAGGTCGAGTTAAGTTTTTGATCCGATCAGATTTCCAGATCGACTGCGGTGGACCAGTTTCAGTTCAACGGTCACCGGAACTCGATCAAGGCCACAAGTATACTGACATGTGTTGAAAATTTCCCTGATCCGAGGGTGTAATTCGGTCAGATTCTGACGGTCTAAAAGCTTAGATTTGGCCTGCAAACGAACGGCCCAAATCACTTAAATTTGAGTTCGATTTCTAAAGATATTCGCGTTTCTCACACACTTCGCTTCGGGCTTAAGTTGTGCGCTTCTGGGTACTATCTAGATTTGATTTACGAGATGGTTGTCAAGCCCAGTAAGGCTGTCATAAGTGTATGGTTTCGACGTAATCGGACTTTCAACACGCAGTCCAGGTCCAATATGAAGTTTCTATGTGCTCTCGAGAGCAACTGGGTTTAGAGATTGATCCTAGATTTTAGGGTAATGTAGCGTTAATGATTTTACTTGTTTTAGGTCTTACGGATTGTATTTAAAGTGATTAGTGCTAATTTCGCAGGTAATTTAGTTTAGCACTTAGTTAATTTCGTCAAATTTCTAAAGGATTTGGTCCTGAGTGATTTCTGCATAAGGTGGTACTCGGGTCTTTGTACGAATTTTTCCGAGATGTTACAGCTACATAGAAGCCAAGAGGAATGTATGAATAGTTATCTATTTTGTGCATGCGCATGTATTCAGAATATGAAATGTGAGGAGACTAAGTGTTGGCTGAAAGTTCTCAAAAGGTTTATTTCAATATGTTGCTGGTCATTGACCACACTATTACATAAAGAAAGACAGAAACTTAAATGTGACAAAGGCTAATTAAGCTAGGCCCTCTAACTTTCAAACTCCTCTAAAAAGACTTGCATTTCTATTTCATCTTTTTCCGTGGCGGGTTTTCAAAGGTCTCCTTCTTCGATGAGTATCGGTAAGAAATGAAGTAACTGATCAACATGAACAATAGCTGAGTGAACCTCGATTTTGGTTGCCCTTTTGGCATTCTAACTCACCATCGACCCAGCCCGATATATATGAATTTGTTCGTCTATAAATTCTAAATCTATTGAATCAGTCGTATCCTTAACATAAAAGGCGTTGCCCTGTTCTTATTATTTATCCATCATGCCAGAACAATACAATTGTAACATTCAGAGCATCGACCAATTGAATTGATGAACCTGAACACAACGTATCTTGTGGTACCAAGCTCTTTCATATTGGCCACTCATGTCGGCCAAGTCCTTTAAGACCATTTCTTGTTGTCCAAGATAGCATTGATTTTCACTATATCGGAAGGTAGCTCTCTCGTAGCGATCCACCATGATGGTTAGTTGCTTCAGCTCTTGAGTAGTTCTTCCAGCCAATCATTTAATTTGGCTTAAGGATTATGATCGATGAGGATGAAGCATCGATGACAAATCTCTTCACATCAGAGGATAGAAAAGAAAATGAGAAATCTTTCAACCTGTTCTCTAAAATCTCCTGAAGAAATGACTCAACTTCGGCAATCAAAGGAGGTAATTTAATGGCCATGGTGTCATTGGGAGTAATAGTGAAGTTCGAAGTATGGAGTTATTTAAATAGTCCAAATTGGATAGCCCATTACTCATAATATGTGTTGTTATGGAAGCTGCACATTCTAGTTTGTTCACAGTATGGGCGGTTAAGGCAGACTTTATGGAAATGTGCCACGTTCGGCTAAAATGAAGGAAACACGTAAGGCGTCTAACCCTATTGCAAAGTAACAAATTAAAATTCTCAAAAAGTGGATTAAAAGTTGTTTATTCACGTGAAAATATTACAAGCTAGAAGATAAAAATTCTCGAAAGAATTCTTCAACATTCTCCATTTGCCATTCGTCTTTTGACCGCTATCAATGATGCTTCTCCTCTGGTCAGGGATCCGGGCGCTTGATTCACTTCTTCCACTTGTGAATGGGCCACATCGAGTGACTGAGATATTGCGTCTACAGTCTTCGCTTGCTCTGCGCGCTCGTTTTCTAATTGCTGGTTTAACGTTATCAATTCAGCATTTAAGATTGTGATTCTATTTTCGAGGTTCTTGATCTTTGCTTCAAAGGATCTCACTGCAGCATTTGGGTTGAAAGAGTACGGGCAATCACTTGTACGCTAGCCTTCTTGAGATCGGTCGCTTGTTTCTCAGCCTTTAAACGTGTAACATTCTAAATTTTCATGGCAAGAGTTTATACTCGTGCCTAAGAAAACTGGGTGTTAATAATTGAATGAATTGGATGCTCTAGAAATTGCACCATTTTTTTCATTTAGATCACATCCAGATACATTCATGAAGGTAACATTCACAGGAATAAAATCGACTGTATTGATTATTTCCTCAGAGTAAAAGAATTCAACGAACAATCAAATGCCCCCTCAATGGGAGCTTATTACATTATCGAGTTCACAGCGGAAGTATAAAACTAAATCATAAAACTATCTTCTTATTCATTCAGTATAATCTTCTATAGGGAAATGGTCCTTTAGGTCTTCAATCTGTACATCACCTGCACCATCTGTACGGTTGGAGAGGGTCAACGCCCTACTCATAGTGATAGTTATCCTTTAAGATTAACAATAATTCAAAAGATTCATAAAAGCACTGTAAGGGTTCTGATACACCTCGTATTTAATACTACAAGGGGTATCAGCATGCACAAACAACCAAATGAGATGCATGCCTAGCAAAATATGTGCGACTTATCATACATAGTGGTCATCACAATATGAAATATAATTCATAGAAAGCCCCGACTAGCCCCACATTCTCACACTACAGAGATTCGCCGACATGTCCAACACTACCATGGATTTACATGAACACCTTGAGACGACACAACACATGAGTTGGATGAATTACGTGACATGATTTGTTTATGGAGCGACTATTTGCGATGTCCAATCCGGAAAGTGATGTAACACGCATTGCGAATTACTTGCATAAATTTGTGCACCACTACCCAAAAATTCATGGAATTACGTATAGACCAAAAGGATCTCTAACCAGAGGGCATTACGTTCATGATTTGATATTGAATCACTAGTTGTGATAACTTTAACACATCACTTGCATCAAAGAGAAAGTAACTGAATCATGGGAGCTTTGAAATCCAAGACTCGTTCCCAAGCTTTAAAGGTAGATATCACAAGACTAATAAAATAAGGAGGAGAGTAACAACGGATAACTCAACAAAGAGGAGAGTGACAATGGCCAACTCAATAATAAGGAGAGTGACAATGGCCAACTCAATAAAGAGGAGAGTGGAAATGCCCAACTTAATAATAAGGAGAGTGGCAATGGCCAATGCAATAAAGAGAAGAGTGACAATGGTCAACTCAATAAAGAGAAAAGTAGCAAGGGCTAACTCAGCAAAATTGGTAAAAGCAAGGGTAAGGCTCGTATCCATCGCCCCATAAAGATAATGAAGATCACTCGTAATTAACATCATATCATAATTCCCACGGATAAATAATTGTTGGTAGTAAATTAACAACTGCAGGGAGAGAATCATAATATCATGAAAGCATGTAAAAGGTAAGATAATTTGTATAAATTTAAATTAATGCAAGCTTAAAGGAAAAACCCTCACTTCTTATTGTTGAATCATTTCCTGACTGAGATTAGATGCTTACTCTAATTCCAACCTTATCCTCAACTCGGTGTGACTCAATGGTGACTCAGTTGCAACTCTGTCATGTGAATCAGATTGAACTCAATGCTCAACCCTGCCTGATGAATGCTCAGTTCACCACCAGGGTTCCTAGCACTACCTGACATGAACCTGGCCCTGACTCAATCCAGGACTCAGCACCCAACTCTCTCTCTCTTTCTTATTTATCTCTCTCTCTCTCTCTCATTTCTTCCTTCCTTTCTTTCTCTTTCTCTGTGGTATGATGCCCCCATCTGAGGGTTTTATACCATTCAAGAGGGCCTAGAACCTTCTTAAGTAACTCGCCCCATTTGGATGACTTATACGTTAACAAGTTATGCAAGTATCTTGTTCGTAACTCCATTGTCGCCGGTTCCTGTTGGGATTCTTCCTGCATTCTTGAAGGATGAAATCTGCTTAGGTGGGTGTAACGTCTCAGAAAAATCCGTACAAGGACCCGAGTACCACCTCATGCAGAAATCACTCAGGACCAAATCCTTAAGAAATTAGATGAAATTAACTAAGTGCTAAACTAGATTAGCTATGAAATTAGCTTGAACCACTTTAAATACGAACTGTAAGACCCAAAACTTGCAGAATTATTAATGCTACGTTACCCTGAAACCTAGGACTAATCTCTAAACCTAGTTGCTCTCGGGAACACCTTGAAACTTCGTATCGGACCTGGACCGCATGTCGAAAGTCCGTTGACCACAAAGCTATACAATTATGACCGCCTTGTTGGGCTTGACAACCATCTCAGAAATCAAATCCAGATAGTATCCATAAACGGGCAACTTGAGCCCGGAGTGAAGTGTGTGAGAAACATGAATACCTTTAGAAATTGAACTCAAATTTAAGTGATTTGGGCCGTTCGCTTGTGGGCCAAATCTAAAGCTTTCAGACCTCGGAATCTGACCTAATTATACCCTCGGATCAGGAAAATTTTCCAACACATGTCAATGTACTTGTGGTCTTGATCAAGCACCGGTGACCGTTGAACTGAAACTGGTCCTCCACGGTCGATCTGTAAATCCAAGCGGACCAAAACCTTAACTCAACCTAGATCCAATGTTAGGGAACTTAAGTCTGACCGCACGCAGAAAAGGGGCCACCAGAAGTGCTCCGTTGGACTAAAACATTCATTATTTGGCTATAACCTAAGTATATTATGGCCTTGGGGCCATTCCCATCAGTTCTGGGCCTATATAAGCCCCTTAAACCCTCTCTCTCTCATTCCATACGAATTTGTAACCCTAAGAGAGAAAAAGGAGAAAAGAGAAGGAAAGAGAGAGTAAGAGAGAGAGAGAGAGAGAGAGAGAGAGAGAGAGAGAGAGAGAGTGAGGGTTTGTTGTAGGGATTCATCCCTGCCGCTCCACGGGCTGAATCAACCTTTCTGAATCGCTATCCCAGCGATTTCAACTCCGTTCTTGGGTAAGAAATCCTAACCCTAATCTATTTTAGGATTTCAAATAGTGTAAGTGATGAAATAGCTAACCCATTTCATGCTATAGGTGGCCGTCGTGCCGTAGACAAAGACTTAACATACAAACTGAGTTCGATACTTGTTTATCGGCGAAAGGTGTGGACTATGAATGTTTAGGTTATGGTTTTCAAGGCTTTCAATGTTAGTAATGATTTATGACTGACTTGATTGCTATCACATGTGCTTAGATACGAGGGTTTCCGTGTATTATGTATATATATAAACTATGTTGATTTATAATGCATTCCATGTGTTTGTTGATATGTGTGAATGAGTATGGAATTGTGATGTATGCTTGCCATGTTTATTGACTGAGAATTCATGATTGTTGTACGTATGGTGAACCCTTTGTAAAGGGATTTGCTATAATACCTGTTATAACAACCTCACTACATGTATATGATATGTGTAGCCTAAGTGTTTGATAATATGCTTGAATGTAAAATAGCTTGTTTAAATGCATGTAATGAGGGTGTTGAGATAGGATTCTCAATCCCTTTAACTATGGTTATAGTATCCTTTAAATAACCTCTCCTACTACTATGTGCTGTATGGATGAAATGTCTATGTATGATAATATGTGTAGTATGTGTTTGTTAAATTGCTCAAGTAGGATTTATATCTGATTTCAGTTGTCACATGCTGTTTTGGATTACTAGATGTGAATGCTATTGTTTGAAATGTGATTGGGGCTACTATGTAGTCTAGGCAATCGGTAAACGTCTATGAATGGTGGTTGAACTGCTTAACCACGACAGACATGCCCGATAAATCCTAGTCGTATGCTGCTTGTCGGCAGTAGTTAGGCCACGCAGAGTGCTTATGCGCTCCATGTCGATCGGTTCGACGTATGCTTGTACAAGTCGAGCTTGTCAAGCAACCCGGTTGACCTGAAGTATGTTCACCCTGTATGGACGCTATTGTTTGAATCTAAGGTACCAACTTACCAGTGTAATACCCGTTAGCCTTGATACCTCGATCCACTAAGACTCATGAGCCGGACATGGTGGAATGGGACCGTGGTCGAGCTGTCGGCCTACGCCGGGGTGACGAGCCCACCCATAGTGACCAATGAGCAACTAAAGCTCGTGAACCGAATATGGTGGTATGAAACACTGCATTCGAGCTGTCGGCCTACGACTAGGTGACGAGCCATTCGTAGTGACCTCGAGCATACTCTGAGACTGCGCTGAGGCGATGAGCCTTTCCGTAACACCTAGAGTATAAATTAGGCCCACATTGAGGTGACGAGCCCTTTGTACTGACCTGGAACCGCAACATCATATGAGACTAGCTAGGACTGATGACCCTAGAATGGAACATTGTTTAGGAAATGATATAAGGGAGGTGCCTTAGCTTCCCAATCCTGCTGTATGAAAAGGTCTAATAAGAACTCGGTAATCACGCTCATGCACCACATCGCATGTGCCTTTAGCATTGGTATTGAGCACAGAGGAAGGAGTGCATGCCGCAACCGTAAGAGGAAGATCACAGAGGGAGTGCAGGCGAGGGCATGCATCATTAATACATATCGTGTTTGCATTAACCTGAGTACTTAGGGATGTTTGATTGTATTGCTTTATCATTACTATTTAATTGAATTGATAACATGTTAACCTTTGCCTTATAGCTCCACTGAGTTGATCACTCACTCCCACGTTCTAGGATAGTGTTTTAAACACCAACCAGACTCTGTCTTAGATGCAGATTCTGGCGCGACGTATGAGGCCGAGCCAGACTTCTACAACGATGAGGAGTTCTCATACATGCAGTTATCAGGCGGGTCTATGTAGGTCGTGTTCTGATTGATGGGGCTTACAGGGATGCTGACTAGATATCATTACGCTTGTTATGATTATATTTTGGAGCACTCATGTATATTCATTTTGTACATTTTGGGAGTATACATGTATATACTTAACCTGGTAACATGATCACACTTTGGAGACTTACTACAGTTCATATATCTTAGACGTTTATTACAGTCTTTCGCTTGCGAAATTTAACTGTCTCTGGGGTATGATATGCTGTTTTGGTATAATCCCATTCATGTTTAATGTACTAATATGGATAACATTTAATCATCATTATTTATGTTGCATAAGTGATGTGTTGGAACTAGGGAGTTGGGCCTATGCTCGACCCCCGATTTTCAGGGCGTTACAATGGGCCATTAGTTGAAGGGTTTTGATCGTTAGGATGATATTGGATAATGATCTCACGCGAATATGGTTGTTGTGTTTTGCGGTTTGCCTTTGTGGAAATCGGGGCGCTAGTGTTTCCGTTTCATCTTTCTTTCTTTCGGAGACATAGAGATGGTCGGAATTCTCTTCTCCAAGGAGTGGACGGCTTGGATGGAAGTCGTGCTTCAAGATCATCTTGCCTTTCACCATGGAAGCTGGGGTGTGAACAGTTCCTTACGGTTTGCGCGGGTCGTCGGAAAGATCCGGTTGTTTCCAACGAGGCCGGGCTCCTCTAACCTTTTTGGAATCTCTAGGATGGTCGGAATTACCTTCCCCTAAGATTTGAATGGCTAAGATCAAGGGAGATTCCATAATTGAGAGTTCTAGATGAGTTCTCTCTCTCTCTCTCTCTCTCTCTATATATATATATATATATATATATCCCATTTTTATCGTTCGTTATTGCAGCGGGCAAAGCTTCTTTATTTTCGGTTTGATTTCCATCATTAGGTGGGGTCCACTAAGTGGGTTCTTAGGAAATCTACTCCCTTCATCGGTTTTATAGGGTGATGTTAGGCAAGGAGCTACAATATTAGGTGGATCCGAGCTTTGGGCGGGCCACACATTGTAACAATGTGCGAGTGAGAGTAATCGTAGGAATTTACTTACATAACTAATTCCAATTTCCTTTATTTGGACGTAATTTGTATACAGGCTAAGTGGGATCCACTACAGTGTTTGTTTGAGTAATCCACTCCGTTCATCAGGCCTATAGGGTTATTTTATGCTAGGGGCTCAAATATGAGCCAAATCTGATCCTTAGATTGACTTATCTTGAAAAATCTCATAGCGGGTGTTAAAACGGACCTGGTTTTAATTAACGGTTCACACTTAATGATTGGGGCCCAATTTTAGGAAGAATGTGTAGTCAAGATAAGCAAACATTTGAACAAAGTTCGGTGGTTGATGGATGGTGGGAAATGCCTAAATCTAAAATATCACTTTTTGCGTAAAAAATAAGGAACTGGCTTCAAAACATAAGGAACTGGCTTCAGCGTTCAACGGTGTAGGAACATAGATCATGGTCCAAATTTCGTATAATATCGTAGTCATGTGAGGCTAAGGTTTGGTCCAAGTTTGAGTTACGATGGACGACATGAAGTGATTAGATCTAAAGATCTAGGTTTATATAGAGTTGGTAAGTGTAAAAAGGATAATTTGGCAGTTAAGGAAAAGCTTACCAAATTGGGTCTTCATATTTCACACTTGGTCTATATTTTGAGCAATATAAGTCATTCATATGAAGGGAAATTGTAAGACCCGTATCCTAACCCGTACCATTCCGTAGGCTTCCACGGTCCTCTTGGTCGAATTCCGGCTACTCGCGATCTGTTATCAGCGTTTGCGCGCGATCCTGAGTCGTGTCCCGTATATCAGAGTCGGCTCAACTCAAAACTTGTACCCTCGCGCGCTGAGGTGATACACGGGCCAAGAGATGTGGGCCCACATTTAATTCGAGAAAACGCCGCGCATTTGCAAACCCAAGAGAATCCATCACATCAAATGTCAAGTACACATCCCATCACTCCCATCACTCATACCCATCCCCAAGTACAATATCCATCCCCAAAGTCAACTATGTCAAGTACATCCATCACCTTTCATCCATCCCTCTCTCCCATCACTTCTCTCCCATCTCCTCTCTCTCTCTCTCTCATTCTCTCTCCATTTTCAAGCAACCCCAAGGAGAGGAGAAAACTCCAACATCCAAAGAAGAGAAGCTAGGTGTGGCCCACTCCCTACCACCCAATCCAACCATCCAATCTCCATCATCCTCCGTTAAAGTCGAAGCCGAGGAGCTAGGGATTTCATTGGACCAAGAAGAAATGAAAATGGTGGGTGTTCATCATCTCGATTTTGATGATTTGAGGGTCCACATATGGTGGGACACCCATCTTGATGTATGCATTGTATAGGGAGGGCCCATATTGGTGGGGTCCCTCCCCTTCACACGTTTCTTCCTCTCTCCTTCTTTCTCTTTCTTTCATTTTTATGCTGATGATGAAGTGTGTGGCCCACCTGGCGTGTGTGTGTATGGCCCACGCATGATGTATGTATTTCATCCACACCGTCTAGATGCTGGACGGTGGGGATCGGATGGTCGGTGTACCTCACTCCAGTTATATAGCTGCTGTATTGACGTCACAGTTCTGTGGATCTAATCATGTGGTATGTGTTATATCCACACCGTGCATCTGTGGACCACATCGTGATATATGTATTTTATCAATGCTGCACAGCAGCCGTGGGACCCACACGCACCTGGAAACCATGTGGTACATGTGTTTTATCAACGTTGTCCATCTGTTTTACACCCACAACGTCCACCTGTTTTGCATCCACACCGTCCAGATGGCTGGGCCACAACATGATGTATGTGTGTATCCACGCCGTCCGTACATCGGACGTGGACCCACTTGATGGACGTGTGTATCCACACCGTCCATCCAATGAAGTAGATTCAAATCTCAGGTGGAGTGCATCATTCACCACGTGGACCCACTTGATGATGTCTTGTATGCCCACTGTCCACACGTGGGATGTGTGGATCCCACCACAACGCATGAGTTGTATCAGCATCGTCCATCTCTGGATGGTGCACCACCTTGAATGTATGTGCTTTACATCCAGGACGTCTAGGGCCTGGACACTGGGGTCCATCAAAACAAGAAAATAAATAAATAATATAATAATAATATTTATATTATATATATATATATAATGTTATGGTGGGCTCCACGTGGGACCCACCTTTACTGTATGTATTTCGTCCACCTGTGGATCCCATCCACGTGGCCCACCATCTTGTGGCAGATGATCCAAACCGTCCATCATCTGGACGGTACTGGGCCAGCAACCCTCACACCAGCATATAGCTGATGTATTGACGTCGGCGGGTGGGGTCTGATGATCCAGACCGTCCATCTATGTGGACCCCACCTCCTTTCAGTTGTTGAGGACGTCAACAAAGTTCTGTGGGTCCCATGCATGATGTATGTGTTGATGATCTACACCGTCCACATGCTGGACCCCACCTTGATGTATTTGATCTCCGCCGTCCAGTAACGGCGGACGGTGGGATCCATCTTAATGTACGTAGTACATCTCCACCATCTAGCCAGGACAGTGGGACGCACTTGATGTATGTATTTTATCCACCGTCTGCACATGGGATGGTGGGACCCACCTTGATGTATCTGTTGTATTCCCACCGTCCTGTAGCAGCGGACGGTGGGACCTGCCTTGATGATATGTATTGTATACACCATCCACCCATGTGGGGCCAGCCGTGATGTAATTGTTATCCATGCCGTCCATCTGGGCGTGCTACATGGGCCCTGTAGGATTTTAACAGTGGAAATCATTATCTCCACTGCTAGTTGTAGTATGGTCCAGATGATCTTTCGATACGATTCATTTTTTTGGGAATGTGAGCGGCCCACTTGATGTTTATGAGGCCCGTTGGTGCGGCCCGTTGATATGGCCCACTTGATGTTTATAAGGGCCATTGGTGCGGCTCATGTGATGTGGCCCACTTGATGTGTATGAGGCCCATTGGTGCGGCCCACTTGATGTTTATGAGGGCCATTGGTGTGGCCCATTGGTGTGGCCCACTTGATGTATATGAGGCCCATTGGTGCGGCCTATTGATGCGGCCCACTTGATGTTTATGAGGGCCATTGGTGTGGCCCACTTATGTATATGAGGCCCATTGGTGCGGCCCGTTGATGTGGCCCACTTGATGTTTATGAGGGCCATTGGTGCGACCCATTGATGTGGCCCACTTGATGTATATGAGGCCTATTGGTGTGGCCCGTTGGTACGGCCCACTTGATGTATGTGAGACTCATTGTTGTGATGTCCAAGTGATGTATTTGTGACTTATTTGGCGAGGCCCAATATGATGCATTTGGGGCCCTTGAGTGAGACCCAATGTAATGTATTTATGGCATATATGCCGAGGCCCATTGTGATGTATATGCGGCCCTTGAGTGAGGCCCGATGCGATGTATTTATGGCCTATGTGCCGAGTCCCATAGTGATATATATATATATTAGGCCCTTGAGTAAGGCCCATGGTGATGTATATTAGGCCCTTGAGTGAGGCCATGGGCCCACTATATGTTTGGCTCTATATAGGCCACTCTTTGGGATCAATATTGGTTACATATCCACATTGATGGACAATGATGGTTAAATGTCCACATTGTGACCTTCCCTTAGGCCCTTTGTTAGGCTGATTACTGATTCCGATTGTCGAGGCCGATGCTGATTATCGAGGCCGATTATTGAGGTTGATTATCGAGGCCGATTATCAGTGCCGATTGTCGATACTGATTATGAGTATGTGACAACATAACATCATGATACATGCCCATACACATCATTTGCATGTTTGTTATGAGATGTGGTTGATCATTGCATATATTATTAGGCAGGTTGTTATGAGACTCCCTGATAGGCGGAGATTGTCTCACATGAGCACACGGTATGCGTAGGATTGATGCATGACTGGATTGTATGACTCATGCATCTTACATGTGTGTTGTGATTACTGTATGCCCTAACAATATTAGGGCTTTAGTCTCCATAGGCATGTCGTGGATGGCTAGATGGGACACCAGAAATTTGTTACTAGCATTGGGAGCCATAGATGTCCCTAGGTGAAAATCATTAAACCTTCGTGGCTAGGAGATGCCCCAACGTCTAGACCGAGTGGATACATGGGCGTTCGAGTGCCAAATACCAGTAGGTCGCGTCTCCCACTGTGTTGTGGTCGGTTGGGAGGGGGTGTGGCCTTACCCGCGCGAGGGTAGTGGGCATAGCTATGCTGAGTTTGACCAGCTCGTAATTGGGTCCGCTATCGATGTGCTGCATAGATATTGGCTAACTACTGGCAAGGTAGATAGTGAGGTCTCTTCCACTTGCATGGTAGCGTGTCCAGTGGGCGGGGATTGCATATAGAGTGTACTAGACCTCGGTGATGATCCCAGAGATGTACGGTACTGATATGTAGACTTGTTGAGCAGGAGTTGCATTTCATTCATTCATTCATTCACTATCCACTCGGGCTGGTGGTGCATAACTATTTGTTACGTGTACCTTCGTAATAGCCATGATTTCCGTTAGGGCGCGTGACCAACCTGAGATTTGGAGTTTACCACATTGAGTCTAACTATCCAAATTAGGTATGGGCTTGGTTTGGATAGAAGTCCCTTGTGATGGACCCCATAGCCTGCGATACTACGTAATATCATCCCGACTTCACACTCCAGCACGGTCATTCTATTCGCACAGCATATTGCATTACATCCGCGGCATACGACATTTTGGGTTGCAATGTTTCAACATTTATATGTCCTAGTTATGGCTGACGATATTTGTGAACTCATCAGGAATTGTATATTACATTGCATCATCGACATCTGATAATTGGCTCTTTATGACTCCTCATTTGCATAGCTGATCTGTATTGTGTACTCTGATATTGTATGACTCATGGACTTAACAGTATTTTTGCTTACTCTGATATCGTATGATTCATGATCTTGCCAGTATTTTTGATATTATATGATTATGACATCGTATTGAATACTTGACACTTACCTTGTGCACACACTTACACCATCCTCTAAGCTTTCTATAAGCTTATGCATGATAGATGCGTGCAGGTGACATTAGGTTGCAGTAGAGTTGAGCTTGGAGCGTGCAACTGACTTCTGGAGCTTTAATTTTGACATATGTATTTCCCTTTCTGCATTATATTCAAATGTTTAAATTAGTGGATATGTGATGATGATGTTGCTTTTGTGATCTGGGTAAACATGTAGTTATGCTTCTTATGAGATAAAAGTACATTGGAAAATTCTCCTTGTAAGATCTCAGGATTGGAATCTGGCATATGCGCGTTGGAAGCCTAGAATGGGGTAGTAAGGAGGCTGTCGGCACCAGATTCGGCGATCGAGAATTTTGTGAGTCCGGTGTCCGAGTTTGGGGCGTGATAAAAATATCTTATTACGACTACATATAATCTTTCTTCACTCAATGGACACCAAAATCAACGATTAAGGGCTGATTTATTAATTGGGCCACTTTTATGATGATCTAAAAGTTGAAATTCGACGTGTGTGGTTAATTTATGATAATTAGGCCTGGTATAAAATTTCACATGAAATGGATCATGAGAACCATGTGATTTGGAATTCAAGCGTATAGGTTAATGGCATTTTCATAATTATTGTTGATCTAAATTTTTTATGAAATCTAATAGTTCTACATGGTTATATGCACCTTTCTAAACAATTCTTACAAAAGAACTTACATCTAAATCATTATGGATAAAGAGTTATTCACCAATTCATTTACAGGAAGATACATATGTTGAATCGCATGATGGATGGTCATGTCTTAAAATCAATGTTCAGATGACTTGATCTATGAATGGAGACTATTCCCAACGATCAGATTTGCATTGGGGAATGGATGTAAGGTTAGGTTAACTAGATTGGTATTGTACACATGTACATAATTGGTTAAATTCTACGGTAATACTTGAGAACTTTTAATACTCAGGTATTGAAAAGTTCGAGGTGTAACAAAATGACTGACAATTGTCCGAGAATCACAATATACGTCAAGCATACCTTAGAGATCTAAAAGTGATGATACCTTGACTGCCAGAGATGGGTCTGATTAAGATAGCATGTAGGCCAAATCAGTCAATCGGTCGATCTTATCTATTAGTTCAGCATCAAAGGATTCAGATAATCTTTTCTCAAGGAGATCATCTAGCTCGAACAGTAAGTTTTGGAAGTTATTATGGTAGATGGGGGATTTTTCTCTATACATCTCTCAAGCCAAAGTCTTCTCTATTATGAAAAGAGTATCATCAACTAAAGAAGGATTGATAGGGATAGAAGTTTCATATCCAGAAACTATTGTTGGATGAGGAGGAGAAGGAGTCATGACAACTGTCTCAGTTGACACCCAGATCCATAGCTCAACTGGTAGACTAAGTGGAGATACCTCGTTTCAACACTTGAGGTCTTGGTATCGATCCCTAGTGGGGGTGGCTAACATGGAGTGTGTGTACTGACATGGGTGTGTACTAACAAGCTAACCCAAAAAAAAAAAAAACTATCTCAGTTACGACCGACGTTGTCACATGTTCAGTCAGATCAATTGTGGTTGATTGTTCGAACTCAAATGATTAATGTTTTTCAACAGTTGTCGCTACTTGTTCAACTATCGCCACATGAGTATCTGTGACCGTCGCCTCCTCAGAAGCTATTTTCTTGGCTTCAACTGTTCGTTCAGGCCTAGTTTATACATCGGTCGTTACTGACTCGGTCGGAGTTAAAGATTCATCAACGGTAGATGGCAAAGGAATTATTAGAGCTAGAGCTAGCTTGAAAAGTTGAATAGGAGAAATCAAAATTTCCTGTTGTGCTGTTAACGGAAAAGGAGATGGTTCCTGTGGGGCACTCTCTACATCACCAGACGGAGTACTGGTCCTGGGCACATCACTCAAGAAGTATCCTCCATGCTGGTTGTAGTGTTTGAATATATCAGTACTATAGCCACTGGAGTGGGATCTTCAAGAATTACGAGAGTGATGATTGTTGTTTTTTTCTCACCAGTGAATGTGTGAGATGCAAGGGGAAGTGTGGCCAACAGAATCGTTAATATCGACTTTTTGTTCTGACCTTGAGCGTGTACTAATCTAGACAATTCCTGAGTCGTTGTGTGATCAAAATAAGTATGATAAGTGTTAAGATGAGAATATCAAGTTAAGCAGAAATATAAGGTAAGTAGTCTCCACCTTAGTCGAAAGGAATTGTAGTTCAAACTCTTTCTCCCTGCGTGGATGTGGGATTTTTTATTGTGGTTGCAAATGTTAGAGGTGCAGAGAAAAATGGTGGTGGTTGCAGACGATAAGGTTTAATGTATTTGTCAAGCTAGAGTCGGGATTGTTCAGTCCCAATCTTAGATCAATTTGCTAAAGGATTTATTGATGTGAGCTTCTTTATGCCGCTGAATGACTCTGACTATTTCTTCATAATAATCTGCTTCCCTATGATGAGGTCAATACTTTACTTTGAAGTATTTTTCAAAAGCTCGAATGGCCTTAGTAGAAGAAGTATCCATCAGTTTCTTAGTTCTTTTTTGCGACTGATGTTTTATGGGCGAAGAGTGTTCTTAGGGATTTTATCGTTGAAAAGAAAAAACAGGAGGATTTGGGGGAGGATTGATACCTCCCAGGTTAGAAATCTTCCTCGGAGCCATCCTTTGCGATCGAGTAGTTGTCAAGATGTCAAGATGTTCTTGGGTGATTTGTGGAATATCTGGATATGGAGGATCAACAATCAAAGTAAGGGCAGTATCAGAGACTATGCTAGTCAATCTTCTCTTCGCCCTTGTCATCCTCTTGGCAGTAGTAATGGAGGGAGCAGGGAGATTTCTCTTCTCACTCTCTGTTAGGCCCAAGTGAGAGCAGAGTTGACGTGAGAGTTCCACAGTTCTTCAACCACCTAAAATATTGGCATACTGACGTTTCCACCAGGATATAAAGCTATCTAGCACTGCAAGGTATTCTGGATACACTAGCATCTGTAAAGCAACCACTTCTTTATGGTAAAATAAGTCAAGAGAGATGTAAAATTCTTTATCAATGACTATCACGCGGTCGAGTGGAGGTTGGTTATTAGTTATGTGAATGAGAGGGTAGGGAATGTGTTGTACGAAGTCTAATTGCCGAGCAAACAAAGAAGGATGATACTATTTGATTTCGGCTTTCGCATTTTTTTCCTTTCTCAATCATGCCTCCGAAGCCAAATCTTGGCCATCAACAAAACAATTCCAAGCATGATGAAGCTGGCTAACCGCATGCACGTTAGTGGGATCAAACTCTCCTATAAGCTATTCTGGTCCATAAGTATTTTATTTTGCAAAGGGCATGAAGGACAAATTATTGTCAGGAAGATCAAGAGAGAAGAATTCTTATAGATATTCGTCAACAGTAGCAGTTTTAACAGGAATATGCAAGATTCGGTTGCCATATGAAGAGAACGATCAACCAATATATTCCTGACTGAAGAGTTGTGGTAAAAAAATACATTATGAATCATATCTGTACAAGCCATATAGGACCGCCAACCGAATATAGTCCTCTCGAATTAACTTCAAAGAGTCCCCTATATAAATGACTGAGAAAGAATGTCGCCAATACTACTCACTGGCCTTAGACAAGGCATTCGGCCAAAGCAACGTACTCGGTCGTAACTTGTTGAGCATTGATACATAGGAGATGGAGGTAGATAAAAAGAAGAAGAAGAAAAGGAAGATGTTCGAGATCCTCGACCGGTCCTGTGAGTTTGCAGTAGGAGTTCATAAAATCGGTGTACCATTTAGCATTCTTATTAGGAAAATTCCTGTGTTGCCCGACTTTATCTTTTGCTTGATAAGTCATCCCGAAAGGGGCAAGTTCGGTCAGATGACAAATGTATTTGATGAAAACGCCCATTAGTCCACAGCCGAACATAAAGGTGTTAGTAGAGATGCTTCAAAATGATGTTAAGGCTAGAAGAAGGGGGATATTGGGGAAAAAGAATGTTTGAAACATTCGATGATAATGAGTTCTTTCCATAAATCTCCATGTTGGGCCGATACATTGTTGAACTAATCTTCCGATCCAAGAAGTGGTTTCAACCATAATCTCGGTACTTTAAATACATTTGCTGTATCAGGGATAATTCCATATTGAATCAAAATATTGCTCCCTAGACAGATTGAGAAGATGGATCTAAAAGTTTTGCTGTATCAGGGATAATTCCATATTGAATCAAAATATTGCTCCCTAGACCGATTGAGAAGATGGATCTAAAAGTTATAGCGATTTAGCCGAAACGTCTGGAGAGAATGAATGACCTAGACCATAAGCGTCTTTGTGAATTAGAGACTTGAAAATTATATCCTTTGAACAATGTTCCGTGAAGACATGATGTCCTTTTGGTCGAAGGTAGGTTTAGATGAAGAAGAAGCCATGAACGAAGAAAAAGAGTAAAGTAAAAGAAGAAAGAAGAATGAAAATAAGGAATTGTATGAAATTTGAATACAAAGCCGCGTATATATAAGGAATTTAGAGGCAACATTAATTAGGGAGCACGCCTCTTAGCAATAGAATGACTCTTTTTAAAGACATGTTTCTATTTAAGTTTCATCCGCTGTTTCATATCAATATGATTGATATTGACGATAGGTGAAATGTGTGAATATTTAATATGGTATTTAAAAATACTCCAATGACATAGCCCTTTCTTCGAAAGGACATCAATGAGGGGGGCGATGTTTATACCCTATTCGACCGGATCCTGTTTTCGGTTATTTAGGGTCAGACTCGTGTGAATTACGCTTGCATGTGTTTAACGGTCGTAAGATTGTTTTAAGCATACAGACCGAATTTTGAAAAGATGTTATCAGATGTCGAGCACATTGTAAGTAGTTGTTTATGTTGCGACCGAATTTGAGCAACTAAGCAATTAGTTAGCTAGTGGTCAAGTTTACTGGATGTTGACAGATGTCAAGAATCTAGAGAACACAAGATCATGGGAAGAATATAGAAGTAGAAAGAGGGAGGAAACAACTATTATAACCTTCAAGACATGGGAAGCATCTAGAATAGCAAAGAATCAATATAAATAGAGAGTTAAGCAAGTTTAGAAATCATCTCACACCAACCCAAATAAATCAATTAACCTCAAATTATCTTCAATTATCTTTCAGTTATCCTATCGAATTTACATTCCATAGTGTAATCCCTGCTTTTATCAAGTAAATCATTTCCCTTAGCGTAATCATCTACTTACTGCATTTACTACTTGCTTTCTATAGCTTAATCCCTAGCATAAATACAATAATCGATAACTATAGCTATAATTGAAGCACTTTTTTGCGGTCAATAGCGGTTGATTTTAATTTTCCTTTTCTATTTCAGTCTTCATGCATTAAGAAAGTCCTTTTGTACAAAAGGCAAAAAGAAACCCATCATCAGAGGATGAAACCCACCCTCTGTATCGCTTGATCCATTTACACTTTGAGTGAGTGGCTGAATATGCGACTGATCTCCTCGGATCTCGATTATACTCAGTGTCTGCCTACTTTGGTGCTTGGGGTCATTGTTGTTCAGTTTGAATTGGAACCGTAATCCCAATTCTGGTATGCCCACGCACTCATCACCCGTGCTGGAGAAATGATCATCAAAACAACGGCAAACAGTACACATAGTACACAACAAATCCAAAAATAAATAGTTCAAAGACTTAAAAGAAATCCAAATTAAATTAATCTAATATCATCATTCAAATTAATGTCATTGACTTCAATAAACTAATTACAGAAATTAACTACAAGCTTCATCCCTTTGCCATATCTAAGAGATTAGCCAACCATAAACATGATTGAACTAAAACTCAAGCAGAAAAAATATAAAAACCCACTAGAACCGATGAATTGAAGAGGAGGGAGGACTCCTTGAAGCTCCATTACTCCTTTCTCTACTCTTTCTACCTTAGTTCATATTTAGAAACTCCTAAAACATCCCATTATATAGGCTAGACTCGCACCGAAACCAACTTGATTTTACGCGGCTATCGTAGCTTTGATGGCATTGAGCTCCCATTGAAGAGTCCGGATTACATTGGAAAACTGTCTAGCAATGAACTTTCAAATTTGTTGATTTTCTCGATGTCATCAAACTTCCTTCAATGGGATTAAACTTGGCTTCGATGACATCTAACATATCTTCGATGGAATTGGGGAATGCTCAAATATGTCAAGTAAAAAAATCAATTTTTTTTTTTTTTTTTAATTTTTTTTTTTTTTGTGATTTTTTCGATGGGATCGAAGTGGCTTCGATCGCATCAACACTAGCTTCGGTGGAATCGAAGTTGTCATCAATGGCATCAATCCGTCAAATTTTGTACTTCCAATTTTCTCCACTTTGATTCCTCAGTTCTCTTCATTCTTCACTTGGTTTCCTTGGATCTTGGACTATTGAATTCTTCAATATTGACCTCTATAGATCAAATACTTTACTTGGTAATTCTTTGAGCTTAAATCCATGCTTTAAACATCCTTTTCTCCTTAGTTCTCAAAATCACCTCGTAAGAGAAAATATGTGCAATTAGATCAATTAAGCGTATCCATGTTCATAAAACCAATGTATAATAAGGGAAAATATATAATATTTTACTCTCAATAAAAAGTCTAGTTAAGAGGGGTTGAGGAGAGAAATAATGATGTCATGAATGTCGCTCACTTCACATGTACCTAACTCGTATCCTTTGGCGTAGAACCCCAAGGGTATAAACGATCCACTTGAATTGATTTTCTTTCTTTGGTTGTGTAATACCTTTTCCAAGGTTAAAAATATGGCTCATCTGAATATCTTATGTACTTAGGGAGTCTCCACTAGTTAGAAAAGAAGGCATTAGAATTCACAGTTGGCTAGAATCTGTACAATCGCCTAAAGAGCAGGAAGTCCGAAGAATTTCCAACTTGAATGACTCCTAAATTGATTTACACCATAATTCTGGGTAAGGGCCCTAGTTACGGAAAAGGAAAGGGTTATAGACACCATTTTTCGCCCATGTAGAGCATGATCTGTATGTTTTTAAAGGGAGATTCAGAGAACTTCCAACAAGATACATAAATCAACAATATAATATTAACCTATAAAACTTAAGTAAATAGAAAAAGAGATTGAAACAAAATAGAATAAAGCAGGATAAAATTGTTAAAAGGAGTGACACTAAATTTTCACTTACTCGTTTAAGTCACATTTTTCTAATACAGAAGATCCCTCGAAGAGGCAACTGTAGAGCATACTTTACGTAATATCAGAGTAGAACCTAGTAGTAGAAGTCTACGAAAGCAAAAGGAAAACAAAAAAAAAAAAAAAAAAAAAAAGGGCGAGGTACGTATATGCAAAGCTTTGGGATATGTAGGGGATATGCTGAATGGAATAGGGTTTTATCCGAGATATGAGAGGGAAACAAGGGATGTCAAACACCCTTTTGATCGCAAAAGAGATGGTCAGGCGTCTCGAGTTCCAACTCTACTTGGACTTTGGCTAGGTGTGACTCCTAATTTCTCAAAGAAAGTGAGAAGAGCGAGAGGATGGAGATATGGATGACTTAAGAAGGAAGAAGGAAAGGATGCAGACCCTACAACTTATGCCTCTTCTTCTTTGTCTCTCACTATTTCTTTCTTTCTTTCTATCTTCCTTGTTCTCTGACTCTCCCCACTCTCATCTCGCTCTTTGTTTTGGAACGGGGGGTCCCTTTAAATAGGCAAAGGGGAATGCTTTGGTGGGGTAGGCTCCGGCCAAGTTCGGTCGTGTGGAGCCTTAGATTGAATGCTATTGACTTGGCATGTTATGAGGTTTGAAAAAACTGAAGCAAGGCTGTTGGGCAATGCAATTGTGATTGGTCCAACGCATCATATGATCGAAACTGGCTAAATTGGCTAAGGCGCTGCCTTTTTTTATTAGAACCGGCCACCCAATGGTGGATTGTGGATTTTGACCAAAATCGGCCACCCAATGGTGGGTTTTGAGTGTTAGTTCGAGTGTGGGCTGATCTAGTCTGTTTGTTACACTCTAAGTGGGGGTTTGATGAAGTCAAGACTCAATGTTTAGCCATATCTAAATAGTAGGGTGTCTATAATTAGTATCTAAGCTAATGGGCTCCTAGACTATTGACTTGATCTCGATTTTACATAAGTATCCAAAGATTCACAGTAGATCTTGTATCCATGATACACATACAATCTTATGTCGGTGAGGAAAAAGGCACATGTACAACAAGTTCGTCCAGATGGTGGAGATTGCTCATCTTGACAAAAGTCAGTCCCCTCACCTCTCACGTAGTATAACTATATATCTCATAGTTTAGTATCCTCGGTTGTGTTCTAAGTTCCTATAACAACTATAGTATGTCCAAATAGTGAGATTTATGAACTACAGCTCTCCTATATCAATTATGATGTGTCTATAATCTCAAGTTTCCAAGGTCATTTTCAGGAATTAAGCCTCTGCACAACCCATATACTTATATTTAAGGTGAGTACCATTAAATAAACGTATCATAACTCGTCCACCAAGGATATTTGGCCTCATAATCCACGATATGGATAGGAATCCAGATCCACTTCTTGCCACAAGCAGAGATTTTTTGCTCGTTGGAATGTGATTGGATCGCAATAAGCAGGAAATCTTGTCAATGATGATGTGGCACAATAACATCACATCCCAAAAAGCAGGAAATCCTTGCTTGTGGCAAGGTGAGGATCCGGACTCCATAGATTATCCCCGTCTCATATATAGCAAATTGATGGATTTAGTGTACACATGGTTTCCCTGGCACGTGTCCAACATAAAGCACATGGCAGGGCTGGGAACCAAAGAGTAACATTTTTGTTAAGCCCTTGTTTATGCATTATAGGCCTTTTCAATGGCTACCAAACACAGATGGGTTTTCTTATGCATTGTAATCCCAACAGCTTCCTCCATATCCACATCTTCCCTTTTCATCCCATGAGGCAACTGCCAATCAAAATAGTGCAGAAGATTTGCAAGTGTAAGCTCAATTACTACCGTCTAGAAATTAAGTCCAGGGCATCCCCTCCGGCCAAACCCAAATGGCAAAAACTCCAAATCTTGTCCTCTGAAATCAATGGGGTTGTTCAAGAACCTATCAGGCCAGAACTCTTCTGGATTGTCCCAGTACTTGGGATCCATCGCAATAGCTCTTGCATTCACAAACACCTTTGTTTTAGCGGGGATTTGGTACCCTCCAACGGTACACTTCTCTATCGTTTCACGTGGAACCAATAAAGGAGCTGGAGGGTGCAATCTCAATGCTTCCTTTATCACTAACTTTAAGTAGTGGAGTTGATGAAGATCGCTTTCTTCCACCCTTTCTTTCTTACCGATGGCCCTTCTTACTTCCTCTTATGCTCTCTTCATTGATTTCGGATTCCTCACAAGTTCTGCCATTGCCCATACCAATACTGACGAAGATGTATCAGTTCCTGCTATGAACATATCCTGCAAAAACCAGAGGCAACATCTTCAGTTGAGATAGATATGGGTTCCCATAATAGGTGTATTGGAATCCAATTTTAATGTAATTTTCATCTTTTTATCACCCCATTGCTAAACAAACCTAATTTAGATTTGCATACGCTACAAACACTCCCTATTTCATTTTAAAAACAAATAATAATAATAATAATAAATCCAACAAACTCAAAACTCAACTCGCTGGAAATCTTGGCAAGTGGAGTGGATAGCTAGTTATAGTTTGCTGATGTTGGCTGAAACTGCATTGGAATTTTTTCCATCAATTTTCCCATCTGTTGTTAAAGTGAGGAACTTCGACCCCATTGATCAGTTCAGCCATTTCGTGTTCACAGTACATAATAAATCTTACAGGTATCCATAACCTTTTGGTCCACACCCAAGGAAAAATAAAATAAAATAAAATCACTTCTAAATTTACCTCTAAATTCAAGCAGGGTGGTCACCTGGGTTTTGTGTCTGATTGATTTTTGGTTCTCTCTTCATCCAGGTGGGGCTCACCTAATTAATATGTTGTATGGGAAACAAGCAACACAATGGGCCCCCGAGTATTTCTATCATGGAAATCATTCCGTTGTTCTCTGTTTTGTGGCCCATCTGAATTTTGTATCAGTCAAACTTTTTTGGACTCATTTCCTAACATAAGATGTCTCAACCGATGGACGTAGTGGATGTCACAAACATGCTGAGATTTTCCCACAGATCTCTGGTGTTGCATGCTCTTCCAGTGAGAGGAATCCCAGTAGGAAATACATGGAAAGAGGAGATCCTCAAAATGAGATACATGGGATGAAAGAGATGAGTAAATGCAAGTAAGATAATCCAATCATGGCCGAGTTTCTCGTGTCACTCAGCTGAGTCATCGAGTCAAAAACAGCTCCAATCTGACATGAGTTATGAGGCGATCGGAACAGGAATCTGGTGGATCCACAGTGTATAGGCCAATCCCGAATCGACCCATAGAGTTTTTAAACATTGCATAAATTATAAAGAAAGAAAAAGTGGATGGGATAGAAACTAACCGTGAGTATCCCCTTTATGTGATCTGAAGTGAGTCTTGTTGATGTGATTTTTTGATGGACCCGTCGCCTCTATCGTCTTTAACCTGCACAATCCTTAACACGAAGGGGACCCTAGCAAAAACCGGAGAACCTCCGATGCTAAAGTCAGTTATCCGGAATAAAGACAGGTTTTTAGGATTTTTTGTTGCCTCCCTTTCACCACGATGGAGGTCGTTTCTTATAGGCGTGAGGAAGCCCTGCCGTGTAGAGATTTTTCCCCTATCTCTTCGGAGATTTGATATCTTTAACAGATTTCATCCGATCCCGAGATCTTCGGGATTAGACATCTGTTTTCTGAATTTTCGGGATGGTATTTGAATATACACCGTCTCTTTCACTTGGCTCAACCGATTCCGACTCATGTGAAGGATGAGTCTCGGCTGGCTCTCGAAGATAAGCTTTCTGCCTTCTATCGGGCGGAAATAGTCTCGATTTTTATCCGTCATGCTTCCTTATCCCGTAGCCGACATAACCAACTTGTTGAGTCGGTTTTATCTGTCGGTCAGGTGGCTTATAGCTTTTTGACCTTAGAGGACTTAGGAGGGCGTTGCTAGCTCGTATACTGAGTTAACTTAAACCGTCCTATTCTGTTTGCCCGTTGGCTTTGTACATTACTGTCTCGGCCATAACTGTTGCCTCGGACGATTTGGGCAGTGTGTGCACAGTCGACTCATCCCCTATCCGAGACTCCGGACTTGGCGCATTTTTCTCCCAACAGTAAGCCCCCCTTACTCCTTATGCCTCACTCGGCACTGAGGAGTAATAAGTTTTTAGGTCGGTTCGCACCGGAAGCCGAGACCATAATGAGACATTTAATGCTCTTTGAGTCGTTCTTAACAGGTGACGGTTCGTTACCCGAGATCTCACGAGCGGCCAGCCATAAAGTCATCTTTCTTGCGTATGGGCGTTGGACGCGTGGTGTGAACGTTGTCGTTGTCAGTCGGCGTGTGCCACGTGTTTGAAAAGGCCTAGCTATATGTTCTAGAGGGGGGGGGTGAATAGGATAATGCCAAATAAAACTTATAACAGCGGAATTGAAAAGAATATGATAGCCAAAGTAAATCACAATACAGGAAAGTAAAACAACCTCAAAATTTAGATCTTGAGAGGTTGATACAAATGTTGTTCTAAGGACAACCTTTCACCAAAAACCAGAGTTTATGGTAGGACAACCTTATTTCTAGAAAGATCTTTGTATCAAATTGTAACGACCCGTAAATCTCCGTACTATGGCTCGAGTACCACCTCGACCAGAAATCATTTAAGATTAAATCCTTTAGAAATTTAACAAAGTTAACTAAGTGCTAAACTCGATTAGCCATGAAATCCGTTGGAATCGCTTTAAATACGATCTACAAGACCCAAAACTTGCAAAATCATTGACTCTAGGTTACCCTAAAGTCTAGGATCAAACTCATTACCTGTCTACTCTCGGGAACGAATTGAAACTCTGTATTAGGTCTAGGCCGCACATCGGAAGCCCGATTAACACGAAGTTAAGGAACTAGGACCGCCTCACTGGGCTTGACAACCATCTGATGGAAATCAGGTCCAGACGATGTCCCACGGCCATTCGCTTGAGTCCGGAGCGAGGGAGTGTGAAAACCACTGTTTTCTTTACAAAATAAATATCTTGAATAGTGATCTAGCACCACTCGCTTGCGGATCAGTATTAAGCAACCAGACCGTCAGAATCAGACCAAATTACACCCTCGGATCAGGAAAAATTTCAGGAACATTTACATGTACTTGGAATTTCGGATCGTGGCCCACTGACCGTTGAACTGAAAATGGTTCGCCACATGTGATCTGGGAATCCGACCGAGACGAAAACGTAATCCCACGTAGATCCATGAGTTGTGAGCTTAAGTCTGACGTTTGGTTTAAGGAGGTTCGCCAGAAACCCTCTTTTGAGCTGGAACGACGCCGAAATGCTTATAATAGAAGTATCCCTTGAACAGGAGTCTATTCCGGAGAAGTTTTAGGCTATATAAGGTCCTTAAAACAGCCCCTCTCACAGCCATACGAATTTGGGATAAAACCCTAAGGAGAGAAAGAAAAAGGAGAGAAAGCTTGGGATTTGTGGGAGTATCTTCCTCCTACTGCTTTCGATCATCACACGGGCTGCACCGCCTCTTTCCAGACACTTTCCCGGCGATACCGGCTCCATTTTAACCCTAGATCTGTTTGGGTGAGTGGAGGTTATAGGATATGAAATAGTTAACCGGTTTCACTCTCTAGGCGATAAAACTGCCGAATACGGAAGCCCTTCGAACCTTGCTGATTTCTTGTGATTCCAAGGTGCAAGGTGAGGACTTTAGGTGTATAGGTTACGGTTTTCAACGCTTTCAATGTCAGATAATGATAGATTCATGATCTACATGCAATTGCACATGTACAAAGTGCTTTCCGTTTTCTGTTTCGATTAAAGTTGTATAATATGGAATTTCACATACTCTAGGTATACGTAGAAATACCGTATACGTATTTTTTTTGGAAAAGTGTTTGACATGTTTATTTGATGTATGGTTATACGATATATGGATAAAATACTTGTTTGGCGAAAGGAATCGCCGTAATACATGTTTGCTCATAAGCACTACGTATGTTGAAATAGTGTATTCTAGAAGATACCGTATATGTATAAATTTTGGAAATGTAATTATCATGATTAATTACTGTATGATTATGATATACATGGATAAAATACTCACTTGGCGAAAGGATAGCCCTAATACATATTTTACTAACATACGTCATGTATGTTGAAATAGTGTACTCTAAGTGTTGTGTAAATGCTTGTGAGAGTAAATGCTTAGGTGTTAGTACCGTAGGTCGGTGCTGAGATGGAATTCTCAACTACCTTAGAGACATGTATGATTCCCTCCATGTGGTTGTTTACTCTAACCACTCACTTATGATGTATATGTATTTGTATCCCTACTTGTATAGTGCTCTATAACATGCTTTATAACATGCTTTATATCGTGCTTTATACCATGCCTTATGACATGCCTACTAGCATGCTTGTATTACTTTGTTTATCATGCTTTACTCCACATGCTATGAATGAGAACTGATTGAGTTTGGGACTATGTCTATAGTCCAGACATTCGGTACCAGACTTGAGATTGTGGCTGAGATTCATGTCGCCACGAGGGATGTGTCTGACGAACCCGAGTTGTACTTCGGTTGGCGATAGTGGTTGGCCACACGGAGTGCTTTTGCGCTTCATATCGCCCAACTTGTTGTATGCTCGAGCTTGTTAGGCTCGTCAAGTAACCCGATATGTCGAATGTATGTTCACCATATTTGGTCATTACTGCTTGAACCTAGGGTACCAAACTTAACAGTGGCAATCCCGTTAACCATGGTACCTCGATCCGCTAAGACTCATGAGTCGGACATGATGGTATGGGACACTGTGGCCGAGCTGTCGGCCTATGCTGGGGCCATGTGCCTCCCCATAGTGACCATTGAGCAACCCAAACTCGTGAGCCGAATACGGTGGTATGGGACACTGTATTCGAGCTGTCGATACTTACGGTGAGAGCCGAGTACGGTGAGACCTGTACTCGTGCTAACGGGTGACGAGTCCTCTGTAGTGTCTTCGAGTATACTCCAAGGTCTGTGATTGGCGACGAGCCCTTCACAACAACTAGAGTATGAGTTGAGCCGAGTACAGTGAGACCTGTATTCGAGCTGACGGCCAGCGATTGAGCCGAGTACGGTGAGACCTGTACTCGAGTTGACGGTCAGCAATTGACCTGCATACGGTGAGATCTGTATCCGTGCTGACGGGTGACGAGCCCTTTGTGATGCCTTCGCTATGCCTCTCAAACCATAATATCGTATGAGATTAACTAGTTTTGACGACCCTAGAATGGATCATGTTTGGGAATGATACAAGGGAGGTACCTTAGTTTCCCAATACTATTGTTTGAAATGGACTAATAATAACTCGGTAATCATGCTCATCATCGCACCGCATGTGCCTAGTAGATGTGGAGCACTGAGGGAGGTATGCATTCGCGAACGTAAGATGATGTCGCATGAGGGTGGTTTGGCAAGGGCATACATCATCATGTCATTTCATACTTGCATTTAATAAGAGTAGTTAAACTTGTTTGATTGTACTGCTTTATCATTACTGCTTGATTGAATTGATAACATGTTAACCTATGCTTTATTGTTCCACTGAGTTAGCTACTCACTCCCACGTTATGGGACGGTGTTGTATACACTAACCAGACTCTGTCACAGGTATAGACGGCACGTCGGTTCAAGAGGCAGAGCCCGATTTCGACGAGGACCAGGATGAGTTCTCATTCATGCAGTACTCTGACGGCTTTGCTTAGGCCGACTGCATCGCGGGGATTTCAGGACTCATCTTTTAGATTGTATTTTGATTTTTGACTCAGAAACAGTACATGTATATAGGTACTCAGTTAGTGTTCATACTCTGGTGCTCATGAAGATTTTGTTTCCTTACATACCTTATATATATAATTTCAGTCTTCCGCTTGCCTTTATACAATTGCACTGGAGTATGAATTACTGTGTTGGTATAATCTCATTCATGTTTATTGCTCTAACTCAGACAACATTTAACCATCATTATGTATGTTGCATAAGTGATGCGTTGGAACTCGGGAGTTGAGTTCATACTCGACCCCCGAATTTCAGGGCGTTACACAAATCTCAAACCAAAGAGGAATACAAAAATAAATACAAACTGAATTGAAATAAATTGTAATCACAAATGTATTGTTCTAGGGACAGCCATACACCATAAAAATGGCAGGGCAACCTTGCTGGAACAACTTTTAAAGGAAATTGAATATCAAGCTGATAAAGGAAAAGCAGAAAATAAATTCTAAACTATTACAAAATTCCACAATGCTTGAATTAAATGATTACAACATTCACCACCATACATACATCCTACAAATGAATAATTAAAGATTAGAAGTATAAATCATTCAACCTCAACACAAGGGATTATAGTGGTTCGCCTGTGTGTTCACCAACTGTTAAACAACAGCCACACAAAATGCTACTCCACTCCTAATATCCTCACACAGGGGATATTAGCGTTCACTAACAAAATAGGTTTTCACAGGTTCACCCAAAACCTTTACAATTGTGTCTTTGTCTGTGGGCTTACACAATTAAAAAAAAAAACCCCACTTCTGAGTTTTCCTGGCTCTCCTCAGATAACCAATACAACAAGATTTTTCTGGCAAATCTTGAAAGAAACCAAAACAGAAAGGAATTTACAATTAAATGTAAAATACCTGATTATCTCCTTCGTTGTAGCAGCCCGATAGAATCAAGTCCGAGTAAATGATTGAATGTCAAAGTTCAATGTCCAGTACTCAATTACAATGGTTCTAATTCTAATAGATTTTAAATTAAACCAAGTAGGGCTTGCCTTAATTGATTTTGATTCCAAAGAAAGGGAATAACAATTCCTCTTATCAAATTAGATTGGAATAGCAGAAACAAAATCAATTAAATAAATCTAAGGAAAGAGAATATTAAATAAGCACACTTAGCTTAGATGGAGCACAGAATTATCTCTCAGAAGTTCGATGAAGATTGGCTTGACTGGATTAATTAATTCGATTATTTCTTCTGAGATTCGTACTCTATTTATAGGTGAGCAGATCGCATCTTCGACTGGTCTAGGGAGCTCTTCGACTAGTTGAAGCAATAATAGATATTTGAAAAATCAGGCGCGATAAGCTTTGACCGTTCTACGACTGGTCGAAGGTCTCCTTCGACTGGTCGTAGGTCACCTTCGACTGGTCGAAGGTCTCCTTCGACTGGTCGAAGAACTTAAAATTCATCACTGTACTTTGAGTCGAAGACTTTCGACTGGTTGAAGATGCAGTCGACACTTTTCCTTCGACTGGTCGAACAGATTCCTGGACTAGTCGAAGCCTAACAGAAATTATCCGATTTTTGTAACAAACTCACGACTGATCGAGGAATTTCTTAGACTGGTCGAAGCAAATCTAGGACTAGTCGATGAAGGCCTAGGACTAGTCGAAGAACAGACCAAACTTATGTAAAATAAACATCCGACTTATGTATCCAAAGTGACCTACTTCTAAGGTCAACCTCAGGTCAGTCAAACCTCAACCATGAAGTAAGGACATTGAAACATTAGGAACTAGTGACCTTGAAGTATAAGCTTTGAAGTCTTGATGTAGTTCAATCTTGAAATCTTGATGTGGCTCAATCTTGAAAGTGTCTTGAGTTCTTTACAACTTCCTTGTACTCTTCTTGAAGTCTTGCATTCTTGAGTCATGTCTTGTGAGCAGTTCTTGCAGTCAAGGTTGATCTTTGTACTTGTGAGCTTTGCTTGTTGTGAGCTTTGCTTGTTCATGAATGTTGATCTTTGAGAGAGCTTCACTTATGCAAGTTATATAACAGTGATTTTGGCACCACAAATTTGACAACAGACAGGGATATAAACTATAGCACTTATAATCTCCCCCTTTGTCAAATTAGTGACAAAACACATAACCAAGATAAACATAAAGTAAAACAACTGGTTAAAGAAGCATGAACCAGTTAATATCAACTGGCTTACCTGTAAATCAATATTCAATATTCAACATTCAACTAGTTTCATTCAACTAGTTCAAACATACTCCCCTTGAGTAACATAAGCAATGCTACTCCTCTCACAATCACATCGTTAAGAACAAACCATTCTCCCCCTTTTTGTCACAATATGACAAAGGAAACAACAATAAAGGAGAACTAAATAAAGGGATATATGAGAGTAAACATGAGGAGTTATGAGATTATAGCAAAACAGAGATAGAGATACTCAGCATAGCTTCACATAGAATAAATAACCAGCATAAAACATAGATAATATCCAACTCAAAATCAGTCAACCAAGTGATAAGTTATAAAGTTATTACAGACTAGAAGTCCCATATAAACTAATCAGAACCAGAACCAGATGACGGAGCAGGAATAGAGGGATCAAGTTGGTGCATGCCTTTGTTCAATCGCCTAAGATATTTGCGCATGTACTTGAATTGTAAATCATGAGCAACAGACATGTTTTCCATCTTTACATTTATATTCTCAACTTTATCCTCTAATGCACTCAGACGAGCATCAACATCAGATGGTTCAAAATCTGGATCATTTGTTGAGTCAAAATCCAGTTCCTCAAAAATGTCATCCATATTAATGTCATCTTCATGACCACCACCACCACCACCACCTTGTTCAGAAAGTAGATCCAGCTTCATCTTATTGATATTAGTATTGTTGAAAATCAGATGATGGATTGGTGCCTCATCAACCAGCATATCGACTAACATATGTATAGCCAATACAGTCATTAAATAGGCAAAAGGAATGTCACTATGACCAAGCTGGAGTCTAAACTGAAGAATGAAATGACAGATTAAGGATGGTAAACAAATTTGAGTACCTTTGGAGATAGCATGGATAACATGAACCATAAACGAGGTCAAGTCAGTTTTATTACCCGAACGAGGATACAGATTAGACACAAAGATTTTGTGGAGAATTCTGTACTTGGGTAACAAAAACCTTGCGGGAAGCGCATTCCCTTTTTGTGTCCATTGAACATCCATGTTGCACAAATCTCTAGTGAGCATGTTTTTTTCAGACATTGAGGGTTTATCAGTTAAGTTATGGATAGGAATACCCTCATCATTCACAGGAATGTCCATAAGGGCTGAAATTAAATGACGATCAATGTCAAAAGGCCCTTCTCTAGTAGATATTTTAAAAGTTAAATTATCCTGTGAGAAAGCACTAATACATGCAAACATGGATTGGGCAATGGACCGGTATGCTGGCCCACCCCAATGTAATAAGTTAACCCAACCTACAGCTTCAAGCATAGGAAGGATGTCAAAAGGTGCAATATGATTAACATCAACAGGATGTTCAACAATAACATTATGTAATCTAATGTCCCTAACATAAGATGGATCATCATTGGGAACAAGAAGATGACGCTTAGAGATAATGGTCGATTTGGAGGAAGAAGAAGGACCACGGGAAGTAGTTTTTCTACCTCTAGAAGCCATTTGCAACAAAGATAACAAGGAAATAAGAAGTTGCAAAGGATTGAGAAGTGGGTTTACTCAAAACAGATTTTTCAAAATCCAAACCCCAAATCTCAATGAAATCCAAAATACAAAGCTTAAAGCCTGAAATGTAAACAATCTAGACACAAATCTGCAAGAAAAACGTGATTTGGAACACTAACCTTGAAGAATATGAACAATGGGTTCGACAAGTCGAAGCTCGGCTCCTTAGAGAGGAAAAACGGAATGAGGAAGAAAGCAAAATCCCCAAATTTTAAGTGATTCCCGAGATCTACGACTGGTCGTGGATATCTACGACCGGTCGAAGGTCGACTGGTTGAGTATACTCACGACTGGTCGAAGAATGTCCAAAAATTCATATTTCTTGCAAATTATACAAAAATTAGAATTCAACTTAGCAAATATATACACTATGATACAAGTAGGCATAAATAATCATTTTAAAATGCACATGCCAAGATCAAATTTCATCTTTTTGAACATGCTTTTATCGAGAGGTTTTGTAAAAATGTCAGCTCGTTGATCTTCGGTAGGAATATATTCTAGAGATATAACTTTTTCTTCTACTAATTCCCGAATATAATGAAATCTAATGTCAATGTGCTTAGTACGAGAATGCTGAATAGGATTTTTTGAAATATTTATCGCACTGGAATTGTCACAATGTAATAACATAGAATCCTGTTTATTTCCATAATCACTTAGCATTCGTTGCATCCAAACAAGCTGTGTACATGCATTACCAGCTGCGATATACTCAGCTTCAGCTGTTGAAAGTGATATAGAATTTTGTTTCTTATTAAACCAGGAAACTAGATAATTTTCAATATAAAAACAACCACCACCGGTTGATTTTCTATCATCTAGATTACCAGCCCAGTCAGCATCCGAGTACCCAGCTAATTAGACACTAGTCTCATGAGGATACCAGAGACAGAGATTTATAGTACTTGCGACATATATAATCCGCTTGACAACAATCAAGTGAGATTCTTTTGGATCAAATTGATATCTTGCGCAAATACCAACACTTAGAGAAATATCAGGTCTACTAGCAGTTAAATATAATAAACTACCAATCATACTCCGATAAAGTTTTAAGTCAACATTTTTACCATTAGAGTCTTTTGAGAGTTTCAGGGTAGTACTCATAGGAGTATCGAAATTCTTGCCATTCTCAAATCCAAATCTCTTGATTAGATTCAAAGCATACTTAGATTGAGAAATGAATATTCCTTCAGGTTGTTGCTTTACTTGCAATCCAAGGAAATAAGTCAATTCCCCAACCATGCTCATTTCGAACTGTGATTTCATCAAATCTGCAAACTCAGTAGTCAAGTCAGTACAAGTTGATCCATAAATGATATCATCAACATAAATCTGCACCATTAAGATATGATCATTATGTTTTTTAACAAATAGAGTTTTATCAACAGATCCCATTTGAAAATTATGACTTAAAAGAAATTTTGTTAGTTTCTCATACCATGCCCTAGGTGCTTGTTTTAATCCATAAAGTGCCTTTTTAAGCCGATACACATAATCAGTATTTTTGGGATCTTCAAAACCCATTGGCTGTTCAACATAGACTTCTTCATGTAAATCGCCATTTAGAAAAGCACTTTTCACATCCATTTGATAAATCTTTATCTTTCTAAAACATGCAATGGATATAAATAGTCTGATAGATTCAAGACGTGCTACTGGTACAAAAGTTTCATCAAAATCAATTCCTTCAATTTGAGTATAACCTTGTAGCACTAGTCTAGCCTTGTTTCTAATTATATTTCCACACTCGTCAGACTTATTTTTGAAAATCCATTTTGTTCCAATGATGTGTTTATCTTTAGGTCTTGGTACGAGATACCAAACATCATTTTTTACGAATTGGTTGAGTTCTTCTTGCATCGCAACAATCCAGTTCTCATCAGTAAGAGCTTCTTTTATGTTAGATGGTTCTATTTGGGATGTAAAACATACATAATTATATATATCCTTAAGTTGTCTACGGGTGCGAACACCGGTGAGAGGGTTTCCAAGAATTTGTGTGGTTGGATGATCTTTAACAGTCCTTAACTCAGAATCAGTCTGATTCGATGAAGTATCGGGTTTATCAATGATTAGTACTTCATCATTATCTGAATTAGAGATTGGCGTGTTTAAGTGATCATCAATGACAACATTAATGGACTCTTGAATCACACTAGTCCTTTTGTTCAGAACCCTATAAGCTCGACTGTTTAAGGAATATCCTAGAAAAATCCCTTCATCACTCTTCGTATCGAATTTTTTCAAATTTTCACGATCACGTAAAATATAGCACTTGCTGCCAAAAACTCGAAAGTATTTAACAGTAGGCTTTTTATTGAACCACAATTCGTAAGCTGTTTTATTATTATCTTTGTTAGTGTAGACTCGGTTAATAATATAGCAAGCTGTGTTGACTGCTTCAGCCCAAAGATTTTTAGAGAGCTTCATGCTATTCAACATGACATTAGCCATTTCTTGAAGCACCCTATTCTTTCTTTCTACAATTCCATTTTGTTGTGGAGTTTTGGGAGCAGAGAATTCATGTAATATTCTTTGGTCGGTACAGAACTTCTCAAAATTGCTATTCTCAAATTCAGATCCATGATCACTACAAATCTTACTGATTTGAGAACATTTTTCAGTTTGAATCCTTTTGAGAACTTTTCTTACTTCTTCAAGGGTTTCAGATTTATCCCTTAAGAAGACTACCCATGTAAATCTGGTAAAGTCATCAACTATTACCAGGATATACTTTTTCCCACCACGACTTTCTGTTCTGGTAGGTCCTATCAGATCCATGTGGAGGAGTTCGAGTGGTCTTGATGTGGTATTTGAATTCACCTTTTTATGTGAGTTCCTTGTTTGTTTGCCTATCTGGCACTCACCACATATTTTATCTAATTTCTGAAGTTTGGGTAAACCTCTTATAAGTTCTCATTTGCTCAATCTATATAAATTTCGATAATGTACATGTCCAAGACGTTTGTGCCATAAATCAGTCTCATCTGTATGGACCATGTAACATGTTTGATTAGATGAGCTCGATTCGCTAATAATATAGCAATTTTTAGACATTCTACGTCCAGTTAATATTACAGAACCCTTATTGTTTAGTATCTCACAACTTTGATTAGAAAACCGAACACTATGGTTATTATCACATATTTGAGATATACTACAGTTATGTTTTAAGCCTTAACATGTTTTAAATAAGTTATGTTTTTTTTAAACAGAAGGTTAAACCGTTAGCCTATAACAGTTGCCTAATCTTACATTGCTACCATCACCAAATGTGATTGAACCATCAGTCATATCTTTCAGATCCGTGAATAAAGCTCTGTCACCTGTCATATGCCTGGAGCATCCACTGTCTAGGTACCACTTTGAATGACTTGTTGCTTTGAAAGCAGTGTGGGCAACCAAGCAGGCAACTTTAGGAACCCATTTCATAACTGTTTTGGGTTTAGGAACATAGTTGGTCTTCTTTTGTTTATAGTTGTATGAATGACCTATAGAGTTAGATTTTAAGAGCTCCTTGAGTAAATCAACTATCTTTTCAGCTAGTGGATTTCGTTTCTGATTAAAGTTGACATGGCTGCTTCTAGGTTTTTGAAAAGTTTTTGAATTTCTAGAAAAATCTTGATAAGTACTTTTCCCTTTTGAGTTTGAGGACTCTCCTTTAACAAACATAGGAGGAGTATACTTTTGTTTAGGAGATAAATTTTTATCATAGCCCAACCCGGATAGATCGCCACATTTTCTTGATCTAGATAAAAGTTTCTCTAACTTTGGATCACCTTGGGCATATTTCCATGTGTCCTTTAGACTCAGAAGAGAAGATACTTTAGTTTTGAGTTTCTCAATTTTAGATTTCAAATCAATAATTAGGGAGTTTTTGAATTCCAGATCGCATTTTGATTTTTCAAAACAATCTGAAATTTGTGATTTTTCTAAGACAAGTGATTCAAAACATTCTTTGAGTTTAGAAAACTTTTCTTTTTGAAGTTTAAGTTTGACAGCAATTTTACAACTTTCCTTATATAGGGCATTGTAAGCGTCTTGAAGATCATCTTCATTTTCACATTCACTACTCAGATTTTCTTCACTTGTTGAGTCATTATCTGAAAATGTGAATTTGGCTAGAGTCATAAGAGCTTTAACCTCATTGCCCGACTCAGTTTCAGAATCTTCTGATCCAGAAGAACCTTCAGAATCAGATGATTCATCCCATGTAGCCAACATACCCTTCTTCTTGGGTTTGTCCTTTTTAGGACATCTATTTGCTAAGTGCCCATATTCTTGACAGTTGTAACATTGACTATCTTTCAAAGATTTTCGAGATTTGGGTCTAAACTTCTTTTTATCATTCGATTTTTGAAAATCAACCCTTTTCTTGCTTTTGAAAATCTTGTAAAATTTCTTAGCTAAAAGAGCCATATCATCTTCTGAATCAGAATTTTTTCTGAATTACATTTAAAAGATTTTAGTGCGATAGATTTACCTTTAGGAGCTTTAAAGTTTAACTCGTAGGTTTGTAGAGAACCAACTAGTTCTTCTACCCTCATATTATCCGTATCACGAAGTTCCTGGATTGCAGTTACTTTAGAATTGAACCGTTCAAGAAGTGAGCGTAATATCTTTGCACACACTTTACTTTCTGGGATTTTATCGCCAAGACCCCACATTGAGTTTACAATGTCATTCAATCTAGTGTAAAAGTCCATAAACATTCCATTTTCCTCCATATGAATTTTTTCAAATCTGGTTGTGAGGAGTTAGACTTTAGATTTTTTGACAATTGTAGTACCCTTGTGTGTCATTTCTAATATATCCCAAGCTTGCTTTGCAGTATCACAGGAAATGATTCTTTTGAACTCATCCGGTGATAGTGCGCAAGTGATTGCATTTAGTACTTTAGCATTTGTACTACTCTCACTTTTCTGAAGTGTGGTCCATTGGTAATATGGTGTAACTTTCATAGATTTTGAACCATCAACCCCAGTAACTTCCATGATAGGAGGTTTCCATTCAGTCAATGTGGCTTGCCACACATTTTCATCCATTGATTTGAGGAAGATCCTCATTCTGGCTTTCCAATAGGCATAGTTGGAGCCATCAAAGGGTGGAGGCCTTGTGACTGAAAGGCTATCAAAATTTGACATCTTAAATAGCTTAAATCGTTAGCTCAGGAATTAAATCCAAGAATTAAAAAGAGCTATTAGGCTTTGATACCACTTGAAAAGGCCTAGCTATATGTCCTAGAGGGGGGGTGGGGGGAATAGGACAACGCCAAATAAAACTTATAACAGCGGAATTAAAAAGAATATAATAGCCAAAGTAAATCACAATGCAGGAAAGTAAAACAACTTCAAAATTTAGATCTTGAGAGGTTGATACAAATGTTGTTCTAAGGACAACCTTTCACCAAAAACCAGAGTTTATGGTAGGACAACCTTATTTCTAGAAAGATCTTTGTATCAAATCTCAAACCAAAGAGGAATACAAAAATAAATACAATCTGATTGAAATAAATTGTAATCACAAATGTATTGTTCTAGGGACAGCCATAGACCATAAAAGTGGCAGGGCAACCTTGCTGGAACAACTTTTAAAAGAAATTGAATATCAAGCTGATAAAGGAATAACAGAAAATAAATTCTAAACTATTACAAAATTCCCACAATGCTTGAATTAAATGATTACAACATTCACCACCATACATACATCCCACAAATGAATAATTAAAGATTAGAAGTATAAATCATTCAACCACAACACAAGGGATTATAGTGGTTCGCCTGTGTGTTCACCAACTGTTAAACAACAGCCACACAAAATGCTACTCCACTCCTAATATCCTCACACAGGGGATATTAGCGTTCACTAACAAAATAGGTTTTCACAGGTTCACCCAAAACCTTTACAATTGTGTCTTTGTCTGTGGGCTTACACAATTAAAAAAAACCCCACTTCTGAATTTTCCTGGCTCTCCTCAGATAACCAATACAACAAGATTTTTCTGGCAAATCTTGAAAGAAACCAAAACAGAAAGGAATTTACAATTAAATGTAAAATACCTGATTATCTCCTTCGTTGTAGCAGCCCGGTAGAACCAAGTCAGAGTAGATGATTGAATGTCCAAGTTCAATGTCTAGTACTCAATTATAATGGTTCTAATTCTAATAGATTTTAAATTAAACCAAGTAGAGCTTGCCTTAATTAATTTTGATTCCAAAGAAAGGGAATAACAATTCCTCTTATCAAATTAGATTGGAATAGCAGAAACAAAATCAATTAAATAAAGCTAAGGAAAGAGAATATTAAATAAGCACACTTAGCTTAGATGGAGCATAAAATTATCTCTCAGAAGTTCGACGAAGCTTGGCTTGACTGGATTAATTAATTCGATTATTTCTTCTGAGATTCGTGCTCTATTTATAGGTGAGCAGATCGCGTCTTCGACTGGTCTAGGGAGCTCTTCGACTAGTCGAAGCAATAACAGATATTTGAAAAATCAGGCACGATAAGCTTTGACCGTTCTACGACTGGTCGAAGGTGTCCTTCGACTGGTCGAAGAACTTAAAATTCATCGTTGTACTTTGAGTGGAAGACTTTCGACTGGTCGAAGATGCAGTCGACACTGTTCCTTCGACTGGTCGAACAGATTCCTGGACTAGTCGAAGCCTAACAGAAATTATCCGATTTTTGTAACAACCTCACGATTGATCGAGGAATTTCTTAGACTGGTCGAAGCAAATCTAGGACTAGTCGAAGAAGGCCTACGACTAGTCGAAGAACAGACCAAACTTATGTAAAATAAACATCCGACTTATGTATCCAAAGTGACCTACTTCTAAGGTCAACCTCAGGTCAGTCAAACCTCAACCATGAAGTAAGGACATTGAAACATTAGGAACTAGTGACCTTGAAGTATAAGCTTTGAAGTCTTGATGAAGTTCAATCTTGAAATCTTGATGTGGCTCAATCTTGAAAGTGTCTTGAGTTCTTTACGAACTTCCTTGTACTCTTCTTGAAGTCTTGCATTCTTGAGTCATGTCTTGTGAGCAGTTCTTGCAGTCAAGGTTGATCTTTGTACTTGTGAACTTTGCTTGTTGTGAGCTTTGCTTGTTCATGAATGTTGATCTTTGAGAGAGCTTCACTTATGCAAGTTATATAACAGTGATTTTGACACCACAAATTTGACAACAGACAGGGATATAAACTACAGCACTTACAGTGTCGAGCGAGGGAGTCGAGGCAGGCGTCGTTTCTTCTGCCCATTAATTTCCCCTGCCACATGGCAGGGCTATAGAGAGGGCCGCTGCCTCTCCCACTCCTCATTTTTGTTTTTCTTCCTTTCTTCTTTTTTCTTCTCTGTTCCCTACCGTCCATGTGTTAGGATTCTACCCTTGTCGTTTCCTCCTCAGTTGTCTTCCTTTCGATCATCGCTGCTTTCTCCGGTGAGTTTTTCCCTCCCTTTCTGTTGACATTAATGGCAATGCATGGCTCCCAGAGCCCCCGAGAGGAAATTTCCGGTGACGAGGGTGAAACGCAGCGTTTCTGGAACATTGCAGAATCACCCTCCTTGCTGGCGGAGATTGCGGTTGATGCTAATGCCACTTTCCTTTCTGAGAGGACTGCCGGATCGCAGGCGGAGCGTCCCGTTCCGGTTGGTCCTTCGCGCGGCGGGTCGTCTCTGGTAATCCAGCCGGGGAGACCCAATCCTGCGATGGATTTATTGGAGGAGGAGGGAGAAACAGGAATCGCCGAGGGAGCCTCTGAGTCGGCTCTCATAACTCAGTCAGCACAGGCTTCCGAGTTGTCTTCCGAAGCAGAGGGAGCCGAAGATGATCTGAGCGTCCTATTCCCTTAATTTTGACTGAGTCGGATCTGAACCGAATTCGAGCCGGGTATCATGTCCCAGACTCGGTTATTATTCATCTTCCTCGTCCGGACGAGTTACCCGACCATCCTCCTGTTGGGATGGTCGCAATTTTATAAGTCTCGGTGTAATGTGGCTTGTGGTTACCCCTTCAACCCATTGCTCAAGACTTCCTGTCTCGTGTCCGGATTGCTCCCGGACAAATAGTTCCGAACGGGTGGTGGAACTTGTTCGGGTGCTCGGTGTTGTGGGCTGAGCTAGAATAGCCCCCACTGACGGTTGACGAATTCCTCTACTTGTATCAAGTACGGCCAAATCTAAACTTTCTCAGCTTTTACTTTCTGGGCGCCTTGCGAGGCAAAGACAGCTCTATTATCACCGACCCACCAACTTCCAACAAGCACTGGAAAGAAAGATGGTTCTGGGCGTGCGGTCGCTAGGAGACGGCCGAATCTGTGCCTTTTGTACCTACGGTCTCTCGGACGTTTCGGAAAGTAGGTGACTCGGCACATCGTTGTCTGTCTTTCTGCATCGTAGTGCACAGATTCTAACTTAATTATATTTTACAGATATCCAGAAGAAGAGAGGGAAGCTCGGAGCTAGCGACTTAACTCGAATCAGGGACTTGAAAAAGCTAAGTCCGGAAGATCGGTCCTGGAAGGTGCTACTGTAGCCCGAGCGACTTCATCTTGCAGGTTTAGACTTGGCTGTATCAGGTAATTTTTCCTCGTCATTAAGTCTTCTTTGAACTTCATCTACCTATATTGCTTTTGTCTCAGATCTTCCTGAAGCTCGGCCCATTCTTAAACCAGCTTCCACGGATATGGCCGAGTCTCGACCCACCCTTAAGCTGATTTCCAAAGTAAAGGCTCCTCCTAGGTCAATACTTTTATCAGGGACTCATCCTTCAAAACAGCCGAAGACAACTCCATAAGCCAAGGAGCCAGCTGTCTCAGCTTCTTCTACCCCGGCCGCTCCTACTGTGGTCGTGCTCTCTGACCCTGATGATAGGGCGGAGGAAGTACTTGCGGCGCCCGAGCCGAGACCCGCTGCAGAGGAGGTCCCGAGGCCAAGAGAAGGGCCGAGTGAAGAACCTTCAAGAGGGGAGGTAACTCAACAGGAGCCCTCACCCTTTCAAAAGGTCATATCGGGGATGATCCCTTGGGCCCTTGCTCACAGGAGCAAGAAGGACTTCTCGAGTCTTTACAACACTCCCACAACGCAGACCCTCGGCCATGCGGCGAAGGCGCTTCCCGAGGTAACATCCCTTCCTTTTATTTTTCTGTTATCCCTGGTCCCGAATCCTTATCCTAACTCAGCGTTTGTCGCTTGAAGTTGGCCCCCTGCGTGGTCAAGGCTTGCTCGGAGCTGATTGCGGCTCAGAAGCTTACAGCCGAGGCAGAGGGACTCCGCGAGGCCACCGAAAGTAGGGTCGGCATTGTGACTGGTGACCTGGCGCTTGCCCGAAAGGTAGCTGAGGAAGCGAAGGGAGCTCTCGAGGTTGCGAAGGTCGGGAGTGCCCGCCTGACATCGCTTCTGACGAAGACCGAGGAAGAGTATCGGCATCTTCATCAAGTCCATGGTGCTTGCGAAGGCACCTTAGCTCAGCCAAAGCCGAGGCCGCGACGCTTATCCAGCAGGCTAAAGAGGAAGCCGCACGGGCCAAAGAGGCCAAGGAGCAAGCCGTAGAAGCCTTCTCGAGTCTCAAGAGTTCGAGGAAGAGAGAGATCACCTGTATCAGGGCGGGTACAGGGCCTGCGTTCTGGAAATGAAGGCCGCCTTCCCCAACCTTGATCTCTCTGCATTCGAGGAAGGTAGCCCACAGGCCGAGGCTGCTGGGGCTGGTCATGCCGATGCTACTGTCGGTGAAGAGGCTTCTGCTGCCGTCGAGGCTGATGTTTTCTGGGACTGCTTTGGGAGTAGTCCAATCTGGGACTGCTTGGGGAGTACCTCTGGCTGAGGAGTAGTGACTGCATTTCATTTTTGGCACTGACACCAGCACAATGTCGGGCTTTGCTTCATTTTTGGTACCGTCATCAGCTTCTCAAGCTGACCTCCCTCCTGGGCCAAATCAAGAACAGTTCACTGCAACCGAGAGAAATTACTTCATTTGTCGGAGTCACTTTTACCCTTTCTTTTCCAATGTAACTGAATTATAATAAGATGTAACCCGATGTAAAACACTTAAGTGATGAATGGAAATTTTTGGTTTTATTGAATCGACCCAGGTTTATACATTATCTTATTCTTTTAAGCTCTTCATGACCGACCTAAGGATAATAGATTTTGAGATGCTCGGCGTTCCAGGGGTGAGGCAGTAATTGCCCGTTCAGGTTTTCCAACCGATAAGTTCCAGGTCGGATAGTACTTGAGACGACATAGGGTCCTTCCCAATTGGGTCCTAGTATGCCTACACCAACTTCCTTTGTATTTGGGAACGTTCTCCGGAGGACCATGTCCCCAGCTCGGAACTGTTTGGTTTTGACTCGGGCATTAAAGAACCGAGCTACTTGTCTCTGCCGAGCCATCATTCGCAGCCGAGATTCTTCTCTTTTTTCTTCCAGTTATTCGAGCCCGAGCAATATGAGTTCTTCATTATCTTGCTCGTTGTACGAACTGACTCAGGCTGAATGTATCCCAATCTCGACCGGGGTAACTGCCTCCGAGCCATAACTGAGGGAGAAAGGAGTTTCTCCTGCAGCGGTTCGAGCAGTGGTTCGTTAAGCCCATAATATCTTTGGGAGTTCCTCAGCCCATGCTCCCTTGGCTTGGTCGAGCTTCTTTTGAAGATGTTGCTTGATGATCTTGTTGACAGCCTCGACTTGCCCATTGGTTTGAGGGTGATGAGGTGAAGCGTATACGTTTCGGATCCCGAGATTCTACACATATCGCGAAACTGCCTATTGTCGAACTGTCTCTCATTGTCAGTGATAATAGTGCAAGGTATCCCGAACCAATAGATGACGTTCTTCCATACGAAATTGGTAATCTTCTGTTCAGTTATTTTTTCTAAGGGCTCTGCCTCGGCCCACTTTGTGAAGTAATGCACCGCCACAACTGCGAACTTAGTTTAGCCTTTCCCCATAGGGAGAGGTCCAATAACGTCGATTCCCCACTGCGCAAAGGGCCAAGGACCGGTCATGGGAGTTAACTCCTCAGGTGGTTGTCCAGGGATGGTCACGAACCTCTGACATTTGTCACATTTCTGGTTGAATTTATGGGCGTCTTGCTGGATAGTCGGCTAGTAATATCCCTGAAGTAAAACTTTGTGTGCGAGGGATCGTCCGCCCGAGTGATTTTCGCAAATTCCTTCATGTATCTTTCGCAACACGTAGTCAGCTTCAAGGGGATTCAGACACCGCAGTAGGGGAGCGTAAAAGCCTTTCTTTATATAGTACCACATTCAATATGGTGTAGCGTGATGCTCGGGTCTTTAGTCGCCGGGTCTCGGAGCGATTCTGGGGCAAAATTCCTTCGTTGAGATATTGGACGATAGGGTCGAGCCAGGTGGGTTCCGATTCAATGGCGTGTACGGGCGAGTTGACCGGTTCCTCGATACTCGACTTAGCCACATATTCGATCGGAACTGATCTGGGTATGTCGTCTTCGTCAGCCGAGGCCAGTTTTGCTAGTATATCGGCCTTGGTATTCTCGGTCCTGGGGATCCGAGTTACATCACATTGCCAGAATCCGTTGATCAATTCCTTAGCTTTCTTCATATATGCTTTCAATTGTTCTTTCCGTGTTTAGTATACATTGGTGACTTGATTGACAACCAATTGAGTATCACTGAAAACGTAGAGATGTGTTACTCCTAAGCTGGCTGCGAGTCGGAGGCCGAGTAATAATGCTTCGTATTCCGCTGTATTGTTCGAGGCTTGAAATCCAAGTCTCAAGGCATATTGCATGTAGGTTTGATCGGGAGTTTCCAGCACTACTCCTGCCCCGCTTACCTTAGAGTTGGAAGAGCCATCGACATACAGCTTCCAGGGAATTGGGGTGGGTAAGGAGTCGGGTGAAGTGGCCGTCGACGTTTCCACAGACTCAGTAGCGTCTGCAACAAGTTGCGGTGTAACTTCAGCGATGAAGTCGGCCACGGCTTGTCCCTGATCACCACTCTCGGTTTATATTGAATATCGAACTTGTTGAGTTCGATCACCTATTTCATAAGTCGACCGGAAGCTTCCGGTTTCTGTAGAATCTGATACAGCGGATGGTTGGTCATAACGATAATAGTATGTGCTTGGAAATACGGCCGCAACCGTCGCGTGGAGATAACTAGAGCCAGGGCCGCCTTTTCCATCAACGGGTACCTTGTTTCTGCCGGTAGGAGCACTTTGCTGACATAATAGATCGATAGTTATTTTCTATCATACTCTCGTATCAGTGCCGAACTAATCGCTGCATCGGATACAACCAGGTATAATTGCAGAGCTTCTCCTGGCTCAAGTTTTGACAGAAGAGGCGGAGACCCGAGGTAAGACTTTAGTTGCTGAAACGCCGCTTGACATTCTTCTGTCCATTCCATCGATTGTTGTCCCTTCAACTGTTTGAAGAACGGGAGACATCTATCGGTGGCTCGAGAAAGGAAGGGGTTAAGTGCGGCTACTCGTCCGGTCAACCTTTGTATGTCTTTAATCGTTTTAGAGGGCTCCATATTGAGTAAAGCTTTAATTTTCTCAGGATTTTCTTTGATTCCTCGCTGACTGACCAGAAATCCGAGAAACTTTTTCGAGCTTACACCAAATGCACACTTGCTTGGGTTTAACTTCATTTTGTATTTGCGTAAGGTTAAGAACGTTTCTTCTAGGTCGGCTATATGGTCGGTCGCGAGTATACTTTTGACGAGCATGTCATCTATGTATAATTCCATGGTTCGACCGATCTGCCGAGCAAACATTTTGTTCACCAACCTTTGATACGTCGCGCTGGCATTCTTCAAACCAAATGGAATCACTCAGTAACAATAAAGACCTTTGTCAGTGACAAAGGTGGTTTTGGATTTATCAGATTGATGCATTACAATTTGATTATACCCAGAATATGCATGCATGAACTAAGTAATTCATGGCTAGCAGTGCTGTCTACCAACTGATTAATTCTCGGGAGAGGAAAGCTATCCTTGGGGCAAGCTTTATTCAGATCTGTATAGTCAATACAGACGCGCCATGTCCCATTGGCTTTTTTCACAAGTACTACATTGGCTATCCATTCCAGATAGTAAATTTCTTCTATGAATTTTGCCTTGAGGAGCTTGCTGACTTTCTCTTCAATGATAGCGTACCTTTCTGGGCCGAGAGAACGTCTTTTTTGTCGGATCGGTCGATAGGTCGGATCGATGTTGAGTCGGTGTGTCATGACCGAGGGATCGATCTCAGGCATATCTTCACAGCTCCATGCGAATATGTCAGCATATCGTCTAAGTAGAGCTATTAGTTGTCTTTGAGTGGTGACTTCAGGGATGAACCGATTCGTACCACCTTCGACTCCTCTGCCTTGGCCAGAGGTACTGATATAAGATCTTCCACCGGTTGCCCTCGTTCATGAGTTTCAACCCTGGGATCCAGCGATTCAATTACTGATATTTCAACTGGAACCTTTACTGCAGTGGCATAACAGCGTCGAGCATCTTACTGGTCTCCTTTCACGATTCTAACTCCTGACTCGGTCGAGAATTTCATGGAAAGGTGGTATGTGGATACCACTGCTTGTAAGAGATTCAAAGTAGGTCGACCGAGTATAGCATTGTAGACAGATATTTGGTTAACGATCAGAAAATCTACCATTACTGTTGTCTGATGCGGGGGATTTCCGGCAGTGAACGGTAGTAAGGCAATTCCTTTTAGGAGTACCCGTCCACCCGAGAATCCGATCAACGGTGTTCGAACTGGACGTAACGCCGATCGCTCGATTCCCATTTTGTCGAACGCCTAAGTGAATAGCATATCTGCAAACGAGCCAGTGTCTACGATATATATGCGGAATACTTTTCTGTTAGCGATGGTGAGAGTGATGACTAGCGCATCATCATGGGGATGATGGACGCCTCGAGCCTCGTCTTCAGTGAACGAGATGCAATACTTTTCTCATTTCTTTTCCTTCGGAGGCCGATACAATAGGAGAATTTCAGACTCGGGCTGACTAATGCTTCTGGCGTGATTCTTTCGTGCATTATTAGAGTCGCCCCCGCCTCGATGACCACCGACGATCGTTCGGATTTCTTCCGTGACTCGGTTTTCGCTCGGGCGTTCTTCCGCGGACACTGCCCTTTCCACATGTTCTCCGAGTCGGCCTTCCTTGATGAGTCGTTCGATTTCTTCTTTCAGGTGATAACAATCACTCGTATTGTGCCCATGATCACGATGATAATGACAGTATTTGTTCTTACTCTGCCAGTTGGGATTACCCCGCAGTTTACTAGGCCAGTTGACGAAACCTTCACTTTTGATTTCCATTAACACCTGTTCCTGAGTTTTATTTAGGGGAGTGTATGTGAAAAACCTTCGGTCGGGTCACTTTCTTGACTTTTGATTACCATGTACTCGATCATCCTTACGCTTTTTCCTTCAGCTGAGTCGGTCCCTTTTTTAACCGACTCTTTGGCTGAGGATTTTGCGTTCTAGGCTGTCTCGCGCATGAGTCACGTTTCTTCGGCATATGCGTATTTGTTCGACCGAGCCATAAATTTGGCCAGAGTCTCCGGCGGATTTTTGTCCAGAGATGCTAGAAATGGTTTGTCTCTAACCCCTTGCATGAGCGCGTTAAGTGTTGTTTCTTCTGAGTGTTCTCGAACCTGAAGAGATTCAAAGTTGAAACGTCTGATATAATCCTTCAGCAGCTCTCCTGTCTTCTGGACTATGTTATTCAGATGTGCAGGTAGCTTCAGTTTCTTTTTTCCACCAATAAAATTGGTGAGGAAGGCGTCGCTGAGTTCAGTGAATAAACCGATAGATTTCAGTTTCAATTGTTTAAACCAAAGCCAAGCTACGTCTGTTAGTGTGAGAGAGAAGACTCGGCACATGACGGCTTTCGAGGCATCGTGCAACTCCATATAAGTTTTGAAGCATTCGATGTGCTCAGTTGGGTCGATTTTTCGGTAACCGAGCCTGCATCACTTCATTTATAAAAGGAGACGCTTTAGCCTCGAATCGAGCTGGATACGTATTCCGACCTTGTTTCATATCTGCCATCTCTTTCGCCATCTCCTCCTGAATTTCTTTCTTGAAGTCCTGGATGTCCGCTTTCCAGGGCTCTTCACTTTCCACCGTTTCCTCAGCGGGAGGCCGACTACGCCTCCTTTGATCTATTATGTGTCATAAATCAGAGGGGGGCAGTGCGGCTGTGATCGAACGAGCTGGTGCTGGTTCAGCCGGACATTGGCGTTGACTCGGCTGATGGGACGCTCCCGAAGCCTCAGGCTGAGCAGTAGGCAGAGGGCCGAACGCTGGTGGGGGAATACGCGATGTTCGTCCTTGATGATGCAGTAGTGTCTGCTGGTTGAACATTTGCTCTAGCATCTGCTTCATGGCATTCACATCAGATCGGATCTCTTGAACGTCCCGACTCAATTGCGCGTTCCTCCAGTTCCACTGATTGTTGGTTACGACCGGGGCCACTGGCAACGCCGCAGGCGAGACCATTGGTGGAGCTTCTAATGCTACGCTGGCAGTGGCCTCGTTTCCATCGTCCTATCTGTTCTTCTAGTCATCACCATTAGAACTTGATTTGCAGCTCTTTAGGTAGAATATGAAAATGGCTTTTTTTCCGTTTCCCACAGACGGCGCCAAACTGTTGATGTGATTTTCTGATGGACTTGTCGCCTCGATCGTCTTTAACCTGCACAATCCTTAACACAAAAGGGACCCTGGCAAAAACTGGGGAACCTCCGATGCCTAAGTTAGTTATCCGGAATAAAGACAGAGGTTTTTAGGATTTTTTGTTGCCTCCCTTTCACCACGATGGAGGTCGTTTCTTATAGGCGTGAGGAAGCCCTGCCGTGTAGAGATTCTTCCCCTATCTCTTCGGAGATTTGATATCTTTAACAGATTTCATCTGATCCCGAGATCCTCGGGATCGGACATCTGTTTTCTGAATTTTTGGGACGGTATTTGAATATACACCGTCTCTCTCATTCGGCTCAACCGATTCCGACTCATGTGATGGATGAGTCTCGGCTGGCTCTCGAGGATAAGCTTTCTGCCTTCTATCAGGGCGAAAATAGTCTCAATTTTTATCCGTAATGCTTCCTTATCCCGTAGCCGACATAACCAACTTGTTGAGTCGGTTTTATCTGTCAGTCAGGTGGCTTATAGCTTTTTGACCTTAGAGGACTTAGGAGGGCGTTGCTAGCTCGTATACCGAGTTAACTTAAACCGTCCTATTCTATTTGCCCGTTGGCTTTGTACATTACTGTCTCGGCCATAACTGTTGCCTCGGACAATTTGGGCAGTGTGAGCACAGTCGACTCATCCCCTATCCGAGACTCCGGACTTGGCGTATTTTTCTCCCAACAAGTCTGATTCCATGACTAAGATCTCTCCGAACCCGGAGCAAAACATCTACAAGATCTTCATGCTCGGGTTCAGGCCTTTCAGGATCAAGGTGCTCTTTTATAACTAGTTCATAGAGGTTGTCCAATTCTTGAAAGTTCTTCTCCACCCTCGTTTGAATGCCAACGAGCCAATTGAACCACTCCATCCTCGGGAAAAAGTCTGCCAGGTTAAAACCACCCAACAACGTTTGTGTTTCTTGTAAGATTTCATGATATCTACTCTTACTATATTCTCTTCGACCATCTTCATACTTCTTACCGAAAACTGCTCTACAAACGATGTTATTAACGAGAGTTAGCATTTTCTCGCTTAAACTAACAAATGAGAAGGAAGAAAAAGAAGAATGAGAGATGGAAGTGATCAAAAGGCCCACTTCTTCCTCCCTAATGGCCCGGAATGATTCTACTCTCTTTACGCTCATCAATTCCAACATGCTAATCTTGCGAACCTGTCTCCAATACTCGCCATAAGGGGAGAAAACTATGTCTAGGCATGCTAATCTTGCGAACCTGTCTCCAATACTCGCCATAAGGGGAGAAAACTATGTCTAGGCATGCTAATCTTGTGAACCCGTCTCCAATACTCGCCATAAGGGGAGAAAACTATGTCTAGGCATCCATAAGAAAGTTTCTTCCCAGCATACAATGCAGGTCGGCCAGAGAATGCAAGATCATGGTTTTTAAAGATCTCTCTCGCCATGTCAGCAGAAGAGACCACGACTGTCGGTGTGCAGCCAAGACGCAAGAACATAAGCGGGCCATGTTCATGTGAAAGTCGTTCGAGGGCACGGTGGGGGAGACTGCCAAGCTGATGTAGGTTTCCAATCACAGGAAGCTTCTTGGGACCAGGAGGAAGCTGCTTCCCTGTGTTATGTCTGTTATATTTTGTTTTAAAATATTATTAAAATTTGAATTTTCAAATTTTCGGTGATTTCCCTCCACATTTGAAAAGTTGTGGTACTTTTGTGTTATGGGTTTTGTCCCACATCGGATTTGACAAAGTAAACTATCTTGTATATAAGATAGTCTTTTTGCCTAGGGCTTGTGCCCCTTTTAGGGGGCATGTGAATTTGGTCCTGTGGGGGGGCTATGCCAATAGCTCTAATCTATACCATTGACCACACACACGCGCGCGAGCATCGAGCCGAGCCGAACCGAGCCGTGCCGAGTCCGTGTCCGTGTCCATGCGCATGCGCGACGCGACGCGATGGGACGGGATGGGCTGGGCTGGGCTGGGCGTGGGCGTGGGCGCGGGTGCAGGTGTGGGTGTGGTGTGAGTGTACTCGTGTGGGTGTGTGTGTGTATCGGTACTCGCGGGACTTTATTTGCGAGAGTGTACTCGCACTTGCGCCTTTTCGTTTTAAACCAGAGCGATGCATCCCTTCCGGTTGGTCGCATCTGTTAGGTTTAAACCCAACGGACCTAGCCTTTTGTAAAGGGTGTTTATACACCACTTCGGAGTCTATATAAAGACTTCCGATTCCAGTTTCTAAATAATACGAAAATACTCTATCTTATAAAACTCTCTCTGATATGGATTTTTAAGCATTTTATTACTAAGTTCATCGCTGAGTCAACTCAGCACTTTCGGATTAAACTGCAAGTGGTTCGAGCCTGTGTACAGTGAGTGCACCGCTGGGACAGGGTCATAGTCGTTGTATCCTGGAGGTCGATTGCTCTGGAAACCTGTTGCACTTGGGACGCTGTCCAAGGGGAGCAAATTTGATTTCAAGCCGAGTGACTCAGTCACGCCTCGACTCAATACAATAAGTTCTTCTTTCTCAAAACTTTTATTTTCTTTTTTGGTTCTCGATTTTAAAGTCTATTTAATTCAACCAAATATTCCAACAATCTTGAAATCGAATTGTTGAATTACATAGACTATGGCTACAATAACAGTAAATGCTTCTGGTGAGTTAGTTAAAATCGAACCGTTCGCTGGACAATGTTTTAAACGGTGGAAACAAAAACTAATGTTCGCTTTGACCACCCTGAAAGTTTCATACATTTTATCTGAATCATTTACTATAGATCCAGCAAATCAAACTGAAGTAACAGATGAAAATAATTGTAAAAATTATATTCTAAACTCTTTATCCAACGATCTATATGATGTGTATGCTTCTTACATGTCTGCTAAAGACATATGGACTGCTTTAGAAAAGAAATACATATTGGAAGATGCAGGCGCTAAGAAACATGCAATTGCTAATTTCCTTCATTATGAAATGACAGACGATAAACCTGTCACAAATCAGATACAAGATTTTCAAAGTCTAATTCATGAACTATCGACAGAAGGAATTAAGTTGGATGAAGTGTTTCTTTCAGGAGCACTAATAGAAAAATTACCGACTTCCTGGAGAGAATATAAGAATAAAATGAAACATAAAAAGAACGACGTTTCTTTGGAAACCACTATCGTACATATATGAATAGAGAAGGCTAATAGAATCAGGGACCAAAAAGAAAATGGAAATGAGATAGATTCAAAGGCGAATCTTGTGGAATCAAGTCGGGCAAATAATAAGAAAAAGGGCAACTGTCATAACTGTGACAAACCTGAACATTACGCAAATGAATGCAGGCTCAAAAAGAAAAATGTAAACAATCAATTCAAGAAAAAATGAAACTACTACAACTGTGGAAAGCCTGGACATTATGTTAAAATGAAACTGCTACAACTGTGGAAAACCTGGACATTATGTTAAAACCTGCAGGCTTAAGAAAAATAAAGATAACCTGCAAGCTAATCTTACAGAAATAGGCAATGAGTCTGACATGGAGTAGCTGTAGTGTCAGAAGTCTTCCTGGTAAACAACTTGGAGTGGGTGCTAGACACTGGTGCAACTAGGCACGTGTGCAAGGATCACAGCATGTTTATCTCCTACCAAGTATCAGGAGATGATGAACAGGTGTTCATGGGTAATGCTAGAACGTCTCCAGTTGTAGGGAAAGGGAAAGTACTTCTGAAACTCAGTTCTGGAAAGACTCTGATGTTGAATGATGTCCTATATGTGCCCAACTGTAACGACCTGTAAATTTTCGTACTTTGGCTCGTGTACCATCTCGACCAGAAATCAATTAGGATTAAATCCTTTAGAAATTTAATAAAGTTAACTAAGTGCAAAACTCGATTAGCCATGAAATCCGTTGGGATCGCTTTAAATACGATCTGTAAGACACAAAACTTGTACAATCAGTGACTCTAGGTTACCCTAAAGTTTAGAACCAAACTCATTACCCGGCTGCTCTCGGGAATGAAATGAAACTTTGTATTAGGTCTACACCGCACATCGGAAGTCCGATTCAAACGAAGTTAAGGAACTAGGACCGCCTCACTGGGCTTGACAACCACCTCAGAAATCAGGTCCAGTCGATGTCCCACGACCATTCGCTTGAGTCCGGAGTGAGGGAGTGTGAAAATCACTCTTTCCTTTACAAAATAAATATCTGGAATAGTGATCTGGTACCATTCGCTTGTGCATCAGTATTAAGCAACCAGACCGTCAGAATCAGACCAAATTACACCCTCGGATCAGGAAAAATTTCAGGAACATTAACATGTACTTGGAATTTCGGATCGTGGCCCACTGACCGTTGAACTGAAACTGGTCCGCCACGTGTGATCTGGGAATCCGATCGAGTCGAAAACGTAATCCCACGTAGATCCATGAGTTGTGAACTTAAGTCTGGAGTTTGGCTCAAGGAGGGCCACCAGAAACCCTCTTTTGAGCAGAAACAACGCCGAAATGCTTATATTGGACGTACCCCTTGAACAGGAGTCTGTTTCAGAGAGGTTTTAGGCTATAAAAGGGCCTTAGAACAGCCCCTCTCACAGCCATACAATTTTGGGATAAAACCCTAGAGAGAGAGAGAGAGAAAAGGGAGAGAAAGCTTTGGATTTGTGAGAGCACCTTCCTCCTACTGCTTTCAATCATCACACGGGCTGCACCACCACTTTCCAGGCGCTTTCCCGGCGATATCAACTCCGTTTTAAGGTAAGAAACCCTAACCCTAGATCTGATTTGAGGTGTATAGGCTATAGGTTGTGAAATAACTAACCGATTTCACTCTTTAGGCTAGAAAACTCCCGAATACGGAAGCTCATCAACCCTTGTTGATCCGTTGAGATTCCAAGGAGCAAGGTGAGGACTTTAGGTGTATAAGTTATGGTTTTCAACGCTTTCAATGTCAGATAATGATAGATTCATGATCTGTATGCAATTGCACATGTACAAAGTGCTTTCCGTTTTCCGTTTCGATTAAAGTTGTAGAATATGGAATTTCACATACTCTAGGTATACGTAGAAATACCGTATACGTATTTTTTTTGGAAAAGTGTTTGAAATGTCTATTTAATGTATGATTATACAATATATGGATAAATTACTTGTTTGGCGAAAGGAATCGCCGTAATACATGTTCGCTTGTAAACACTATGTATGTTGAAATTGTGTATTCTAGAAATACCGTATATGTGTAAATTTTGGAAATGCAATTGTCATGATTATTTGCTGTATGATTACGATATACATGTATAAAATGCTAACTTGGCGAAAGAATAGCCCTAATATATGTTTTACTAACATATGTTATGTATGTTGAAATAGTGTACTCCAAGTGTTTGTGTAAATGCTTGTGAGAGTAAATGCTTGGATGTTAGCACCGTAGGTCGGTGCTGAGATAGAATTCTCGACTACCTTAGAGACATGTAGGATTCCCTCCATGTGGTTGTTTTCTTCAACCACTCACATATGATGCATATGTGTCTGTATCCCTATCTGTATAGTGCTCTATTACCTGCTTTACAACATGCTTTACTTCATGCTTTATAACATGCCTTATGACATGCCTGCTAACATGCTTGTATTACTTTGTTTATCATGCTTTACCCCACATGCTATGGATGAAGATTGATTGGGGTTGAGACTATGTCTATAGTCCTGACATTCGGTACCAGACTTGAGATTGTTGCTGAGATTCATGTCACCACAGGGGATGTGTCTGACGAACCCGAGTCGTACTTCGGTTGGCGATAGTGGTTGGCCACACGGAGTGCTTTTGCGCTTCATATCGCCCAACTTGTTGTGCGCTCGAGCTAGCAGGCTCGTCAAGTAACCCGATTGTCGAATGTGTGTTCACCATGTTTGGTCATTACTGTTTGAACCTAGGGTACCAAACTTACCAGTGGCAATCCCGTTAACCATGGTACCTCGATCCGCTAAGACTCATGAGCCAGACATGGTGGTATGGGACACCGTGGCCGAGCTGTCGGCCTATGCTGGGGCCAAGTGCCTCCCCATAGTGACCATTGAGCAACCCACACTCGTGAGCCGAATACGGTGGTATGGGACACTGTATTCGAGCTGTCGATACTTACGACGAGAGCCGAGTACGGTGAGACCTGTGCTCGTGCTGACGGGCGACGAGTCCTCTATAGTATCTTCGAGTATACTCCAAGGTCTGTGATTGGCGACGAGCCCTTCACATCAACTAGAGTATGAGTTGAGCCGAGTACGGTGAGACCTGTATTAGAGCTGATGGCCAGCGATTGAGCCGAGCATGGTGAGACCTGTACTTGAGCTGACGGTCAGCAATTTAGCCGCATACGGTGAGATCTGTATCCGTGCTGATGGGTGATAAGCCCTTTGCGATGCCTTCGCAATGCCTCTCGAACCATAATACAGTATGAGATTAACTAGGATTGACGGCCCTAGAATGGATCATGTTTGGGAATGATATAAGAGAGGTACCTTAGTTTCCCAATACTGCTGTTTAAAACGGACTAATAACAACTCGGTAATCATGCTCATCATTACACCGCATGTGCCTAGTAGATGTGGAGCATTGAGGGAGTTATGCATTCACGAACGTAAGATGATGTCGCATGAGGGTGGTTTGGCAAGGGCATAAATTCATCATGACATTTCATTCTTACATTTAACAAGAGTAGTTAAATTTGTTTGATTTGTACTGCTTTGTCATTTCTGCTTGATTGAATTGATAACATGTTAACCTATGCTTTATTGTGCCACTGAGTTAGCTACTCACTCCCACGTTACGGGACGGTGTTTGCAACACCAACCAGACTCTGTCACAGGTATAGACGGCGCGTCGGTTCAGAGCCGGAGCCCGATTTCGATGAGGACCAGGATGAGTTCTCATTTATGCAGTACTCTGACGGCTTTGCTTAGGCCGACTGCATCGCAGGGATTTCAGGACTCATCTTTTAGATTGTATTTTGATTTTTGACTCAGTTAGTATATGTATATGTATATGTATATGGGTACTCAGTTAGTATATGTATATGTATATGTATATGGGTACTCAGTTAGTATATGTATATGGGTACTCAGTTAGTATATGTATATGTATATGTATATGGGTACTCAGTTAGTATATGTATATGTATATGGGTACTCAGTTAGTATATGTATATGTATATGGGTACTCAGTTAGTATATGTATATGGGTACTCAGTTAGTGTTCATACTCAGGTGTTCACAAAAATTCATACTCAGTTAGTGTTCATACTCAGGTGTTTCTTTACATACCTTAAATATACAATTTCAGTCTTCCGCTTGCCTTTATACAATTGAACTGGAGTATGAATTACTATTTTGGTATAATCTCATTCATGTTTATTGCTCTAACTCAGAAAACATTTAACCATCATTGTGTATGTTGCATAAGTGATGCGTTGGAACTCGGGAGTTGAGTTCATACTCGACCCCCGAATTTCAGGGCGTTACACCGACATTAGGCGAAACTTGGTCTTTGGTTCGTTCCTTAATAAGGCTGGTGTTAAGTTAGTATTTGATTCAGATAAGCTTGTAATGACCAAGAACGAAACTTTTGTTGGTAAAAGATACTGTAGTGATGGTTTATTCATTGTAAATATATCCAATGATAAGAAGGCATCTAGTTCTGTTTATATCATTGAACCTTTTTATCTATGGCATAGTAAATTAGGTCATGTGAATAAAGTATCTTTAAAGAAAATGAAAAAATTAGGTTTATTACCTAATATATCTAATGAAGAATTCAAAAAATGTGAAACATGTGTAGAATCAAAATTTATTAGAAAATCCTTTAAACGAATAAAAAGTTCATCGGTTCTATTAGAGTTAATACACAGTGACTTAGGTGATTTTAGAAATCACATGTCTAGAGGTGGAAAAAGATATTACATAACTTTTGTAGATGACTACTCTAGGTTCACTAGAGTCTATCTGTTAAGGAACAAAGATGAAGCTTTAGATGCTTTTTCTAAATACAAAATTGAAGTTGAAAATCAGATAAATATAAAAATTAAAAGACTTAGAACAGATAGAGGAGGTGAATATGAATCTTCTTAATTTAGAGAATTATGTGAAAAGAATGGAATAGTTCACGAAACTACAGCTCCTTATACACCAGAACAGAATGGAATAGCAGAACATAAGAATAGAACTCTAAAAGAGATGATGAATACTATGTTAAATAGTTCAGGTTTACCCTCAAATATGTGGGGAGAATCAATTCTGTTTGCTTGTTATATCCTAAATAAAATTCATTCTAAATCTTATAAACAAACACCTTATGAACTTTAGAAGAATCATATTCCTAGTTATAAATATATTAAAGTGTGGGGGTGTCTTGCTAAAGTAGGATTGCCTGAAACTAAGAAAAGAAAATTAGGTCCTAAAATGACCGACTGCTTATTTATAGGTTACGCACAAACAGTGCGGCCTACAGGTTTCTAGTTTTAAAAACTAAGGATAATATTCTAGATCTTAATACAATTATAGAAGCTAGGGATGCAGAGTTCTTTGAGAACGTATTCCCTACGAAATCTAAATTTATAAGAATAGAGAAAGTTAATGAATCAGATATCGCGTCTATTAGTAAAAATGCTTATGAGAAAGTAGTAGAAGAGATACAACCAAGAAAAAGTACTAGGGTTAGAAGAGAAACTAACCTAGGAGATGGTTTTTTCACCTTCTTAGTAGAAGATGATCCTACAAGGTATATAGAAGCAATTAACTCTCCAGATGCAACCTTTTTGAAGGAAGCAATAAATGATGAGTTAGAATCTATTATATCTAATAACATTTGGGAACTTGTAGACCTACCACCTGGAAACAAATCAATAGGCTGTAAATGGTGTTTAGAAAGAAACTAAAACCAGATGGAACTATTGATAAGTTTAAGGCTAGGTTGGTAGCGAAAGGATTTGAACAAAAGGAAGGAATAGATTACTTTGATACATACTCCCCTGTAACTAGAATTACAACTATCAAGGTCTTAATAGCAATGGCCTCCATATACAAACTGGTGGTACACCAGATGGACGTTAAGACAGCTTTCCTAAATGGACACTTAGAAGAAGAAATATATATGGAGCAACCTGAGGGTTATAAGATATCAGGTAATGAAAATAAAGTATGTAGACTAATTAAATCACTATATGGTTTAAAACAAGCTCCTAAACAATGGCATGAAAAATTTGATGATGTTTTAAAATCAAATGGTTATCATATAAATGATGTAGATAGATGCGTATATAGTAAAATTTCTGGAAATGATTATGTTATTATATGCCTTTATGTTGATGAAATGCTTATTTTTGGAACTAATATTAAATGAGCTAATGTAACTAAGAAATTCTTGTCATCTAAGTTTAACATGAAAGACTTAGGAGAAGCTAGTGTAATCTTGGGTATTGAAGTAACCAGGAAAAACGGTGTGATTATATTATCACAATCTCATTACATTGAGAAAATTTTGAGAAAGTTTAACCATTTTAACTATTTGCCTATTAGTACTCCTTATGATTATAGTGTGACTCTCATGAAGAATAAAGAAAATAGTATGTCTCAATTGGAGTATTCCAGAATAATTGGTAGCCTCATGTAACTAACAAATTGCACTAGACAGACATAGCTTTTGCAGTAGGAAGGCTAAGTAGATATACACATAACCCTGGAAAAGAACATTGGAATGCCTTGTCTAGAATTTTGAAATACCTAAAAGGCAGTATAACCTATGGTTTACATTATAATGGTTTTCCTGCTGTATTAGAAGGATACAGTGATGCTAACTGGATTAGTGATTCAGATGAGACAAAATCCACAAGTGGATATGTCTTCACTTTGGGTGGAGGAGCGGTCTATTGGAAGTCTACCAAGCAGACATGTATCGCCCGGTCTACTATGGAATCTGAGTTTATGGCCTTAGAAAAGGCTGGATCAGAAGCCGAGTGGCTTAGAAATCTCTTAGCTGATATACCATTATGGCCAAAGCCTGTATCGGCAGTGTCTATTCATTGTGATTGTCAAGCAGCTATAGCGAAAGCAAAGAGTAAAATATATAATGGAAAGAGCAGGCATATTAGACTCAGACACAACATAGTGAAACACATGTTGCGTGATGGAGTCATATCTATTGACTTTGTGAGGTCAGAAAAGAATCTAGCAGATCCTCTGACTAAAGGACTATCTAAAAGGTTAGTCAATGATACATCGAAGGGAATGGGGCTGAGCCTAATATATGAGCTGCCAGTGTCGGCAACCCAACCTATACAAGTGGAGATCCCATGAGATAGGTTTAATGGGTAAACAACAAGACACGAGGTAGACGATTGCACTAAGTTGTATGAGCCCCTTCTATGGTGTACAGTGCAAGCAGCAACGTAGAAGGATGAGTTGTTAGAACTCTTAATGAATCCATAGCCATATATTTGGTGGTGTATATAGTTGCTGCATACACTTGATGGAATTCACCTATATGGGTGTGGAGGTGGAGGCCGCTTCCTATGAGAATCTAGGCGAATTCTCTAGAACACTCATGAAATCCAGGTAATGGTGTATGGCCGAAACGCACCGAACCGCAGAATCACTTGTAGAGGAAGAGTTGTGTGAGTGGCATGTACTTGCGATCTACATTAAAAGGATTCAGGTTCAAGACTATGGTGTCACCTGATTCTTGTAGACCTGTTTTGCTTACTCTAATGTCGGTTCAAGTCTATGGTGACACCAGCAACATTGCACAACTATTTCGCTTTAATTCGAAAGAATTTTAATTTTAAAACATGTGGGGATTGTTATATTTTGTTTTAAAATATTATTAAAATTTGAATTTTCAAATTTTCGGTGATTTCCCTCCACATTTGAAAAGTTGTGGTACTTTTGTGTTGTGGGTTTTGTCCCACATTGGATTTGACAAAGTAAACTATCTTGTATATAAGATAGTCTTTTTGCCTAGGGCTTGTACCCCTTTCAGGGGGCATGTGAATTTGGTCCTGTGGGGGGCTATGCCAATAGCTCTAATCTATGTCATTGACCACACACGCGCGCGCGCACCGAGCCGAGCTGAGCCGAGACGTGTCGTGTCGTGCCGAGCCGAGCCGAGTCCGTGTCCGTGTGCGTGTGCGTGTGCGTGTCGCGACGCAACGTGACGGGACGGGATGGACTGGGCTGGGCGTGGACGTGGGTGCGGGTGCGGTGTGAGTGTACTCACGTGGGTGTGTGTGCGTGCATCGGTACTCGCGGGACTTTATTTGCGAGAGTGTACTCGCACTTGCGCCTTTTCATTTTAAACCAGAGAGATGCATCCCTTCTGGTTGGTCGCATCTGTTGGGTTTAAACCCAACGGACCTAACCTTTTGTAAAGGGTGTTTATACACCACTTCGGAGTCTATATAAAGACTTCTGATTCCAGTTTCTAAATAATACGAAAATACTTTATCTTATAAAACTCTTCCTGATACGGATTTTTAAGCATTTTATTACTAAGTTCATCGCTGAGTCAACTCAGCACTTTCGAATTAAACTGCAAGTGGTTCGAGCCCGTGTACAGTGAGTGCACCGCTGGGACTGGGTCATAGTCGTTGTATCCTGGAGGTCGATTGCTCTGGAAACCTGTTGCACTTGGGACGCTGTCCAAGGGGAGCAAATTCGATTTCAAGCCGAGTGACTCAGTCACGCCTCGACTCAATACAATAAGTTCTTCTTTCTCAAAACTTTTATTTTCTTTTTTAGTTCTCGATTTTAAAGTCTATTTAATTCAACCAAATATTCCAACAATGTCCTTCCTCAATATTCTTCTTTCTATTATTCTTGAACAGTAGCAATATGGGGATTGTAGTAACAAGTAGGAAAAGCATAAGGTGGGGAAAAGCTAATAGTTTTTCATTGTATTGGAACCAAATATAGAAAGTCATTGGGTCTGTCCATATTTCTGTTTTCATCAACAGAAAGACCTTTTATACATAGGGCTAGCGTTCTTCGGGGCCGCTTCCAAGGATTCAGCACGTGCGGTCGCATTGGTGTTCACATTATGAGATGAACCCACGCATGTTATTGATTCTACCGTACGCAGGTGTTCACGAGAGGACGCAGGAATTTCCAAATCTCACGTGGACCACACCGTAAGAAAACCGTGGTGATTGAACGCTCACCATTAAAAACTTCGTAGGTCCTACTGTAATCTTTATTTATCATCCAACCTGTTGATTTGGTCATGCAGACTTGGATGAAAGGAAAACACAAATATCAGCTTTAATGGTGTGCGTTCAATCACCAGCCCAATGTTTATTTACCATCCAACCTATTGATCAAGTCACATAGACCTGGACGAAGGGAAAACACAAATATCAGTTTTAACGGTGGGAATTCAATAATAATATAGCTGGAGTGTATCGACTAACACCACATTATCTAGTGATAGTGCAAAAGCAGTCACAGGGCAAGTGGTAGGAGTAGAAGCGAGGGTTAAGACATGTTAAATGGTTGCAGAAATCGTGGAATGTGGAAAGCATACATATAGTTAGATTGATGCAATAAATAGCAAAGCAATTCAGTAGGAAGATTTATCTCATACCAACCCAATATGTGATGACCCTAAAATTTGGTGCACTAAAAACTAAAATAAATAGTTAAATATTTTATTTTCAATTAAGAAACAATATCAAGTCAATAACGGATTTGATAGAGACAATCTTGATTGTGAGCAAAAAATTTGAACCGTTCATGTGATGCAACACTAAACCCTTAAGGCCTGACTTTCACCCTGATAAAAAACTTTAGTGGGTCATGACAAAATAGAGAGACAGATGTAATTCTCTCTTTTGCCATGACCCACCAAAGTATTTAATCAGGGTGAAAGTTGGACCTTGGTGTTTTTTTACGATCAAATGGATATGAGTTCTAAAAAAGTTCAACTGGCAGACTGAGTGGAGATACCTCGTTTCAACACTTGAGGTCTTGGTATCGATCACTAGCGGGGGTGGCTAACATGGAGTGTGTTAACTGACATGGGTATGCACTAACAAGCTAACCCATTAAAAAAAAAAAAAAAAAAAAAAAAAAAAAAAAAAAAAAAAGAAAAAGAAAAAAGAGGAAGCACTTGTTCTCACCAGAATTTATGATAACTTTTTTGGAAACTCATCTCTCATTACATGAGCCCAAAATCTGAATGGTCCACATAATGCAACACCTCGTGAAACACCCAGGGCCCAACTTCTATCATTGTCCAAAAGTTTTGTGGCCATGACAAGAGAGAGACAAATCAAGGAAGGAAATTGTTTCCTTACACTATGGCCCACCAAAGTTTTGGATTAGGTTGAAAGTTGTCGTGGATGGTTCAGATTTTGGGCTCATATACCGGGAGATTAGTTTTTAAAAAGTTATCGTGAGTTCATGTGAGAACAGGTCGTAGGTGAGCAATCCTCTCTCTCTCTCTCTCAATGTATACAGAGGAACACTCACCTTCACACCTTCTCACGTGAGCACCCGTGTGCACCTTTGTACATGTGTCATGGTCATAGAATTTGAATGACCATGTGATGCGGCGCCCCTTGAAACTCTATGGGCCCAATTTTTAGCCTGATCCAAAACTCTAGTGGGCCATAGTAAAGAGGAATGTAAATCAAGGGAGGAAACTATTTTCTTTTGTCATTGCCCACCAGAGTTTTATATCAAGCTGAAAGTTAAACTTGTGAGGTTTCAAGGGTGCCACATCACATGGACGGTTCAGATTTTGTGACCATGACACGTGTGCTCATGTAACAAGGTGAACAGCTGAACATTTGGCACAGGTTGAATTGTATACAAGGCCCAGGGAGATTTCAATTACGAGCATTTCACACCTCATTCTTTCCTACAGTGTAGCCCATAACGATCCAAAGGCCAATCGAAACCTTACTAGGCTGCGGATTATTATTATTATTATTGTCTTTTCTCATCCTCCAATGAGAATCAACCTGTGAACAGGTTGGATGCCATATAAATATCACAAAAACCTTAGGGAATTAAATTTCAATTATGAGCATTTCCAACCTCATTTAAGCCCGCATGGGTCCTGGATCCGCCTATTTTTGGGTTCTTACCTTAACATGAATAGTCAAAACAAATACACGAGGCTGATTTAACACCGATCGACATTGCCATTGGCCTTCCAGAGCTTTGTGTTGCAGGAATTCCCAGGCGTAGGAGGAAACTTGCGTGAGAAGCTTTGGCCCGGAACAGCTAGGTAAAGTCCACACGCAACAGTTGGATCAAGTCTACTTTATCTGTAAACAAATTGACATAATTAAAAAAGAAATCTGAATGGACGGCATTCTACTCTACAAATTATATCTCCCGATCGTCACCTATGATGGTGTCATGAATAAGGCCGGTACAAATAATCCGACTATCTTAGCATGTGGGCCAGTGGGGCGAAACATGCTCCGCATCTTAGCCGTATCTGAGGCAACGCTTGTGGAATGATGGTCCCGTCGGAATGCCCACGTCTGCTGCGGGAGCGAATTAGGTGCCGCCAGCCTCACCGAGGATGGTGCAGCCCTTACCGTGGCGCCCACCTAGATGTATTTTATATCCACGCCTGTTTTCAGATTATCTTTGGGCATGAGCCCGAAGATGAAGAAGATCCAAGTCTCAGGTGGGCCATACTATAGGAAACCATGGTGGTGAATGCCTTATTATTAAAAACATTTTAGGGCCCACCCTAGTATTTTTGTAATTTTTAATTGCTATCCAACTCATAGATAAGGTCAAACAATCACGGATGAAGGGAAAAAACATATATAAGATTGATCTAAAACTTTTGTGGCTCATTAACTATCAATAAATATCTTTTCTTATGTTAATGGTCTTGTTGTACTATATTTATGGTCATTTTAGGAAAAGTTAATAGGAGGGCGATATGTGGCATTGCATGAAAAATATGAAATTTAGTTTTAATTTACACATTAGTGGATGGTCGACGGAATGATATGGTCGAGTTACCCAAAAGTCTAACAAGTGAAGAGAGAAACGCAGTCGAACAGTTCAAGATACAGAAGGCGATCGAGGGGAAGAAAGTTTAGCCGATAGAAGATGAACCATCACAAAAGGAAAACGTAACCAAAGAATAGAAAAAAAAAAAAAAAAAAAGTTTTTCAATTACTATAATTGTTGTATTAATGGAAGAATAATCTAAAAGAATAAGCTGTAATTGAACTTTATAAATAGCAAATGAATCTAATAGAGAATAATCAACAATCAATCATCTAAAAAAACAAAAAAAAAAAAAACCAAACAAATTTATCTTTATCTGAGTCTATCTTAGGAGTAGCGGTAATTTTATCTATAATCTTTAGTTGTAATTCAAATCTATGCTCATATGATGGATTTATTTTCTATCAAATATCACAAAGTTCTTTCAAGACACATTCTTACTGTCGCTCCTAGTAACCGATTGTGAATTTTTTATTTTTTATTTTTTCATTTTGTTTATTTGCACTAGTAGGAAAGTTCTTTTTTGTGAAAGACACGCAAAACAACCCATCTTTGGAGGAAGAACCCCACTCTCTGATTATTGCTTATCATTAAAAAAAGACTACAAGTGATTGATTGAACAATTGGTCTTCTCATAATCTAGTCATATACATTCATATTGCATGTATCTACTTATTTTGACACCTGGGGTTGAAGTTGATTAGTTTCGATCGAGCCGCTTTATTGATACTATCATGTCTATGCATATTAAACATTACAAGATATAAACCAAACAACCAACATTTTTTGGCATGCTTGATGGGACAAAAAAAACTACTTGGCTATCATTAATATTTATTTTGCACTAACTATCCAAAAAAAAAAAAAAAAAAAAACACTTTTGACACAACTACACTTACCGGTGCAATACTTTCTCAGAATCATGAGTTGAAGAGATGGTCGTAATATGCAACGGTGGCTACTAATGTTGTTGTATCCAACAAGCCTCATTCTCACGAGGAGTTGCAAGTTCAACAGGTGCCTGAGCAAGGAAATCTACCACCTGGTCTGGTTCCTATTCCAGGGAATATAAATAGACCATTGACATCCCGGGTTAAACATCTTGAGATTATATTAGTCGGGATGGTTGATGTGCAAAGGGGGATTCAACACATCGTAGAATTGTCACGAGTTCAAGCTAAACACTCTTGAGCCCAAACCAAATCCTTTAATAGGTGGATGGTCGATCATACGGATAGCATGACTTGGTTGACGATTTTGATTACTAAAAAGCACCTGTTGTACCTCAACAATAGGTCGATACTAGTTTTGTTGAGAATCTAGCACCTTTACCACCAGCCCAGCTAGTCCCACAAACATTTTCTTTACGGTGAAATACACCACCTATTCCTATCCCTTATCGAAATCCACTGATACCGGTAGATGTTAAACATCTTGAACGTATTCCTATTCAGGATGTGTGAAAGTAATTACCATCGATAGATTTTAGATGTTTTAAACGTGAGAATAGAAACTTAATCTCTTAAACCAGGTGTAAGACCCTAACCCAAGTGTGCACGTCATTTCTTTAGGTCACGCGGTCCTATCGGTCGAATTTCGGCGGCTTGCGACCTTCGGGTAGTGTTCGTGGTCATCCTTAAGTTTGGTTACGTTGACCCGACTCGAATCGACCTGAAACCTATGCCATATTGTCCGTATTGCGTCGTGGTTCCAACGCCACGTCCCGTGCATGAATTCGACGTGTACATCATGAGTTATGGGCAACGTTTGATTTGGGCCTTTAATGTGTGGTGGTGGACCTCACCCCACACATTTTCCCAGATGCATGTGAGTGGTGATGATATCACCCCTAGTATAGGGTTGCTAGAAGGCCTATTAACCTACCACCTTAAGACCTACCTAGCCTAGCCACTTTATTATTATCACCATAGGCTAATAGTTTTCTTTAACCAAGGAGAGAGAGAGAGAGAGAGAGAGAGAGAGAGAGAGAGAGAGAGAGTCATCATGACCTCTCTACAACTCTCTCTCCCTCTTTCTTCTCATTTCTCTCTACCTCTCCCTCTCCTCCCCCTCTTGCAACCCTCCAAACGTCTTGTAACGACTCGAAAAATTCCGTACAATGGCCCAAGTACCACCTCAGGTAGAAATCACTTAGGATCAATTCCTTTATAAATTAGACAAGGTTACCTAGTGCAAACCTAGAGTTCATACGAAATCCGCACTAAGCACATTAAATACGATCTGCAAGACCCAAAACTTGCAGAATCATTGACGCTACGTTACCCTACAATCTAGGATAAATCTCTCTTCCCGTTTGCTCTCAGGAATGCCTTGAAACTTCGTATTGGATCTAGACCACACGTCGAAAGTCCGATTGTTCCGAAACTACATCGATATGACCGCCTAGTTGGACTTGACTACCACCCCGGAAATCAAGTCATAACTATGTCCAGAAGTGTTCACCGTGAGCCTGGAGCGAAGAGTGTGAGAAACATGAAAATAATTTCAAAATAAATAAGGATTTATGAAATCTGGCATGTGACGCTTGTGGTTCAGTATTGAGCAACCTGACTGTTGGAATCAGGCCAGATTACACCCACGGATCAGGGATATTTGCCCAAACATATCCATGTACTTGAAATTTCAGATCGAGATCCGCTGACCGTTGAACTGAAACTGGTCCGCCATTTGTGATCTGGAAACCCTACTGGAACGAAAACTTAATGGTACCTAGATCCAGTATTAGTGAGCTTAAGTCCGACCGTACACTGAAAAGGGGCCGCCAGAAGTGCTCCGTTGGATCGAATCGAACTCACTTTGGTTATAACTTAAGTATACCTTGACCTTAAGTCCATTTTGGTGACTTTTTAGCCTATATAAGGACCTTAAACCCTCTCATATCCAGCCCATACGAATTTGAGAAAACTCTAAGAGAGAGAGAGAGAAAAGAGAGAGAAAGTGAGAAGTTGTGGGAGGATTCTTCCTACCCTTTTTCCCTACCGCTACACAAGCTTCACCACTCACTTCTCATCGCTTTCCCGGAGATTTCCAGCTTCGTTTCTAGGTAAGAAACCCTAACCCTAAACTGATTTAGGGTTTTGATAGTTGTACGTGATGAAATAGCTAACCTATTTCACTCTCTAGGTTGCCGAATCGCCGTATACGAAAGCTTTGGAAATCAATCACGTTCTTTACGCATCTATGGCGTAAGGTGCGGACTTTAGGTGTATAGGTTATGGTTTTCAAGGCTTTCAATGCCGGTTAATGATTTATGACTGACGTGGATGCTATTTCACATGCAAAATGTGTCGTCTATTTCGTTATATGGGTTTACATGAACTATATAGGATTTAGGCTAATTTATGCATATGTTGAAATGTTTGGAAATGTTTAGAATTTGGATTTGTGTTCAACATGTTTATTTGTCGTAAATATATGCTTAGTACATGTGTGACAACTCCTTAGCGAAAGGACTTGCCCTAATTCACGTTATGGCAAAAATACATATATGTGACTAAGTGCGTAGCCTAAGTGTTTGTGAAAATGTTTTACTAGACATGGAACTTGTATCCATGTATGCCAGTTTCATCCATCAAAGGTGTACGCACGTGATATACGAGGTACCTCCCTAGTGAAAGAATTTGGCCTAACACATGTGTAATCATCATATATCATGTATGATGATGTATGTAGTCTATGTGTTTGTGAAAATGTTTGAATGTGCTAGGGATTACCTAGTACGCTTTGTATGAGGATTGAGATAGAAATCTCGGTTGCCTAAATTGTGTGAATGATTTCCTACATGTACGTTTTATTATAAATACGGTTGTATGTATGAACTGATTATGTGTGAAATCATGTTTGTGTTTCAATATGCTTTGATTGTAAATTTTGTTTCATAATATGCCTATGTGTTTGGAATTCTTGAACTATGGAATCCATTACGGTGGATCGTCTCACATGATTACATGATGAATGGATTGAGTTTGGGACTATGATGTAGTCCAGGCATTCGGCAACGAAACTAAATTCGTGGTTGAGATTCAGTCGCCACGAGAGATGTGTTCGACGAACCCGAGTTGTACTTCGGTTGGCGATAGTGGCTGGCCACACGAAGTGTTTATGCACTTCATATCGTTCAACTTGTTATGCGCTCGAGCTAGCCGATCGAGCTCGTCAAGCAACCCGAACTGTCTTATGTATGTTCACCATGTTTGGACGCCTTTGCTTGAACCTAGGGTACCAAACTTACCAGTGAAATCCCGTTAACCATGGTACCTCGATCCGCTAAGACTCATGAGCCGAGCATAGTGGTATGGGACACCGTGGTCGAGCTGTCGGCCTACGCTGGAGTTTCGTGGTGTTGCGAGTGCATCAGCCCGAGCCTCCTCGTAGTGTCCATTGAGCAACCAGACTTGTGTTCCGATTATGGTGGTATGAAACACTATATTCGTGTTGTCGACCTACATTGATAAGGTGATAGGGGGAGTGGTGCAATAATTGCGAGTAACAGCCCTGACAGCCCTTTGTAGTGACCTCGAGCATACTCTGTGTAACGCCTTGAAAATCGGGGGTCGAGCAAAGCTCAGCTCCCGAGTTCCAACGCATCACTTATGCAACAAAGATAATGATGATTATGATGAGAGCATTGAAACATGAATGGGATTATACCAAAACAACATATCATACTCCAGAGATAGTTAAATTTGCAAGCGGAAGACTGTGATAGATATATAACATATATAAACTATGGTGAGTCTCCAGAGTGTGATAATGTTACCAGGTTAATTAATTACAAGTACAAGTCCAATTTATATGAAAAGTGTAAAGTCATCTAGACAACATCCCTGTACCTCGTTGATCACGACACGGCTCACATGAAGCCACCCGAAACTGCATAAAGGAGAAATCCTCCTCATCTTTATAAAAGTCCTGTTCCGCTGCACAGCATCGCCATCATTTGAAACTCAAACAAATCTGGTTGGTGTGTACAACACCGTCCCATAATGTGGGAGTGAGTGATCAACTCAGTGGAACAATAAAGCATAGGTTAACATGTTATCAATTCAGTCAAGCAGTAATGATAAAGCAGTACAATCAAACACTCCTAACTACTCTTATTAATGTAAGTATGCATGCAGTCATGATGCATGCCCTCACCACACACTCCCTCGTGTGACACCATCTTACGTTCGCGGCATGCTTTCATTCCTCAGTGCTCCACATCTTTCAGGCACATGCAATGCGATGATGAGCATGATTCTGAGTTGTTATTAGTCCATTTTAAACAGTAGGATTGAAACTAAGGTACCTCCCTTGTATCATTCCCAAACATGATCCATTCTAGGGTCGTCAGTCCTAGTTAATCTCATATGATGGTGTGTTTCTAAGTCGCTGCAAGGGCTGTCAGGGCTATTACACGGAACCGTTACACCACTCCCCCATCACCCTTTTAACAGTTCATCACTAAATTGATACAGGCCTAGTTTATACTCTATACACCGCGGCAAAATTTGTCGCCTCACCGCAAATTCGGAGTATGCTTAAGGTCACTACAAAGGGCTTGTCACCAATCAGTGTAGGTCGATAGCTAGAATATAGTGTCCTATACCACCATAATCGGCTCACGAGTTTGGTTGCTCAATAGACACTACGGGGAGGCACATGGCCCCAGCATAGGCCGACAGCTCGACCACGGTGTCCCATACCACCATGCCCGGCTCATGAGTCTTAGCGGATCGAGGTACCATGGTTAACGGGATTTCACTGGTAAGTTTGGTACCTAGGTTCAAGCAGTAGCGTCCAAATATGGTGAACATACATTAGACAAATCGGGTTACTTGACAAGCTCGGCTAGCTCGAGCGTACAACAAGTTGAACGATATGAAGCGCATAAGCACTTCGCGTGGCCAACCACTATCGCCAACCGAAGTACGACTCGGGTTAGTCGAACACATCTCACGTGGCAAATGAATCACAACCACGAATTCAATCCCGTTACCGATTGCCTGGACTATAATCATAGCCCCAAACACAATCAATTCATAACCAGAAGCATGTAGAGTAAAGCATGATAATCAAAGTAATTCAAGCATGTTAACAAACATGTCATAAAGCATGTTACAAAGCACAATATAAACAAGAAATACAAACACATACGTTTCATAGTAAGCGATTAAATTAAACAACCAATCATAGAGGAAATTATATACGTTCCTAAGGTAGTTGAGAATCCCATCTCAACACCCTTATACATTACAATTTACTAACTACTACTCATTCAGACATTTCAACAAACACTTTAAACTACATACATTAACATACATATGTTGATCACATAGGTATAAGGCCAAATCCTTTCACTAGGGAGTTGCCCCAATATAACACGCGTGCACCCACGACAGATAGTCATGGCAAACAGGAATCTAAGTTCCATGTTCATTCAGTCATTTCCACAAACACCTGGGCTACACGTTTTAGCATATATAGTGTATATTGGTCGTGGAGTGATTTAGGGCAAATCCTTTCGTCAAAGGGGTGTCGCCTATACAACAATCATGTATCCATGACAATCAGTCATGGCGAGCATGAATGCGAATTCTATATCCATTCGGTCATTTTCACAAACACTTAGAATACACTATTTTAACATACATAGTGTATATTAGCAAAAACATGTATTAGGACGAACCCTCTCGCCAAGTAAGTGTTATACACATATATAATATGTTCATACAGCAAAAAATCATGGCAAACACATTTTTAAAATTTATACGTATACGGTACTTTCTACAAATACCTAGAATACACAAAATTCCGTATTCTTCGTCTTTAATTGAAACGGAAAACAGACAGCACTTTGTACATGTGCAATTGCATGCAGATCATGAATCTATCATTATCTGACATTGAAAGTGTTGAAAACCATAACCTATACACCTAAAGTCCGCACCTTTTGTCTTAGAATCGTAACGAATCTGATAGGTTTGCTAAGCTTTCGTATACGGCAGTTTGGTAACCTATAACATGTTTTAGGTTAGTTATTTCATAACATACAAATATCAAAACGCCAAATCAGTTTAGGGTTAGGGTTTCTTACCTAGAAACGGAGCCGGAATCGCCGGAAAAGTGATTAGAACAAGGTGGTTGAACACATATAGTAGCAGGGAAGCATGGCAGGGAGATGCTCCCACTTCTCTCACACTTTCTCTCTCTTTTCTCTCTTCTCTCCTAGGATTTTTCTCAAATTCGTATGGCTGAATGAGAGAGGATTTTAAGGTCCTTATATAGCCAAAAAAGTCACCAAAATAGACTTCAGGTCAAGGTATACTTAGGTTATAACCAAAGTGAGTCAGTTTCAGCTCAACGGAGGACTTCTGGTGGGCCCCATGAGCCAAAGGTCGGACTTAAGCTCACTAACACTGGATCTAGGTACCATTAAGTTTTCGTTCCAGTAGGGTTCTCAGATCATGCATGGCGGACCAGTTTTAGTTCAACGGTCAGCGGATCTCGATCGGAGATTCCGAGTACATGGATATGTTTGGGGAAATATCCCTGATCCAAGGGTGTAATTTGGTCTGATTCTAACGGTCAGGTTGCTTAATACTGATCCGCAAGCATCACATGCCAGATTTATTTATTTTGAATTTAATTTAGAATTATTTTCACATTTCTCACACTCCCCGCTCCGAGCTTAAGCGAATAGCACTGGGACACTATCTGGATTTGATTTTCGAGATGGTTGTCAAGCCCAGCAAGGCGGTCCTAATTCCTTAACTTCGTGTTTATCGGACTTTCGACGTGCGGTCCAGATCTGATACGGAGTTTCAATGTGCTCCCGAGAGCAACTGGGTAATGAGATTGATCCGAGATTTTAGGATAATGTAGCGTCAATGATTCTACAAGTTTTGGGTCTTGCGGATCGTATTTAAAGTGATTGGTGTTAATTTCACAGGTACTCTAGTTTAACACTGGCTAATTCTCGCCTAATTTCTAAAGGATTTAGTCCTGAGTAATTTCTGTTTGAGGTGGTACCTGGGCCTTTGTAGTTTGTATATAAAGTGATCCAAGCTATACTACTTAGCTAGTTTAAGATAGTGTCTAGGGCGAAAGTGCTTAGAAAAATTGAAAGAACAAGGTGGTGAAGGGTGGTATTTGTGAAGGAAATGGGTTCAAAAACGGTTTTAGACTTTGGGATTGAGTTCTGACAAGTTAATAAGGTGTTAGGATCGACCCATTGCCTAAGGACGTCTAATTCCAGGTTGGCAAAAATTCGGGATGTTACACTCTGAATTTACGGTGAGGCGACGAGTTTTGCCGCGGTGAATAGAGTATGAACTAGGCCTGTATCAATTTAGTGATGAACCGTTAAAAAGGTGATGGGGGAGTGGTGTAATGATTGCGTGTAACAGCCCTGACAGCCTTTGCAGTGCCCTGGAACCACACTATCGTATGTGATTATCTAGGTTTGACGACCCTAGAATGGATCATGTTTGGGAATGATACAAGGGAGGTACCTTAGTTTCCCAACCTAGCTGTTTGAAATGTGACTGATAACAACTCGGTAATCTCATCATCGCCTGGATATGGTGGAAATGCTGAGGAATGAACGCATGCCGTGGACGTACGTAAGACGGTATCGCATGAGGGAGTATGTCGGTGAGGGCATGCATCATGACTGCATTTCATACTTGCATTAATAAGAGTAGTTAGGATTGTTCGATTGTACTGCTTTATCATTACTACTTGACTAAATTAATAACATGTTAACCTATGCTTTATTGTTCCACTGAGTTAGCTACTCACTCCCACATTACGGGACGGTGTTGTACACACCAACCAGACTCTGTCTTAGGTGCAGATGAGGTGACGACTCAGGAGGCTGATCCGGACTACGACGAGGACCAGGACGAGTTCTCGTATATGCAATATTCTGGTGGCTTTGCCTAGACTGCCTGGATCGACGGGACTTACAGGGCTTACTTCTTTAGTTATACTTTTGACATTTTGATCGTAAAACAAATACATGTATATGGTAACCCAGTTGGGTTCATACTCTGGAGATGAGATGGTTTTGTTTCCTTTACATACAATTATATATAGTTTCAGTCTTCCGCTTGCCTTTATACAATTGATCTGGAGTATGAATTACTGTTTTGGTATAATCTCACTCATGTTTATTGCACTAACACAGACAACATTTAATCATCATTATCTATGTTGCATAAGTGATGTTTTGGAACTCGAGAGTTGAGTTGCTACTCGACCCTCAAATTTCAGGGCATTACAAGTTGGTATCAGAGCATGATTTTGATTAAACCAGACCTGAGTTATGTTCGCACGACGTACGCTGACGCCTTTTGACATATGAGGGTGCAAGAACAATGTAGTAACAGTCTTAGGCATCCCAGTTTCATCCAACGGCAAAGTTCACTGAAACGAACGCTGAAATCGAGTTTGTACCCAACCCTGGTCGCACGAGTCAATCCACCCAACCCTAGCTGTTAAAACTCTGTAAATGTCAGTTTAGATCTGAGACTTCTCGAAACTACCCGAATTTGGAATGGAACAGAGTCGTAGGCCCCCCGCGCTAATCCAGAGGGACCCAGGACAGACCCAGGGTGTCTTTGGCACCTTGGGAGGGTGGTAAACACTGCCCTACCGCGGAGGTGCCGCGCCCGTCCCATCGAACCGTGGCGGAGCCGCGGTCACAGCAGTCTACCCCGGTCGGGTCTATCGGGTCTAGTTGGGCCGAGTCTAGTCAGGGTCATCCCGACCCCAGGACACATGTGGGGCCCACGAAATCGTGTGGGGGCCCCTATTTCTATTTCGTTTGCCCCCTTTCCTCCTTTCTACCCTTCCAAGCCCTCCAACTTGCTGCCTCCTCTCTCAACTCTCCCTCCCAATCGTCAAAACCCTTATTTTCAGTCACAACCCATCCCACTCCTTTGTTCACAGCAACCCTACCTCCCTATCCTCTCCATTTCTCTCTCACTTCAGCCCATACACTCTCCATTTCGTCTTAAATTTGTGCACACCCCCACCCCACTCCATCTCTTCAGTTTTCTTCTTAAACCCTGGTCGTTTGGGCGTCTACAACCACTGTTGAGACCCAAGTCTGTGGAGAAGCAAAGAGAGCAGCCCTTCCTCTCTCTTATCCTCACTTTCCATGGCTTTCTTCGCCATTGTTTTGGCCATTTTCTCCATCTCCGCCCTCCTTTCTCTTATGGGGAAAAGAAAGACTGCCACAGATGAAGCTGGGCCTAGCTGTCTAACCCATTCGAGGAGAGGAGTGGACGTTGAAGCCAGCCCTAGCACAGTTCGGGAGCATAGTTCGAAGCGAGACCTAGATCCCCAACTTTCGATCAGAAATGCTTTTCCTATAGGCTTTGAATACGGTCATTTTGCTGACTGTAAGATTGTGTTTGAAGCTCACGTGGATGAGAGGATGTTTGGGCTACACGCGATGATGGACCGCTTGGTGGACATTGAATGGGGTCCTATATTTGAAGGTGTCTCCTGCATGTGAGAACACGGTTCGTGCCTTCTACGCCCATATCATAGACCCATCGTTGGAGCCTCTTCAGTTCACTGTCTCTGTGAGGGGCATAGTGCGCACAATTACTGTGGTTGAGATGACTCGAGATGTCGGCTATAGGCTTAACATGGAAGACCTTACGCCAGTCCGGGTCATAAGTGAGGCTACGCTTAACAACATGAAGATCGACCCTCGATAACGGCAAGCCCGATTCGACGAGTCTGGAGAAGAGTCGGATAGTGCAGGTGAGAAGAGTATTGACCTCGAGGCAGGGAACGAAGAAGGAAGCGGTGATGAGATACAGGAAGAAGAAGAAGAGGCTTAGGATACTGAGGAGAGCTCTCCTCCTGGAGTACCAGAGCCAGACGCTGCTCAGGCAGCGAGGGACGCTCGCATAGCCCGACTTGAGGAGGGTCAGGCTGCCCTACGACAAGATGTTGTCGATCTTCGGGCCTTCATAAACAACAAGTTCAAGAAAGTAACTCGCACGTTGAAGACCATCCTGTGCTGTGCATAAAACAAGGATGCCCCTCCTCCATCGCCAGACTTGGATGCCTAGCCATCCATACTGATGTCTTGTAGTTGTTTTGGTTACCGTATTAGGCGGTTTATGTTTTCATGTTGATGGATGTAGTAGTAGTTAGTAGTATGTTTGAAGTATTTGAAGTTTGGTTGTAATTAGCTCACATGCATCTTTAGTCATGATTCATGTAACGCTGTTATCCATGTATTGTGACAATTTTGGTAAATGAAAAGCATGCAAGCTTCTTTTGCTATGATGTGTGTGGAATGCTTAAGTGATTGGGTATTGTGTTGCTATACTTCGTCTTACATGCGTTGCACCTTATGTTGTATAGGGCATGCCACAGTATTATACGAGGAGTACGGCACCCCTCTTGCTCACTGACTCGATGGACCAGACTCCTTCCCGCAGAGGTGGTCTTATGGACTGAGGTTTAGGCTTAGATCAGCCTTCTGCTGGTCCTATTGGTGGACTGCCACCTTATACACCCCAGGTTCGCTAGCAGAACCAGGCATCCTCTTCGACACCGTATGAGTCGCAGGCGGCTCCACCTACTGACAGGTTTGAGCAGATGATGATGATGATGCAGCAGCAACACCAGCAGCTTCTTGCGGTCTTATCATCTCAGGGTGGGAGTACGACTCCACCTTCGCCATCTACACGTCTTGCTGAGCCTACAGAGCCTCTTGCCCAGGCTGAGGATGTGCCTCCGCCTACACCTGTTGCATACCCTACGGGAGACGTCGGTACTCGCGGTCTACTCGAGTGATTCCAGCGCTTGAGGCCTCCGACTTTTATGGGTTCTCAAAGACCCGAGGAGGCTGAGTACTAGTTAGACTGCATCTCAAAGATACTGAAGATGTTGCATTGTTCTGAGGCTGAACAGGTTGAGTTGGCCGCCTTCAGTTCGAGAAGGAGGCTAGCTTATGGTGGAACAAAATACTGCAGACCGTCGCAGTGGGATATATATGGACTTGGGCAGCATTTGAGTTACGTTTCCACGAGAAATATTACCCTTAGGCCTACCGACACGAGAGGGAGAATGAGTTTCTGCGCCTCAGACAGGGAGGCATAACAGTTATAGAGTATGAGCATCGCTTTACTGAGTTGGGCCACTTTGTCCCGACTATACTTGCTGATGAGCAGATGCGGATTCGACGCTTCTCTAAGGGCTTGCGACTTGACATCCGGTCGAAGATGTGCTGTGTCCGCATACCATCTTATGCGGAGTTGATTCATATGTCTATTGGGGTGGAGCAGGATGTTGATCGGCTGACACGCTCCCGTGGTGCTATAGTTATGAGACCACAACCAGATGTTCAGAGCAGGTCTTTCTTTGGCAAGAGGCCTCATGCTGATTCGCCTCCCAGGATCGCAGCGCCAGTGGTTCCGATGCGGCACCCAGGTGTGACCTGCACATACTGTGGGAAACCGGGTCACACTGCAGAGAGTTGTTTTGCCCGGATGAGAGATATCAGGTTCTCACGCCGCAGAGGATTGATCGCCCTCGCTCACAGGCTCTATCGCCTCCACCACTTCGGATGGCACCTGCACATCCGTCCTTCAGACCACCTGCACCTCGCTTCAGGCCACCTCAACGGCCCATGGTTCCACAGGCAAACTGACAACAGCAGGCTCGAGTACACTCACTTGCAGCTGAGGCATCCGAGGGATCGGACGTAGCACTTATGGCCTTCGAGGTTACTGCACATGTGCAAGGTACTCCAGTCTTTCTTTTGGTGGACACCGGGTCTACTATCTCTATTGTATCATGTGCTGCAATCAAGAGGCAGGGTTGGAGACTAGTCCTATGACTGGGTTGAGACTCCTTACTGCCATAGGGACTTTCTCAGACTCCACTACGATGTGTAGAGGTTGTTCGATTGACCTAGGGAGCAGGACAGTGACTGTCGACCTGTTGGTCACACCGCTCCATCATTATGATGTGATTCTCGGCATGGACTGGCTCGTGGAGATGAAGGCCGAGATAGATTGTGATACTCGAGTCGTGACAGCACATGGACCTGACGGCGCGACCTTTATTTTCCCAGTGTAGGTCAGTTGGTATTACCGCATCAGTAGTTACGCTACCCTTTTAGAGTAGGTTGATGGTCCGACCTTGAGAGACACGCCAGTAGCTCGAGATTTTTAGGATGTGTTCAGGACGATTCCTGGACTACCTCCTCGGCGTGAGATCGCTTTTACCATTGATCTTACGCCTAGTGCGACACCAATATCATTGCCAACTTATCGTATGCCTCCATGTGAGATGGAGGAACTGAGGAAGTAGATTGATGAATTAGTGGAGAAGGGCTTCATATGACCTAGTGTGTCTCCTTGGGGAGCACCTGTATTGTTTGTAAAGAAGAAGGATGACTCACTGTGGTTGTGTATTGATTACCGCAGATTGAACCAAGTCATGGTGAAAAACAAATATCCTTTACCCAGGATAGACGACCTGTTTGATCAGTTAAGGGGGGCGAAGTATTTTTTGAAGATCGATTTACAGTCAAGGTATCATCAGTTGCGCGTCAGGGATGAGGACGTGCAGAAGACGGCTTTCAGGACCTGTTTTGGGCATTACGAGTTCCTTGTGATGTCGTTCGATCTTACGAACGCACCGGCTATGTTCATGGATTTGATGAACAGGGTATTTCGTTCATTCCTGTACCGATTCATCATCATGTTTATCGATGACATCTTGATATATTCTAGGAGTCGGGAAGAGCACGAGGAACACTTTCGGGTGGTGCTAGATACTCTGAGGAAGAACCAGTTGTTCGCGCAGTATAAGTTTAGTGCACAAGCAGAGAGACTTTCGGTGGGGGGTCTGGACTGTAGGGAACCAGAGTGCGCAGTATAAGAAGTGCGACTTCTGGTAGGAGGAAGTCAATTTCCTGGACATGTGGTGTGTCTAAGGATGGGATAGCAGTGGACCTTGCTAAGGTAGCCACAGTTCAGGATTGGAAGTAGCCTGGTTTGGTTACCGAGGTGAGGAGCTTTCTTGGTCTGACGGGCTATTATTGACGATTCATTCGGGATTTCTCGAAGATCGCCTGCCGTTGTCTCAGTTGACACGGAAGGATCTGAATTTCGCTTAGAATGAGAAGGCAGAAGCAGCTTTTCAGGAGCTGAAGGACAATTTGAAGTCCGCTCCTGTGCTAGTACTACCAGAGCAAGGGGTCAAGTACACTATATACACTGATGCGTCTCACGTTGGTTTGGGCTGTGTCCTTATGCAGAAGGATAGAGTGATTACGTACGCCTTGAGACAATTAAGGAAGCACGAGGAGAATTACCCTACGCACGACCTTGAGTTAGCAACGGTCATATTCGCATTGAAGCTCTAGAGACATTACCTCTACGGAGAGGAGTTCGAGCTTTTCTGCGACCACAAGAGCCTTAAGTATATATTCACTCAGCGGGACTTCAATATGAGGCAGCGCCGATAGATGGAGACCTTGAAGGAATTCAAGTTTGAGGTTTCCTACCATCCTGGCAAGGCTAACCTTATGGCAGATGCATTGAGTCGCAAGAAGGTTATAGTATTTGCGGGTCCGCTGATGATAGCAGAGTGGGATATGTTGGAGTTCGTGTGGGACTTTGAGCAAAAACTCACAGTAGAGGAGCCATTCGTAAGTGTCGAATACGTTCGGGTGCGGCCACTTATTGATGACCAGATTATCGAGGCCCAGAAGGGCGACGAGCGGTTGTCTGAGCTTCGAGAGCAAGTTAGTGATGATGTGGACTCCGAGTGGAGAGTTGACATAAATGGGGGCCTACGATACCGTGACCGCCTATGCATCCCTGACATTCACGACTTGAGACAGGAGCTTCTCGAGTCTGCTCATAATACGAAGCTTACGATGCATCCTGGTAGCACGAAAATGTATCAAGATATGAGACGGTCTTATTGGTGGGACGGCATGAAGACCCATATAGCAGAGTATGTTTCTCGTTGTCTGACGTGCTAGTAGGTCAAGGCAGAACATCGCCGACCTCCTGGACTGCTTCAGCCCATGCCCATAGCTGAATGGAAGTGGGACTTCATTTCCATGGATTTCATAGCGGGGCTGCCAAAGACGAGGAAGGGACATGATTCCATTTGGGTGATTGTGGACCGGTTGACCAAATCGGCCCATTTTCTCCCTATCAGAGTCACGAACTCTGCAGACGAGCTGGCTAGGCTGTACATCAGAGAGATTATGCGTCTGCATGGAGTTCCCCTAGAGATCGTGTCGGACAGAGATGCGTGGTTCACGTCTATCTTCTGGACTCGTATCTAGGAAGCGATGGGTGTGAAATTGAAGTTCAGTTCTGTGTTTCACCCTCAGACCACGGGCAGACAAAGCGGGTGAACCAGATTTTGGAGGATATGTTGCGGGTCTATGTCTTAGACTTCAAGGACAGTTGGGATGACTGTCTTCCTTATGCAGAGTTCGCGTACAACAACAACTTCCAGGCGAGTATTGGCATGGCTCCATATGAGGCCTTATATGGTCGTCCTTGCAGGGCACCGCATTGCTGGGCTGAGGTTGGCGAGCGCAGTTTGATTGGCACATAGTTGGTACAGGCGACCTCAGAGAAGATCGACATTATCAGGCATCGACTTCTTACAGCGCAGAGCAGGAAGAAGAGTTACACTGATACGAGGCGACGACCACTTGAATTCGAGGTCAGAGATCATGTATTCCTCAGAGTTTCCCCTATGAAGGGAGTCCTTCGGTTTGGAAAGAAGGGGAAGCTCACACCGAGGTTCATCGGTCTGTTTCAGATATTGATCGAGTGGGTGTTGTGGTATATTGTAACGACTCATAAATTTCCGTACAATGACTCGAGTACCACTTCGACCAGAAATCACCTAGGATTAAATCCTTTAGAAATTTGACAAAGTTAACTAAGTGCTAAACTAGAGTAGCCATGAAATCCGTTTGAATCGCTTTAAATACGATCCACAAGACCCAAAACTTGTAGAATCATTGACGCTAGGTTACCCTAAATTCTAGGATCAAACTCATTACCCGTCTGCTCTCGGGAGCACATTGAAACTCTGTATCAGGTCTGGACTGCACATCGGGAGTTCGAATAATACGAGGTTAAGGACTTAGGACCGCCTCGCTGGGCTTGACAACCATCTCGGAAATCAGACTCAGACAGTGTCCCACGGCTGTTCGCTTGAGTCCGGAGCGAAGGAGTGTGAAAACACTTATTTTCTTTATAAAGTAAATATCTGGAATAGTGATCTGAGACTTGTTACTTGAGGTCAATTTGTAAGCAACCAGACCGTCAGAATCTGACCCAAATACACCCTCGGATCAGGAAAAATTTCATAAACATTTACATGTACTCGGTATTTCGGATCGAGGTCCACTGACCGTTGAACTAAAACTGGTCCACCACGCGTGATCTGGGAATCCGACTGAAACGAAAACTTAACTCTACATGGATCCGAGGTTGATGAACTTAAGTCCGCCCTTTGGCTCAAGGAGGCCCGCCAGAAATCCTCCGTTGAGCTGAAAAAAAGGCCACTTTGGTTATAACCCAAGTATACCTTGTCCTCAAGTCTAGTTTGGAGAGATTTTAGGCTATATAAGGACCTTAGAATACCCTCTCTCACAGCCATACGAATTTGAGAAAAACCCTAAGTGAGAAGAGAGAAAAAGAGAGAGAAAGCTAGAGAGTTGTGGGAGATCCTTCCTACTACCATTTCCTACCCCTACCCTAGCTCCACCACCTGATTCTCATCGCTTTCCCGACGATACCAACTTCGTTTTGAGGTAAGAAACCCTAACCTTAATCTGTTTTGGGGTGTGGAGGTTGTAGGTTATGAAATAGCTAACCTATTTCATGTATTAGGTTGTCGTTGTGCCTTAAATAAAGCGAGGGTGAACGAACTGACTCCGTTACGCGTTTATCGGCGTAAGGTGAAGACTTTAGGTGTATAGGTTATGGTTTTCAATGCTTTCAATGTCAGATAATGATAGATTCATGATCTGCATGCAATTGCACATGTACAAAGTGCTTTCTGATTTCTGTTTCGATTAAAGACGTAGAATATGGAATTTTACATACTCTAGGTATTCGTAGAAAATACGGTATACGTATATATTTTGGAAATGTGTTTGACATGATTAGTTGTTGTATGAATATATGTTATATGGATAAAATACTGATTTGGCGAAAAGATTCGCCCTAATACATGTTATGCTAATATACACTATGTATGTAGAAATAGTGTATTGTAGAAAATACCGTATACGTATATATTTTGGGAGTGTGTTGTACATGATTATTTGTGGTATGAATATATGATATAATACTTATTTGGCGAAAGGATTCGCCCTAATACATGTTTGCTAACATACACTAAGTATGTTGAAATAGTGTATGTTAAGTGTTTGTGGAAATGCTTGTGTGAGTAAGTGTTTGGATGTTGATGCCTTAGGAGGGTGTTGAGATGGGATTCTCAACTACCTTAGAGACATGTATGATTTCCTCCATGAGGTTGTTTACTTAAACCGCTTACTTGTGCAATATATGTGTTGGTATTCCTATTTATGTAGTGCTTTATAACATGCTTTATGACATGCTTACTAACATGCTTGAATTAATTTGTTTATCATGCTTTACTCCACATGCTACAAATAAGGTTTGAATGAGCTTGGGACTATGTCTATAGTCCAGACAGTCGGTACTAGACTTGAGATAGTGGTTGAGTTTCATGTCGCCACGTAGATGTGTTTGACGAACCCGAGTTGTATGTCAGTTGGCGACAGTGGTTAGGCCACACGAAGTTTTTATGCACTTCATGTCGTCCAATTGATTATGCGCTCGAGTTAGTCAGGCTCGTCAAGTAACCCGATATGTCTAATGTATGTTCACCATGTTTGGTCGCTACTGCTTGAACCTAGGGTACCAAACTTATCAGTGGAATCCCGTTAACCATGGTACCTCGATCCGCTAAGACTCATGAGCCGGGCACGGTGGTATGGGACACCGTGGTCGAGCTGTCGGCCTACGCTGGGGCTACGTGCCTCCCCGTAGTGACCAGTGAGCAACCAGACTCGTGAGCCAATTATGGTGGTATGGGACACTATATTCGAGCTGTCGGCCTACACTACTTGATGGGTGATGGGGGAGTGGTACAACGATTTCGTGTAACAGCCCTGGCAGCGCTGACCGTATCCGGTGTAGTGACCTTGAGCGTACTCTAAATCTATAGTAAGGCGACGAGCCTTCCCGTAGTAACAGAGTATAAGCTAGGCCTGTATTGATAAGGTGATGGGGGAGTGGTACAACGATTCCGCGTAACAGCCCTGACAGCCCTTGCAGTGACCTAGAAACACACCATTGTATGAGATTGTGTAGGACTGACGACCCTAGAATGGATCATGTTTAGGAATGATACAAGGGAAGTATCTTAGTTTCCCAATCCTGCTGTTTGAAATGGACTAATAAAAAACTCGGTAATCATGCTCATCATGCATTGCATGTGCCTGGAAGATGTGGAGCATTGAAGGATGAAAGCATGCTGCAAACGAAAATGGTGTCGCATGAGGGAGTATGTCAGTGAGGGCATCCATCATGACTACATTCATACTTGCATTAATAAGAGTAGTTAGAAATGTTTAATTTTACTGCTTTATCATTACTGCTTGACTGAATTGATAACATGTTAACTTATGCCTTATTGTTCCACTGAGTTAGCTACTCACTCCCACGTTACCGGACGGTGTTGCGCACACCAACCAGACTCTGTCTCGGGTTTAAATGAGCTGACGACTTAGGAGGCAGAGCCTGACTACTATGAGGACCAGGACGAGTTCTCATACATGCAGTATTCGACTAGACTGCCGGATCGACGGGATTTGCTGGGATTACATCTTAGATGTATTTTTGACTTTTTGAACATAAAATAGACCTATGTATATGGTGACTCAGATGGGTTCATACTCTGAAAAATGAAGTGATTTTTGTATCTTTTACATACATGTATATACAGTTTCAGTCTTCCGCTTGCCTTTATACAATTGATATGGAGTATGAATTACTGTTTTGGTATAATCTCACTCATGTTTATTGTTCTAACACAGACAACATTTAATCATCATTATTTATGTTGCATAACTGATGCGTTGGAACTCGGGAGTTGAGTTATACTCGACCCCCGATTTTCAGGGTGTTACACATATCGTCTCGCTTTGTCCATACCACTTGCAGCTGTACATAACGTATTTCATGTATCTATGTTGAAGAAGTACGTTCCTGATCCTTCACACATTATCAGATGGGAACAGGTACAGTTGAGCGAGGATGCTACATATGTGCTGCGCCCGACACGTATCCTTGACAGGAAGGAGCAGGTACTGCGAGCAAAGTCATTATACTTGTGAAGGTACTGTGGACCCATCATTCCGAAGAAGAGGCTACTTGGGAGACCGAGGCCGAGGTCAGAAAGAACTACCCTCAGATTCTCGAGGAGTACGAAAAAGTACAAATTTCGATGACGAAATTTTTGTTTAAGGGGGGTAGATTGTAACGACTCGAAAAATTTTGTACAATGGCCCGAGTACCACCTCAGGCAGAAATCACTTAGGATCAATTCCTTTAGAAATTAGACAAGGTTACCTAGTGCAAACCTAGAGTTCTTACGAAATCCGCACTAAACATATTAAATACGATCTGCAAGACCCAAAACTTGCAGAATCATTGACGTTATGTTACCCTACAATTTAGGATAAATCTCTCTTCCCGTTTGCTCTCGGGAATGCCTTGAAACTTCGTATTGGATCTAGACCGCACGTCGAAAGTCCGATTGTTCCGAAACTACATCGATATGACCGCCTAGTTGGACTTGACTACCACCCTGGAAATCAAGTCATAACTATGTCCAGAAGTGTTCACCGTGAGCCTGGAGTAAAGAGTGTGAGAAACATGAAAATAGTTTCAAAATAAATAAGGATTTATGAAATCTAGCATGTGACGCTTGCGGTTCAGTATTGAGCAACTTGACCGTCAGAATCAGGCTAGATTACACCCTCGGATCAGGGATATTTGCCCAAACATATCCATGTACTTGAAATTTCAGATCGAGATCTACTGACGGTTGAACTGAAACAGGTCCGCCATTTGTGATCTGGAAACCCTACTGGAACGAAAACTTAATGGTACCTAGATCCAGTATTAGTGAGCTTAAGTTCGACCACACACTGAAAAGGGGCCGCCAGAAGTGCTCCGTTGGATCGAATCAAACTCACTTTGGTTATAACCTAAGTATACCTTGACCTTAAGTCTGTTTTGGTGACTTTTTAGCCTATATAAGGACCTTAAACCCTCTCATATCCAGCCCATACGAATTTGAGAAAACTCTAGGAGAGAGAGAGAGAAAGAGAGAGAAAGTGAGAGAGTTGTGGGAGGATTCTTCCTACCCTTTTTCCCTGCCGCTGCACAAGCTTCACCACTCACTTCTCATCGCTTTCCCAGCGATTTCCAGCTTCATTTCTAGGTAAGAAACCCTAACTATAAACTGATTTGGGGTTTTGATAGTTGTACGTGATGAAATAGCTAACCTATTTCACTCTCTAGGTTGCCGAATCGCCGTATACGAAAGCTTATCAAATCAATCACGTTCTTTACGCTTCTACGGCGTAAGGTGCGGACTTTAGGTGTATAGGTTATGGTTTTCAAGGCTTTCAATGTTGGTTAATGATTTATGACTGACGTGGATGCTATTTCACATGCAAAATGTGTCGTCTGTTTCGTTATACGGGTTTACATGAATTATATAGGATTTAGGCCAATCTATGCATATGTTGAAATGTTTGGAAATGTTTGGAATTTGGATTTGTGTTCAACATGTTTATTTGTCATAAATATATGCTTAGTACATGTGTGACAACTCCTTAGCGAAAGGACTTGCCCTAATTCACGTTATGGCAAAAATACATATATGTGACTAAGTGTGTAGCCTAAGTGTTTGTGAAAATGTTTCACTAGACATGGAACTTGTATCCATGTATGCCAGGTTCATGGTCAAACGTGTACGCACGCACGTAGGGGTGGGGTACCTCCCTAGTGAAAGAATTTGGCCTAACACATGTGTAATCATCATACAGCATGTATGATGATGTATGTAGTCTATGTGTGTGTGAAAATGTTTGAATGTGCTAGGGATTACCTAGTACACTTTGTATGAGGATTGAGATACAAATCTCGGTTGCCTAAATTGTGTGAATGATTTCCTACATGTACGTTTTATTATAAATTCGGTTGTATGTATGAACTGATTATGTGTGAAATCATGTTTGTGTTTCAATATGCTTTGATTGTAAATTCTGTTTCATAATATGCCTATGTGTTTGGAATTCTTGAACTATGGAATCCATTATGGTGGATCGTCTCACATGATTACATGATGAATGGATTGAGTTTGGGACTATGATGTAGTCCAGGCATTCGACAATGAAACTATGTAGTCCAGGCATTCGGCAATGAAACTAAATTCATGGTTGAGATTCAGTCGCCACGAGAGATGTGTTCGACGAACCCGAGTCGTACTTCGGTTGGAGATAGTGGCAGGCCACACGAAGTGCTTATGCGCTTCATATCATTCAACTTGTTGTGCGCTCGAGCTAGCCGAGCTCGTCAAGCAACCCGAACTGTCTTATGTATGTTCACCATGTTTGGACGCCTCTGCTTGAACCTAGGGTACCAAACTTACTAGTGAAATCCCGTCAACCATGGTACCTCGATCCGCTAAGACTCATGAGCCGGGCATGGTGGTATGGGACACCGTGGTCGAGCTGTCGGCCTACGCTAGGGTTTCGTGGTGTTGCGAGTGCGTCAGCCCGAGCCTCTCCATAGTGTCCATTGAGCAACCAGACTCGTGAGCCGATTATGGTGGTATGGGACATTATATTCGTGTTGTCGGCCTACATTGATAAGGTGATGGGGGAGTGGTGTAACGATTGCGAGTAACATCCCTGACAGCCTTTGTAGTGACCTCGTGCATACTCTGAATTTGCGGTGAGGCGACGAGTTTTGCCGCGGTGAATAGAGTATGAACTACGCCTGTATCAATTTAGTGATGAACCGTTAAAAAAGTGATGGGGGAGTGGTGTAACGATTGCATGTAACAGCCCTGACAGCCTTTGTAGCGCCCTAGAACCATACTATCGTATGAGATTATTTAGGTTTGACGACCCTAGAATGGATCATGTTTGGGAATGATACAAGGGAGGTACCTTAGTTTCCCAATCCTACTGTTTGAAATGGACTGATAACAACTCGGTAATCATGCTCATCATCGCACTGCATGTGCCTGGAAGATGTGGAGCACTAAGGAATGAACGTATGCCACAGACGTAAGATGGTGTCGCATGAGGGAGTATGTCGGTGAGGGCATGCATCATGACTGCATTTCATACTTGTATTAATAAGAGTAGTTAGGATTGTTCGATTGTACTGCTTTATCATTACTGCTTGACTGAATTGATAACATGTTAACCTATGCTTTATTGTTCCACTGAGTTAGTTACTCACTCCCACATTACGGGACGGTGTTGTACACACCAACCAGACTTTGTCTTAGGTGCAGATGAGGTGACGACTCAGGAGGTTGAGCCGGACTACGACGAGAACCAGGACGAGTTCTCGTATATGCAGTATTCTGGTGGCTTTGCCTAGACTGCCTGGATCGACGGGACTTACAGGGCTTACTTCTCTAGTTATACTTTTGACATTTTGATCGTAAAACAGATACATGTATATGGTGACCCAGTTGGGTTCATACTCTAGAGATGAGATGGTTTTGTTTATTTTACATACAATTATATACAGTTTCAGTCTTCTGCTTGCCTTTATACAATTGATCTGGAGTATGAATTACTGTTTTGGTATAATCTCACTCATGTTTATTGTACTAACACAGACAACATTTAATCATCATTATCTATGTTGCATAAGTGATGTTTTGGAACTCGAGAGTTGAGTTGCTACTCGACCCTAGAATTTCAGGGCGTTACACGTCTCACCTCCCCTCCATTTTCAGCTCTCTCATCTCCCAAACACCTCCTAATCCACCCTTCTTCAACCAATATCAACCTTAGATCCTTGATCCTTGGAGCTTATAGAGCATTGTGGTGTAGCTTTGGAGTTGATTTGCTAGGTGGGTGTGCTTGTATGTCTAAATTTCAGATTTTCTTTCATCCCTTCTTGTTCTTCATTCTTCTTCCATTGATGGAGCTTGTGGGACCCATCAAGTGATGATGGTGGCCCCAAGACTCCATGGATATGGCTTGTAGCCTATCCTACATTGTATGCATGTACATGCAAGGGACCATTCTCCATGGATCCCTTCATGCTCTTTCCTTCCTTAGATCAGGGATCCTTGGGTCATCTAGACCCTTGATCCTTGGTGGAGATTAGATCTCCACCATAGATCCCAAGTTAATAGCCTTTGATCATATAAATTTTGCATGTATTATGTAATAGTGGATAGTGTTGCTTGTGTGATGAGGGGAAGGGCCTCAATGAGGTGGAACCCTTCCCTTATGGCCGATCTTCTTCTTTTCTCGCTAATAAGTCTCTGATCATGAGTGTGCGGACCAATAAGATCCAAACCGTCCTAAGTGGGAGGACGTTTTTGGACAGTCCATCCCTTGGACGTGTGGCCTCTAAATGCACCAAAAAGGGGTGCATACAAGGATGTTTTGGATGGTGGGATGGCTTGGATGTTTGTGGGGCTCACATGAGTGGACCACACTATGATTTTCTGGGGTTAAATCCCCATTTAAATAATGTTTTCAATTTATTTTTATTAGACATATGTTGCTGTCTAGAACTGTTTAGACAGATTTTTGGGCCATCTTGGGGCCTGATTTTACGTTGTTTGGTGGGGAGATTGATATCATCAAATACATGATTCTTGAAGGTGTATATCCCACCTATAAACCTACCAAATTTCAGCCCCAACTGACCCCTTTTGAGCCACCAAAAGAGTGGGCCAACATGGGTGCTCAACAAGATTTCTGCTGTACAGTCTAGCAGTACAGACTGTTGTAAACCTTAATTTAAAAATATTTTCTCTGATGGTGGGCCACTTTTCTGGGTCCCACCTTGTTGTAGATATGATGAGGGCCCTTGGCCCTCAATTTTAGAAATTTTGGAGGCCCTGGACCCACTCCATTGGAGGGCCAAAATTCAGGACAACAACATGTGTGTTGCAGAATCTTTGTCTCTACCTTGCTGTATTCTTTGTAATTGTGGAACTTATATGGCCTAGCCCATTGGGGCTTTTGTACAAGTCTGTGTGGCCCACCCTATGATGTTTTCAGAGGTCCTTTGAGCCATTTTTGTGTGGCCAACTAGCTGGAACAGCTGTAACGTCTTAGAAAAATCTGTACAAAGACCCGAGTACAACCTCAAGCAGAACAACCCAAGGACCGCATCCTATCGTATAATTTAGACGAGATTTAGTTAAGTACTAAATAATCAGTGGATTAAGCTTGGGCAACCATTTTCACAAATGGGAAGGCCTAAAAACATGAGTACCACTGACTCAATGCCATCTTAAGACCTAGGTGAAATCCCAAGGGCCTATCGCTCTCAGGAGTACATTGAAACTCGGTAACGGATCTAGACCGCACGTCGAGGGTCCGATGACCGCGAAATTATAGGAAGATGTCCGTCTTACAGAGCTTGACAACCATAGCGGGAATCAAGCCCAGATAGTGTCCAGAAACGACAAACTTGAGCCATGAGTTAAGTGCATGGGAAACGCGAATATCCTTAGGAAGTGAACTAAAACTTAAGTGAATTGGGCCGTTCGCTCTTACGCAAAGTTGAGGATTTTTGACTGTTGGTTTGAGACCAAACTTCACACATGGAGAAAGGAAATTTTCCTGCACACATTCATATAACCGTGGCCCTGAACACGTATGACCGTTGATCTGACACAGGCTCTCCACGGTCGAACGGCTCATCCAACCACACTGAAATCATGTCCTGGCATGGATCCATTGTCAGGGAGTGTACCCCATGACGTAGATGAGCAGTGGGCCTCCCTATGAGCCCTGTTCGTTAGAAACAACCGCCCGCAGGGTAGAAGTATAGTATAAAGTGGTCCTGGGGCCATTTACATCACATCTGGGGCTATAAATTGCCCTCATTTCACTCTCTCCCTCTCATATACAAATTTTGCAAACCCTAGGGGAGAGAGAAGAGAAAAGAGAGAAAAGAGGAAGAGGAAACTTGATATCCATAGAAAGGATTGATATCTAGAAGTACTGAGTAGAGAAAAATAAGTCCAGATCTGGCATCTAGATCTGGATGTTTGGTGAAATGATGCAATTTTTTGCTGAGCTCTAAATGATATATCTGAGGTTCCTCACTTCAAATTTTTTTTTTTTTTTGTACATAAACATCTTGATGTTTATAAATCTTGTCAAAATTTTGCTGTCTATATGTCAGATTCAAAGATGATCCATACTATACATATCTGTCTGTCGATATTTGGGCTAATGAAAAATACTCATATTCGATATGACTATCGATAAGTCTTGTGCATTTTTGATTAAATTGATCAACTATTGATATCATCGATATCCCTTCAGAATGCGGAAAGTTACAAGATCGAGACTACTATCGAAGCTCTTGCCAATAACATCGAATGAGGATCATCGATATAATCGAAAGCAAGTTCGATAAAATCGAAGTCTGCCGCCCGATAAAAGGAGGTCGGGCGGAAAAATCTTATTTTTCTGGAAAAAGCTTTCTGTTTTCATTTCTACTCAAATCCTCGGTCAGAAGACCATTGGTGGGTCTCAGAAGCTTCTCAAAAATGGGTATTATCCTTCCATTCCAGGGTCTATCTCACTTTTAGTCAGGTACTTTCTGAAGAATTTTGTCCTCTTTAAATCCCTCTTATTGCCCATCCTTACCTTTACCTGTCTCGTACACTGAAAAATCATGAACAAAGGGAAAGGTAAGTCTTTTCACTCGTTACAATCAAAGAACATGCAATCAGAATCCAGTAGGCGTCAACCTATTCTGATAGAAGGACGTCCATTCACCATTGTTGAACGTCTAGTGCTCAATAGTGCTATTGAATCTTTTGGAGTGGACTTACTTTTGGAAGTAATAGGTTGGTAGAACATCCTCAATCTTGGAGGATCGTATCAACTAGGGGTGATCCAAGAATTCTTCAATCACTGTCATGTCACTAGTAATGATCCCCCTAGCATTCACGTCGAACTTGCACATTACTCAAAGATTATCACTCCGATCACCCTGGCTCATCTTCTAGATCTTGATGTCACTCGGATTCCAGTGACTAATAGGAATCTCAACGGTTAGGTGTATGGGGAGAAATTACTCGTGCATTATGTCAAGGCACTACCATTCCACGAAATGATGACAATTTGCTTCACATCAACTATCTTGGACCCACTTTCAAAATTCTTCATAACATTTTTGGGTCTAATGTATATCCCTATGATGTCGAAGAAAATCATCTCTCTCCATTTATGATCAATGTGCTGTATGATATACATCAAGAAAATCAAGTGTGCCTGCCGACTCTTCTCCTCAAGCAAATCATTCGTGTAATCCAAGGCAATTATCAGGAGAAATTGTGCTTTCCCGTACTCATATGCAAATTAGCACATCATGTGGGGCTTCCTGCCACATCTGATGTTGTGTATCCTGAAGCATGGTTTGACAGTAATGTAGCCCAGGAAGCACAACAACTGTGTCTCTCTTCGTCTCCCCCTAGGCTTTGCTTTCCCATGCCAAGGGGTGTCCAACATGCTCAACCATCGACTCGGCCTACACATGGTTTGACAGTAATGCAACCCTGGAAGCCCAACAACTCTGTCTCTCTTCGTCTCCCCCAGGCTTCGCTTTCCCATGCCAAGGGGTGTTCAACATGCTCGACCATCAACTCAGCCTACACATGGAGGGTCCAATCATACAGTGATGGTCAGCCTAGAGTCAATCACGAACCGCCTGACTCATCATCTAGAATGACACCTTTTGAATGGGATGGCAGGGATGGAGGAACGGTTGTACAACTGTGAAAGGCGCCTCACCACAATCGAAGAGAAGGTCGACGTCCTCTAGCACACTACTCAATAAATGGTGGACTTGCTTACACAGAGCAATCCTCGTGGACATTGAGCTCATGTCGAGGAGTACAATTGTGGACGGATTACCGAGCATGTCTATTTTGCCCTTACTAAATACTTTATTGCAAAATCTTTGGGCAAAATTTTTTTTGGATATTTTTATGACATTTTGATTGGGATAACTGTTAATTTACTACTGTCTGGGGCAGTAAATGTTTTGGATAATGGTGGAAATGGCTGATTCTGTCATTCTTATACTTTAAAGTTCCCCTGGTTTATCAAGTTTCTGATATGGTATGCATGTACTGTTCTTTACTGATTATTCTATCTGCTATATCACTGTTTTATCTGATCGACTATGCATCCATACATTCTGAAATTGATGTCTGCTTAAAACTGAGTTAATTATTATACATCAATTGATCTGCTTCTGCCTGGTCGGTTCTCCCAAGTAATTCACTCTTCAGTCAATATCACTTGATATATCTTTGTCAATGACTGACAAAAAGGGGGAGAACATTTGCAAACACCCCGACGGAAAATTGTGTAACTGCTTGAATGGTTGTGCATGTGTTTAGGGGGAGCAGCTGAACAAGAAAGTGGGAGCAGCTACTGGTTGTGTACATGGGCTAGAAATTGTAAAATTGTGTAAAAAGTATGTACACACAATTTAGGGTGTGTTTGTCTAGAGTATTCTAGGGTGTTTTGGGTTTTCTTCACGTAATTGATAAGGGGGGAGATTGAAAGTGCCCTGGTTTGTCAAGTTATATGGGTGTTGAGTTAGATTGTCTACAGAGCCTAATAGGAAGATCAATTCAAGCGTCTGCCTCAATCAGATGTGTGCAAACTCGCCACAGGTAAATTTAAAGCCTCATATCCCATGTCCCAAAACACCAGGTGAATAAAACCCTTAAAAATAAGTTAGAAAATCATAGGGTTTTATGGTGAGAAAACATTTTTAAAACAGGAAAATCTCTAAATTTTTCTTGCCTTGTCGATTTTATCGAAACACCCTCGATATGATCGACCTGCGTTGTCGAGTCCTCGATGCTTCATCGATACCATTGAAAAGAGGACCAATTATGTCAAGCAACCTCACAACATATCTGGACGAATTATCGATGTGTCGATACACTTATCGATATCATCGATACTCAAATCTCGAGCTCATCAAAAGTGGCTCGATAAGATCAATAGGCAGATTTTCGGTGCCCTGTTTTTAAAAGAAAATCTCAAATTCCTTCGATATATCGATGCTCTTCCTGATATGATCTTAAATCAAATATCGATATATCGGAAGACCATCGATGATATCGATTGTGGGCGTGCATTTCTTCTAGCAGAAATTTCAAGTTGTTTTTAACTTTGATCGGGGGCCATTCAATGAAATCGATATTCATATGTCGATGATATCTAGGCCAAGTCGATTGCATCGAAACTGGACACAAACTGTCCAGCAAGCTTACTGGTAAATCTATAGGATTTATCGATGCATCGATACTGCCTTCGATATCATCGATAGACAAATTCCGATGACATCGGCTGACCCTCGATCATTTCTTAAAAAATTGAAATATTTCTTGTCAAGTATCTCTCATTTTTTCAAGTGTCGATGGATCAAACCTATCATCGATGGAATCAGAGTTTGAAATCTGATGACAACGACAAATTGTTTCGATTCATCTACCAACTAACAAAAGGTTTCAAAAGTGTATGACTTTGAGTTTGAGTCATCGAGCAGACCATCAATGCTATTGAGTGTATATACTCGATGATATCGAACCTGCTCGATGATATCGAACTCAGTCATAAATGTGACCGTTTTATAACCGTTGGAACCTTTTGCCTATTTATAGAGGACTTATCTATTGTTGCTGGAAGAGAAAGCAGAGAGAGCTATTGAGTGTTTAACCTTAGATCATATACCCAAAGCCCTTTCTCTTAGGGAAGTTCATCCTCCAATCCACCCTTACCATTGATATTCAATAGAGTGGATTGGGGAATGAACTTCCACATTCAATGATCCTCTAGCTACTACCTTAATGGCAAATCATTAAGCTGGGATGACTTGAATGCCTGGATGATTGGAACTACTCTATCTTCCTTATAGGAAAACCTTTAGAGAGTAGGATTCCATCATAACCTTGACCCAACCCATCACCATATATCGGTACATCTTTTGTGTTGCGGATCAAGGGAGCAGAAGACTCTTCGTCGACAAGGAGGAGGAGATCTTCGGCATTGTGCTTATCGGGACTCATCAACTTATTTGTAAGTATCTAGAGTCCAAGAGAACACTTGTGATCATTCATTTATAGGATTGAGTCTTAAGTGGTTCTCACCCTTTGAAGTCCTCAAGGAGGCCTCCGGCGGGAGTGTACGTGGTGGGTGCGTTGTGTGGACCCTTGCTCTATGGAGAGCATAAACATCTGGTTGAAGGTGAACCAGAAAAACCTTAGGTTTGAGGTCAACCATTGTGAAACCTCGGGTTTGAGGTGAACCGTGTAGAAACCTCCAGTAGGGTCTTATGGAAGATCCTTGGCCAGTGTGCCTAAAAGTGGGTGTGTTGTGTTGACCCGTGCTCGTGAGAGCATAAACAGTTAACCTCAGTGTAGGTTGTAAAGGTTGAAGGTGAACCTGATTTAAAACCTTAGGTTTGAGGTGAACCACTGCGAAACCTCCTTAGTGAAATCCGGCACACTCAAAGGCTGAGTGCGTCTGCTGGGAGGAGTAGACTGATCGTTGAACCACTATAAAAATGACTGTGTTTGAGATTGCTATTCTTCTGATTATGTGATTTACTTTAATATTTGTATATCTAAATATCTGAAATCACACCTCACACACTTACATAGTCATATCCATCATAAATTGGTTTGCATATTGTTTACTTCTCAAGTAGTTTGTGATTGGATCCTCTACCAGGCTTGGAAGCCTGTAGAGTTATTTTTGAGTAATCTTAATGTGTGTCTGTTGTTAGGATTAGTGTAATAGGATTCGAAATAAATTATAAAAACTTTTAAAAATCCTATTCTCCCCCCTCTAGGACATATTGGCATATCCTGACTTCAACTAAAGCGGTCTTCACCACAATTTCACGTAAGTGATGTTCGGAATCTCGGGAGTAGAGCTTTGCTCGATCCTTGAAATTCAGGGCGTTAGAAGTTAGTATCAGAGCATGAATTGGATTAAACTGGAGCTGGGGTAATAGACTAACATGACGCACTCTGACGCATTATGACTTAGGAAAGGGGCAATGGAATTTAGAGACAATATTAGAATCCCAAGGTTGTACCGATAAATGAGACCGAGCACTATAGCTTCTGAGGGACTTAGATCATTAGTAGTGACCTAAGTCGCCTCTGGGCCGTAAATTGACAGATTTGAGTCATCAGTTGACGAGTTTCGAACCAGAGACGAATCTAAAATATGCGAATACACGCCCATTGGACCACGATAAGTGGACCCGACCCGATTAAAACTCAAACCAACGAGTTTAGTGAGGCCCAGGGGGCCCCACAAAGCGTAAACAACCACTAGAGGGGGTGGCCACCACCGATCGGTGGGGGCACCTTCGGAATGTCCAACGGGGCGCGGTGACACCGCAGGATCGGCAGCGCATCGCTGGCCTGTCCAGTGGGGCACGGCAGCGCTGCGGGATCGGCGGCGCACCACCGCTGGCCCGATGGTGTGGGCCCCTCCACGTATGGAGGTCCACATACACGACCCCACCTCCCCTCCCTTGCTCATTTCTACCCATTTTAAGCCCACTACCCATCCTAAGCCTCTCCAAACCCCATGTTCACTCCCAAATCCTCATTCCTAAGCCTTTAAATCCCATCTCTTCATTGCTTTTCCTATTCACTACACCCCTCCACCTCTATCTTTCCAAATCATCTTTTTCATTTCTCCCTTTTTTCTCATTTGGGTACAAATCCAACACCTAGGGCTCCTAAAACACTCACCTTCTCAAAATCCCTTCTTGCTATATCCCTTCCACCTCCATGGCCCTTTTCGAGATAGTGGCTACTATTTTCTCCATTACTCCTTTCCCTTATGGGGTAGAAGAGAGTGGCCCCGGACGAGGCCGGGCCAAGCCGTCCGACTCGTTCCAAGAAGAAGGCGAGTGATGAAGCAAGTTCGAGCTCCGAATGGAGGTCGAAGCGGGACCTCGACCCTCAAATCCTGATAGAGAGATCTCTACCGGCGGGCATTGAACTTGATAAGTTTTGCCATTGATGAGTTATTTTTGAAGCTCACATGGATGAGAAATTGTTTGGGATGTATCCAGTGATCGACCACCTCTTAGAGAACTGATGGGGCCCCATATTTGAAGAAAAGAGCATGCTAGTGAGGGCACGGTGCGGGCCTTCTATGCACACATAAGAGACCCAACTCTTGATCCTCTCCAGTTTACCATCCCGTTGGGGAGAACAGAAACCAGGGTTGATGTGGACATCATAGCCCGCATCATGGGAGTGGAGTGTTGTGTTCTGCATGCCAGTGAGATTAATCTCACTAGTGGGTGGGAGAGAGATCGCCGCACTCGCTTCCTTTGCGACCAACTCATGAATTAGAGGCGAGAGAACAACCTCAAAACAACACGCATGATGGATGATTACCGCCTGCTCCTCCATATATGCACGTACAATGTGTATCCCATATGGAGCAACCGCACGGAGTGCACGAGGTTCATGGTGGACTTCCTGTACCGAGTAGGATAGGGAGAAAAGGTGTGCCTGCCCACTCTTACGTTGACCCAGATAGTTAAGGCAGCACAATCCACTAGGGGGGGACTTGTCCCTTCCATTCGGCCGACTAGTTTGTAAGATCGCCCGTAACTTTGGATTCGGGCTCCACATGAACAATCTCGCCCCTGTCCAATTCATCAATGAGACTACCCTTAACAACATGAAAATAGGTCCTAGACAACGCCAAGCCAGACTGGAGGAATTCGGGGATGAGAGTGAGGAGGAGACAGAAGAAGTGGAAGAAAGTGAAGAAGAGGAACAGGAGGAAGAAGTGGAGGCTCAGGACTCCAACTGGGAGCCTTCCACTACTCTTGACGACCGCCAGGACTGGGCCACCCAAGATGCTCGCCTGGCCAAGATCAAGGAAAATTAGGAATACCTGAAGAAGAAATTCAAGAGAATGTCCCGTACTCTGAAGGCCTCCATGTGCTGCATGCAGGATAAGGGAGCACCTCCACCTTCGCCAGAATTGGTGGATTAGTAGTGTAGTTTGTAGTTGCTTTTTTTGTAATAGCCTTGGATAAGCTTAGTTTGGATGATAGGAAGGTAACTGTTGAAGTCTTTTGTTAGTCAGCTGTCATGTGTTCTCTGTCATAGTACATGTAATGCCATATCATATGTAATTGTGATAAATTTTGTTTTATGAAATGCATGAAGCTCCTTTTGTTTAGTAATGTGTGGAATGTTTGGGAAAAGCTGATGATGTTACCCTAATTCTATAAATATTATACCCTATGTTGTATATTGGGAATGCCTCCTAAAACCACTCGGAACATGACACATCTCCCACCTGGCGGGTTGGTTGACGGGACCCCTTTTCCGAATGATAGCCAACAGAGCCCTAGTTTAGGTCCAGGCAGCAAGACAATACCAGACTAGCAACCGGCCACCGGCCCTACAGATGGGCTAATGGCAAGTGCGCCACCGATTCTAAGTCAGAACCATGTTTCTTCGTCGGTGCCACATATCCTCAGACAACCCCTCCCCCAGATAGATTGGAGCAAAATGATGCTCTTGATGCAACAACAACAACAGGTCCTAGCGACTGTAGCGGGGCCATTGCAAAGAATATGAATGTGGCCCCACCAATGCAACATGTACAGGCTACTGGGACAATGACTTGCAAGTGTCCTATTTAAACATTTTCAATGCCTTCGTCCTCCTATGTTCGCGGGTACCCATAGACCCGAGGAGGCCGAGTATTGGTTGGATAGAATATCCAAGATGTTAAGGCCATTACACTAATCTGAAGCGGAATAGGTCGAGCTTGTTACATACATGTTCGAGAAGGAAGCTAGCCTATGGTGGGACAGTGTCCTACGAACTATTCCTATAGGGTTTGTGTCGATGTGGGACGGGTTCGAGGTACGCTTCCACGAGAAATACTTTCCCCTCACTTATCGCAACGAGAAGAGGGAGAATTCCTCCGCCCTAGGCAAGGGGGAATGACAGTAGCAGAGTATGAGAACCGCTTCATGGAGCTAGCTAGATATGCTCCCCTGATTTTGGCTAATGAGCCGACGAGAATGCGGCGATTCTCGAAAGGGTTGCGGGATAACATCTGCACCAAGATGTGTTGTGCTAGCATTCCCACATATGTTGAATTAGTGAACATGTCCCTATAAGCTGAGTAGGACGATGAGCGGGTGTCCCAAATATGCTTGCCAATGGGCCCAAGGCCTAGGCCTGAATTGCAAACCCGGTCGTTTCTTGGCAAGAGGCCACATATGAACTCGCCCCCAAGACCAATGGCTCCGCCGGCTCAGTAAAGGCGTTCCGATCTTATGTGCACCTACTGTGGCAGAGCGGGCTAGACTGACCCCTTCTGCTTTACCAAGATGAGGGATAACGGCTACACGTCGCCTTAGAGGGTCAACTGCCAGCCACCACAAGCTATTTCAGCCCCACCTTTATGATTTGTGGCACCGGGGCAACCATACAACCAACCTCCTCTATCCTGAAATAGGCCGTCTCAACGGCCTATGACAGCGCCACCTAATTGCCAGCAACAATCTCTTGTACATGCACCCACTGCCGAAGTAGTTGAATCAGCGGTTACAGTACCGCTAGCATTTGAAGTCACTGCCCACATCCAAGGTACACCTGTAATCCTTTTATTGGACACCGGGTCCATTATTTCTATGGTAGCATGCTCTATAGTCAAGCAATTAGGGTTGGACACTACCCCTATGATCGGGGTGAGAGTCATCGCCGCAATAGGAACCTTCTCAGATGCCACTAAGCTTTGTAAGAGTTGTCCGATAAACTTAGGGAGCAAAGTGGTGTGCATTGACCTGATTATAACCAAGATATATCATTATGATGTCATCCTCGGCATGGATTAGCTCACCGAAATGAAGGCAGAGATTGACTATGAAACCAGATTGGTGACAGCCCATGAGCCAAAGGGCACAACCTTCACCTTCCCAGTTCAGGTCAGTTATCCCTTCCGGGTCCTTTATTATGCTTCCCTATTGGAGAATTATGATGGTCCGTCACTTGGGGACATGCCAATGGTCCAAGATTTCACGGAAGTGTTCGGGACGATCCCTAGCTATCCCCTCAGCGCAGGATCGACTTTACCATCGAACTTGTGGCTGATGCATTGAGCCGCAAGAAAACTATGGAATTTGCAGCCCCACTGATGGTGGGAGAGTGGAATATGGTGGAGTTCATGCGAGATTTCGAACAGATGCTGACAGTGGAGGAGCCATTCGAGAGCGTCGCACACTTCCACCTGCAACCACTTATTGATGACTAAATCATTGTGGCTCAGAGAGAAGATGAGTTATTGTTGAAGATGAGAGAGCGTACAAGTGACAGTGAAGAATCAGAATGGAGGATTGACTTAGATGGAGGTTTGTGGTATCGTGGCTGCCTATGAGACCCGAACCATTACGACTTGAGGAGAAAAGTTTTAGAGGCCGCTCACAATTCAAAGTTAGCGATGCATCCGGGTAGTATGAAAATTATCGAGATGTGAAGCGTTCGTACTAGTGGGACAACATGAAGGACCAAATAGCAGACTTTATGTCCCGATGCTTCACGTGCTAGCAAGTTAAGGCCGAGCAACACCGACCCCCTGGTTTACTTCAGCCCATGCCCATAGCCGAGTGGAAGTGGGATTTCATATCTATGGATTTTATTTTCGGGTTACCAAAGACAAGAAAGGGGCATGACTCCATTTGGGTGATTGTGGACCGGTTGACAAAGTTGGCCAATTTCCTCCCGATTCGAGTTACTAATTCGGTAGATGACCTGGCCAAGCTATACATTAAGAAGATAGTACGACTGCATGGAGTTCCTCTAGAGATTGTGTCGGACCGAGACACACGATTCACATCTATGTTCTGGACTCGAATATAAGATGCGATGGGGGTGAAGCTGAAGTTAAGTATTACCTTCCACCCACAGACCGATGGGCAGACGGATCGGGTAAATCAAATACTCGAGGCATGTTACGAGCATGTGTACTTGACTTCAAGGACAACTGTGATGACTGTCTCCCATATGCCGAATTTGCTTATAACAACAGTTTCCAAGAAAGCATTGGCATGGCTCCTTACGAAGCCTTGTATGGACGCCCATGTCAGGCTCCGCATACGCAGATACGAGATGCAGGTAGTTGGAATTTGAAGTTAAGGACCATGTATTCCTTAAAGTTTTCCCAATGAAGGGAGTACTTCGTTTTGGTATGAAAGGGAAACTCACGCCGAGGTTCATTGGGCCATTCTAGATTTTAGACCGAGTGGGTGTAGTGGCGTACCATCTCGCCTTACCCACGCCACTCGCAGGCGTACATAACGTATTTCATGTGTTGATGCTAAAGAAATATGTTCCCGACCCTACTCATATTATCAACTGGGAGCAAGAACAACTAAGAGAAGACGCCACCTATGTATTGCGGCCCACGCGTGTTCTAGATAGGAAAGAGCAAGTATTGCGCAGCAAGGTCATCTCACTCATAAAAGTGTTATGGACACACTACACCGACGAGGAGGCTACTTGGGAAATGGAAGCTGAAATCCGTAAGAACTACCCACAAATCCTCGAGGAGTACTAAAAGGTACAAATTTCAGGGATGAAATTTTTCTTTAAGGAGGGTAGATTGTAACGTCCAGGAAAAATCCGTATAAAGACCCGAGTACAACCTCAGGTAAAACAACCCAAGGACCGCATCTTGTCGTATAATTTAGACGAGATTTAGTTAAGTACTAAATAATCGATGGATTAAGCTTGGGCCGCCATTTTCACAAATGGGAAGGCCTAAAACCATGAGTACCATTGACTCAATCTCATCTTAAGACCTAGGCCTGTCGCTCTTGGGAGTACATTGAAACTCGGTAACGGACCTAGATCGCACGTCGAGGGGTCCAATGACTGTGAAATTATAGGAAGATGTCCATCCTACTGGGCTTGACGACCATCGAGGGAATCAAGCCCAGATAGTGTCCAGAAACGTTTAACTTGAGCCGTGAGTTAAGTACATGGGAAACGCAAATATCCTTAGAAAGTGAACTGAAACTTAAGTGAATTGAGCCGTTTGCTCTTACGCAAAGTTGAGGGTTTCTGACTGTTGGTTTGTGACCAAACTTCACACATGGAGAAAGAAAATTTTCTTGCACACATCCGTATAACCGTGGCCCCAATTGGACACGTATGACCGTTGATCTGACACGGGCACTCCACGGTCGATCGGCTCATCCGATCGCACCGAAATCATGTCCTGGTATGGATCCATTGTCAGGGAGTGTACCCCATAACGTAGATGAGCAGTGGGCCTCCCTATGAGCCCTGTTTGTTAGAAACGGCCGCCCACAGAGTAGAAGTATAGTATAAAGTGGCCCTGGGGCCATTTACATCACATCTGGGGCTATAAATTGCCCTCATTTCACTCTCTCCCTCTCATATACGAATTTTGCAAACCCTAGGGGAGAGAGAAGAGAAAAGAGAGAAAAGAGGAAGAGGAAACTTGGGGAGATCTCTGCAACAGTGGGAAATCTTCTCCTACGCATCCACGTTCCTAATCACCGCCTCCTTTCGCTACCCAAACCTCTTCCGGCTATGATTTCAGGAAAGAAATACCAACTCTAATATCGAGGTAGAGCTCCAGGATGGCTTTTCGTCAACCTAGCTAACCAATTTCATCATTTAGGTGCCCGACATTCCATTTTTGGAAACGTAGAATTTGGACCGAGTCTGAGTTAAGCATACTAATGAAAGGTGCGAACTATAAACGCTTAGGTTATAGTTTATCAATGCTTTCATGACAGTTAATGATTTATGTTTGTCTTGATTGCTACCGTATTGTCTTAAATACGTTGATTTCTATATGAGATACACCTATGAACTGTGATAAATAAATGATGCATCCTATGTGTTTGTTGAAATGTTTAATTGAGCAATAGAAAATGATTAGTGCTTGCCATGATTACTAATCTAGGATTCATCATTGTCATATGCATGTAGATTTCTCTGTATAAAGAATTGATAAAACACATGTTGTAACTAACACAGTCTATGTGTTTGATAAATTGTCTAAATGAGAAATTGTTGATGAATTGTATTTACTACGAGTATTAAGGTAAGATTCTTCATTGTTTTATGCGTATGTATATTTTCCTTTATGAAATCAATTGATAAATGCATGCTGTATAGCATGGCCTATGTGTTTGATGAAATGCCCACATGAGAAATCCACATGGATTGTTTGTTGAATGCTGGGATAAATATTGCATGTGATTGTTAGCCGCATTTGAGTAGGATTGGGGCTACAAATGTAGCCCAGGCAATCGGTAAAAGTCCTTGTTTGGATGGCCGATTTAGTCTTGCCACCTTGGGTAAACTCGATGAATACGAGTCGCACGACGATTATCGATAATGGCTAGGCCACGAGAGGCACTTATGTGCTCCATGTCGATTAAGTTAGCGTGCGCCAGTACCAATCGAGCTTGCTTAATGAACCGATTAACTTATTGTATGTTTACCATGTATGGACGTGACTGTTTGAATCTAAGGTACCCCTCACTAATGTAAAGATCCACTTTAACCATGGTACCACGATCCACTAAGACTCATGATCCGGGCATGGTGGTATGGGACACCGTGTCCGAGCTGTCGGCCTACGCTGGGGTGACGAGCCTCCCCGTAGTGACAATTGACAACTAAGACTCGTGAGCCGGACATGGTGGTATGAGACACCGTGTTCATGCTGTCGGCCTACGCTGGGATGACGAGCCTCCCAGTAGTGACCGCGAGCACAACTTCTTGCAACTTGTCTATTGTATGCATTTACCTAGGAGTGACGAACCTAAATGGATCCAGAACATAGGAGTATGACCACTGTTGTTGTCCGATGTCAAATGTTCGATTTGGGGCCAGCATTAAAAAGGGAGGTACCCTAGCTTCCCAAACTTGCTGTATGAATGAGCCTAATTAATTACTTGACTAACACGACCATGCATCACACTGCATTAGTTAGGATGTGCTAAAAAGGCGTTGGAGTTACACCGTTTGAGGAAGTGTTGTCATATGCGAAATAGGTCGTCGGAGTTGCGTGTGAGAGAGCATTGATGGGTGAGAGCATGTATCATTACTTGCACCCCATTCCTGCATTAAAAAGAGTAGTTAGGAAGTGATTATTATGATTGCTTTATCATTACTGCTTTGATTGACTTGATAACATGTGTAACTTTTGCCTTATAAAACCACTGAGTTGATCAGTCACTCCCACTCTAGAACGGTGTTTTAAAACACCAACCAGATGCTGATTTAGATGTAGGTACAGACGACGTCTATACTCTGGAGTAGGACTTCTTGGATGAGGAGGAGGAATTCTCCTACTTCCAACTCTCGAGCGGGTCGATGTAGACCATAAACCATTGCGCAGGGGACACTGGGCATCAAGGCTTGGTTGAACACATTTACCCTACCACTTTTTGTACATTTTGAAACTATACATGTATATATTGAACCCGGTTATGTACTCATACTCTGGAAGAAATTTTGTGAAACATCTGCATACTTACATAGACATGTTTTAGAATTCTGCACTGGCTTAATTTCATTAAATCTGGAGTATGATGTGTTGTTTAGTATAATCCCTTGCATGCTTAATTCATGAAAATGAAAGAAACTTGAATATCATCATCCATAAGACATAAGTGATGTTCGGAATCTCGGGAGTAGAGGTTTGTTCGACCCTCGAAATTTAGAGCGTTACACCAGCCATCCATGATGGACGTCCAACTGGTGGACGTCCAGCATGGGCTGGCCGTCCTTGGCTAGGCCCACCATGATATATGTTTTTCATCCACGATGTCCTTCCCCATTTGGGTGGCTGACGTGGAGGTTGGGTCCACCTTAGGTGGACGTCTCATGTGGGGCCCACCTTGGACATGTGGAGCCCACCTTTGATGTATGTGGCCAGGCCGTCCCACCCTTATGTAACGACTCGGAAAATTTCGTACAATGGCCCGAGTACCACCTCAGGCAGAAATCACTTAGGATCAAATCCTTTAGAAATTAGACAAAGTTAACTAAGTGTTAAACTAGATTGCATACGAAATCTGCACGAATCACTTTAAATACGATCTGCAAGACCCAAAACTTGTGGAATCGTTGACGCTACATTACCCTAAAATCTAGGATCAATCTCATTACCCGTCTATTCTTTGAAGCACATGGAAACTTCGTATTAAATCTGGACCGCACATCGAAAATTCGAATAATATAAGGTTATAGAATTAGGACCGCCTTGTTGGGCTTGATAACCATCTCAGAGATCAAATCCAGATAGTGTCCCACGGCTATTCGCTTGAGCCCGGAGCGAGGAGTGTGAGAACACTTCGTTTTCTTTAGAAATCAAATCTCATTTAAGTAATCTGAGACTTATTACTTGCGGGCCTGATATAAGCAATCAGACCGTCAGAATCTGACCCAAATACACCCTCGGATCAGGAGAAATTTCATATACATGGCAGTGTACTTGAAATCCCCGATCGAGTTTCAGTGACCGTTGAACTAAATTGGTCCGCCACGCGTGATCTGAGAATTTGACTGGAACAAAAACTTAACTCCACCTAGATCCAAGGTTGGTGAGCTTAAGTCCGACCACACACAAAAAAGGGGCCTCCAGAAGTGCTCCGTTAGATCGAAATGGACCCACTTTGGATATAACCTAAGTATACTTAGACTCTGGGTCTATTTTGGTGATGTTTTATGCTATATAAGGGCCTTAAACACTCTCTCATTCAGCCCATACGAATTTGAGAAAACCCTAGGAGAGAGAAGGGAGAAAAGAGAGAGAAAGTGTAAGAGAAGTGGGAGGATCTCCCTGATACTCTACCCTGCCACTATACGAGCTTAACTACCTCCTTCTAATCGCTTTCCCGGTGATTACAGCTTCATTTCTAGGTAAGAAACCCTAACCCTAATCTGATTTAGGGTTTTAATTGATTCAATTAGAGAAATAGTTAACACTACTTGTGATTTAGGCTGTTATACTGTCGTGGAAGAAGCCTTAGCATTCCTAACAAATTTATTATGCTTCTACGGCGTAAGGTGCGGACTTTAGACGTATAGGTTATGGTTTTCAACGTTTTCAATGTCAGATAATGGTAGATTCATGATCTGGGTGTTATTGTACATGCACAATCTGATGTTCATTTTGCGTTTCAGTTGCGTATGCAATTTATGGCAAATTGTGTATTTAGTATATTTGTAGAAAGTACCGTATACGTATAAATTTTGAAAGTGTGTTTGCCATGATTAATTACTGTATGAACATGCTATATATGTGTATAATACTTACTTGGCGAAAGGGTTCGCCCTAACACATATTTTCGCTAGTATACGCTATGTATGATGAAAGAATGTATTCTAAGTGTTTGTGAAAATGTTTGTAAGAGTAAGTACTTAGATGATTGTGCTTTAGGTAGGTGTTGAGATAGGATTCTCAACTAACTTAGAGATGTATATGATTTCCACCATGTTGATTGTCTAATTTAACCGCTTACTTATAAAATATATGTGTTTGTATTTCCTGTTTATTTTGTGCTATATGACATGCTTTATGACATGCTTGTTAACATGCTTGAAGTATTTTGTTTATCCTGCTTACTCTACATGCTTCTGGTTAAGGATTGATTGTGATTGGGGCTATGATTATAGTCCAGACAATCGGTAATAGACTTGAGTTCGTGGTTGAGATTCATTCACCACGTAGGATGTGTTTGATGATCTCGAGTCGCACTTCGGTTGGCGACAGTGGTCAGGCCACGCGAAGTGTTTATGCACTTCATGTCGTTTAGTTGGTTGTGCGCTCGTGCTAGTCAAGCTCGTCAAGTAACCCGATCTGTCTAATGTATGTTCACCATGTTTGGACGCTACTGCTTGAACCTAAGGTACCGAACTCACTAGTGGAATCCCGTTAACCTTGGTACCTCGATCCGCTAAGACTCATGAGCCAGACATGGTGGTATGGGACACCGTGTTCGAGCTGTCGGCCTACGCTGGGGTTATGTGCCTCCTCGTAGTGACCAGTGAACAACCCATACTCGTGAGCCGAATATGGTGGTATGGGACACTGTATTCGAGTTATCGTCCTACACTGCTTTGATGGGTGATGGGGAAGTGGTGCAACGATTCCGTGTAACAGCCCTGGCAGCCCTGACCATATCCGATGTAGTAACCTCGAGCATACTCTGAATCTGTGGAGAGGCGACGAGCCTTCCCGTAGTAAACAGAGTATAAACTAGGCCTGTATTGATAAGGTGATGGGAGAGTGGTGCAACGATTTCGTGTAATAGCCCTGATAGCCCTTGTAGCGACCTAGAACTGCATCATCGTATGAGATTATCTTGGATTGACGACCCTAGAATGGATCATGTTTGAGAATAATACAAGGGAGGTACCTTAGTTTCCCAATACTGCTAGTTGAAATGGACTAATAACAACTCGGTAATTATGCTCATTATCACATTGCATGTGCCTGGAAGATGTGGAGCACTAAGGGATGAACGCGTGCCGCAAACGTAAGATGGTGCCGTATGAGGGTGGTTAGGTGAGGGGCATGCATCACGACTGCATTTCATACTTGCATTAACAAGAGTACTTAAGGTTGTTGATTGTACTGCTTTATCATTACTACTTGACTGATTTGATAACATGTTAACCTATGCTTTATTGTTCCACTGAGTTAGCTACTCACTCCCACGTTACAGGACGGTGTTCTGGACACCCACCAGACTCTGTCTTAGATGCAGGTACCGACGATTCACAGGAGGCTGACCCTGATTACTATGATGATCAGGATGAGTTCTCTTACATGCAGTTCTCCGGCGGCTTTGCTTAGGCTATCGGATTGACGGGGCTATTGGGCTATCACGACAGTTGGACTATTCTTTTGACATTTTGTTTCTGATTCAGTACATGTATATGATGACCCAGCGAAGTAATCATACTCTAATGACAGATCGAAATCGTTTGTTTTTTACACATCTATATACATCTTTCCGTCTTCCACTTGCGTTTTATACATTGATCTGGAGTATGGATTTGTTTTGGTATAATCTCACTTATGTTTATTGCACTAACACAGACAACATGTAATCATCATTATCGATGTTGCATAAGTGATGTTCTGGAACTCGAGAGTTGAGTTGCTACTCGACCCTCGATTTTCAGGGCGTTACACCTTGGGACGCCCATGCTTGGGCTGGTGCTAGGCCTGCATTCTAGCAGCAGGCCTACTTGGTATTGAGTGGTAAATGCCCTTTCTCCATCTGGTGGGGCCCCTTTTGATCATTACTAGCCCCTATGGGATTAATTCCCACCTATTTTGACTAATTTTTGGGCTTTAGCGGGCCCAAAATATTAAGTGGACTGAAAGTCCAGCCATTGGGCATTAAGTATACAATGTATGGCTGAATTTTTATTGGAATTGGGGGCCCACCACATTGTGGGATTTGGGTACTTATTGCTCACCTATTCCTTAGAATAATTTTTGGGCTCAATTGATGCATGATTGGGCCACCCATTGATGACCACTTGTGGGACCCAAACTTATACTAGATTTTGGGACTTTCTAGTGGGCCCAGATTGGGCTGGAATGTCCCACCTTGGCCAACCATATGTTAGGCTGACCTTCCACCATTTGCTGGACTTATGGGCTGAGGAAAAAAGTGATTTCGGGCCCTTGAATACCCACTTAAATTGTTAATTATTGGGCTAATGTAGTGGGGCCCATTTCACCCAACTTAAATATGTTTTTCAGCCATATAATTGTGTACATGGGCTGCTCATTAAGTCCATCTAAATGCTTGGATTTTATGGTCCTTGGGACTTGGGCTTTGGGCCCATGTGGTTGGAGTTTGTATTGGGCCCATCTTCTATGCCTTTTTGAGACTTATGTACATGTGGTTTGGATGTTGGGCTTTGGGCTTTGTAGCTTATGGTTTGTGGTTAGATGCCTTGGAAAATGGTGGTTGAAAGTACCCATTTGGACCCCTCTATGCCCATTGTATCTAAGTGTGGTTGAATGCCCACCTTAATCTCTTGTTAGACCCACTTCTTTATTACCTAGGCCCGTAGTTTTTGTGCGTTTTGTCTCGTGAGATACCCTAAGTAAATGGGCCCCCATGAGGTCATACTCCTCATGAAGGATTGGTTAAGTACTTACACCCTTCTTGGGTAGATAGAGAGTGATGCTTCTCATTCACCTCATCGACACCCTTATTCATATTCATGGCCCACTCCCATATGCATCAAATGCATGCTTAGTTGAAGTGTGATTTGCCATGGTTATGCCACTGTGTAGGACATGTTGGTATCCCCTGAGGGATAGAGTGTTCCCCTCTTAGCACGATAGATGCTTTGGATTGATGCATGGATGACTATGTGGCTCATGCATCTGACATTCATAGCATGTGGATATTCGCCCTTGTGATATCAGGGTCATAGCCTCCATAGGGTATCGTGGATGACTGTATGTGGACACCAGAAATGATACTTGAGCATTTGGGTCCATAGGATATCCCTGGGTGAAAGCCCCTAAATCTTCACAGTACCGAGGAGACACCTCAACGCCAAGACCAAGTGGAAATTATGAGCATCCGAGTGCCTTATACTGTTAGGCCGCGACTCCCACTGTTGTGAGGTCGGTTGAGATGGGGTTTAGCCTTACCCGCCTGAGTGAGGGAGCATAACTAGGTTGAGTCTGACCATCTCGTAAATGGGTCTGCTACCATCGAGCCTCGCTGGTGATTGGTTGTCCACAGGCGGGTAGTGAGGTCTCTTATGATTGTTTGACTATGTGGTTCTTGGAGAGCGGTAGTCATCCTGTAGTGCATTAGACCCCAGTGAATTCCTTATGATGGCACTCTACTGATTATGTGGACTGGATATATGGATTGGCATTGTGTTGCATTGCATTGGCGCCGGCTATATGAGCTTTGTATTGCATCACCTTGGCATGGCGCCTAGCACTTAATGCATTGCATAGCCTTAGTACCACTTTCTGCATTCATATTTTAGCCTAAGTATGGCTGTTGGATTTGGATTGATCATGTTCCTCATATGCATCTATGCACCATTGTCACACACCTTCACTGCCCTCTAAGCTTTCTATAAGCTTAAGCACGATTGATGAGTACTGGAGATCCTAGGTCGACGTCGTAGCGGAGGAACTGCGGATTGGAGCGTGACCTGAGGACCCTAGTTACAGACCTTTCCTTCCCTTCTTTCTATATTATGTATTTCCTTTTGAGCCTTGTACCTATAAAGTTTAAATTCTTAGTGGATTTTAAGTGTGTTCCTTGTTTATTTTTGAGATTTACTTGCTATGATCTTGGGAATGCTCAATTGGATTGGAATTATGATATGAAAATCCTCCTTGTAGGATCCCAGGATCAGAACCTGTGCTAGGAGCCAAGAATGGGGTGTTACAGAGGCTGTTGCGGTCGGAACCAGTTATCGGATTCCTTGCGAGTCCGGTCACCAAGTCCGGAGCGTGACACCGGGAATCAAGGGATACCTAGGGGGAAACCTTTTCTTAGAAATCAACATATAATAAAAAATATATATTTTTTATTAGTGCAGAAGTACCTCCAGTTGCTGTACAATAATACTGGGAGCATAATTAAATTGTTCGACTGGTTCAGGAAGTAGTAGGCCAAGTTCTCGGCTGTACTACTACTCCAATTTATCATAAACAATATCTTGACTGGATCAATCAGCAATTTCCATTGCTTAAGAATTATCAACCTAACTTTAAACTATTTACAAGTGATATAGATTAATCGGCCGTAGAACACGTAGGTCGATTTACCATACAATGTGGATAAACGACCAATAATGAGTATTATAAATTACAACTATTTGGTCATTCACTCACTACGATAGCTTTCATATGGTATTCCAATCAGTCACTAAATTACAGAATTGATAATAAATGGAAGAAAATTTTCATGCTCAGTTCTTCTATAAGGATAAAGAAATTTTCATAGCCGATTTTGCTCGTTTTCGTCAATTGCGAGAAAAATCAGTCAAAAATTATATTGCTTGGTTTGAGAGAGAAAAACGCCGATGTAAGGTAGTCACGACCGAAGCAGATTTTGTCTAGTTAGCCCAAGATGGGTTAGAATTCAAGCTTTGAAAGAGGTTTATTGGGACAAAATTCAAGCATCTTTATGAATTGACCAGAAAGGTGTCTCAGTATGAGGCCCTACTTCAGCAGTCAATAAAAAGAATTTGTCAGTAATAACATATTATTATGACCCTAATAAAGATGTTGCAGTGACTAAAGTGGTGGCTAAATAATCATTCACATGCTCGACCTTAATTAAAGCAGAGGCAATGACATCCTCTAATAAAAAAAGTTCAAAGAATGCACACCTTTGATATTTCTCATGATGATGAAATCTTTGATATCTTATTTGTCGACAAATTTATCAAAATTTCTATTAACCAAAAGATTTCAATACCCGAAGAATTGAAGAAAATTAATTACTTAAATGGCATGGAACCCGGTCGCATTCCATTAATAAATGTGTTGTTTTCAGGAATGTTATTCAAGACAACATTGACAAAGGGTTGCTAAAGTTTCCTGAAAATGAAAAAGAAGCAATGTTGATTGATACTGATCCGTTTTTGTCCAATGTGGAGATCAATATGGCCATCATTAATCCTCAAAGACTAGTTCGACTATGACACAATATTGATCTTGAAACTCACATAGGTCAAGCCGAGCTGCGAAAGGATGGTGAGAGTGTGAAGCTTAAGCCTATAGTCGACTAGACCGAAGCACATCCGGGGACAATAATGTTAAATTATCAGCATTTTTATTATAAGTGTGCAAAGCCGACTTGATCAAACAAGAGATCTTATCAACCGAAATCTCAAGTAAGACAATCGATCAATCAAAATTATGAGGAAAGAAATTCTTTTTACCCACAAAAGGTCAAACACACCAACAATTACCCTATGTTTGTCCTAGGGCAAAGGATGATTAAATCTCGGCCTGTCCGAGAAGGAGTTTGGAAAAGGTTGAGTCATTTAAATTTTCCAACACTACCTAAAGGGATGACTTGTACTTAGAAACGATGTTGGCAAAGTGTAACGCCTCGTGTTTTCAAGACCCGAGTACATAACCCATTTCCCAAAAACCCGAGTGTTAATCTAAAAAGAGCCAAGTCCCATATATAATATTTTTAATTTACCATTCAAAGTTAGCGGTTAACATAGCATGGATAAATCAAATGGAAAGGAAATTTGCATTTTCATTTAAGTATATAAGAAGTGGCCCATAATGACTTATACAGCCAATGTCTCTAAAATTAACAATTATAAGATTTACATACATGAGAGATTTAAAAGCATATAAACACATAAACGAAAGCCTAAGATTGCGCAACTTCCTTGACAAGCACAACCACGCATCCTTACCATTATAATGGCTCCTCATCAGTCTGATCCTGCATATCACTCGAGCCACCTGTGCTACCTATACGGTTATATATTTGATGGATGAGTGGCCAACTCAGTGTGAATTCCTCTCAAGATTACATACCGCCGCATTAGGTAAGCATAGTTAAAAACAACAAGGCATTTAAAACAACACATAATGCAGTCTTTTAAATTGCATGGATGTGTGAATGTACATCGACCTGAGGATACTCATCCAGTTGGAATTGGGCTCGTCACCCATGCAATCATCGACCTAGGAATGCTCATCCAGTCAGACTTCGGCTCATCACCCAAAAATAGGCCGATAGTCAGTGGTCTGGGAGCTAGCGAAACGATACTCCGATAAGCCTAGGGCATGTGTTACAACATTTAGAATTAGCCACCCGTCATTGCCAATATGCTATGAATGCATGATTAGCCAAACCATTTGTAACATCCCGAAAAATTGAGGGTCGAGTAGTAACTCAACTCTCGAGTTTCCAGAACATCACTTATGCAACATAGATAATGATGATTAAATGTTGACTGTATTAGAGTAGTGAACATGAGTGAGATTAAGCTAAACAGTATATCATAATTTAGAGACAGTTAAATTTGCAAGCGGAAGACTGTGATAGATAGATAAAGTATATAAACTAAGATGAGTCTCCAGAGTATGATAACATTACCAGGTTAAATAATTACAAGTACAATCCTAAAATATACCAAATGTGTAATGTCATCTAGTCAACATCCCTGTACATGGCTCACGCGAAGCCGTCAGCATAGAATATACGAACAAGCATCATTGTCATTATACAAGTCCGGCTCCGCCTCAAGTGTAGCGTCACCATCTGTAATCAGACAAAGTCTGGTAGGTGTCCGGAACACCGTCTCGTAACGTGGGAGTGAGTAGCTAACTCAGTGGAACAATAAAGCATAGGTTAACATGTTATCAACTCAGTCAAGCAGTAATAATAAAATAGTAAAATCAAACACTCCTAACTACTCTTATTAATGCAAGTATGGATGCAGGTATGATGGATGCCCTCACCACACCCTCCCTCGTACGACACTATCTCACGTTCGCAGCATGCTTTCATCCCTCAGTGCTCCACATCTTCCAGGCACATGCAATGCATGATGAGCATGATTATTGAGTTTTTAGTTAGTCCATTTCAAACAGCAGGATTGGGAAACTAAGGTACCTCCCTTGTATCATTCCCAAACATGATCCATTCTAGGGTCGTCAGTCCTAGTTAATATCAGACGACGGTGTGTTTTCTAGGTCACTGCAAAGGCTGCCAGGGCTGTTACGTACAAAGGTTACACCACTCCCCCATCACCTCTTAAACGATTCATCACAATACAGAAACAGGCCTAGTTCATACTTTATATACCGCGGCAAACCCTAAGGCTCACTGCGATTTCAGAGTATGCTCAAGGTCACTACAAAGGGTTGCTAGGGCTGTTACGCACAAAGGTTGCACCGCTCCCCTATCACCTTATCAATGTAGGCCGACGCACGAATATAGTGTCCCATACCACCATAATCGGCTCACGAGTTTGGTTGCTCACTGGTCACTACGGGGAGGCACGTGGCCCCAGCGTAGGCCGACAGCTCGACCACGGTGTCCCATACCACCATGCCCGGCTCATGAGTCTTAGCGGATCGAGGTACCATGGTTAAAAGGGATTCCACTGGTAAGTTTGGTACCCTAGGTTCAAGCAATAGAGTCTAAACATGGTGAACATATATAAGACAGATCGGATTGCCTGACGAGCTCGGCTAGTGCATAAGCACTTCGCGTGGCCAACCACTATCGCTAACCGAAGTACAACTCGAGTTTGTCAAACACATCTCACGTGACAAATGAATCACAGCCACGAATTCAATTCTGGTACTGATTGTCTGGGCTATAATCATAGCCCCAAACACAATGAATTTCAAATAGTAAAACAGTAATGGATCAAGGTTCAAATCATACAATCAAAGTCTGATATTATCCGTTTAGGGCTGTTAGGGCTGTTGCAGGCATTCGTTGCTCCACTCCCCCATCACCCACGACAGATCATACAACGTAAACGTGAACTTAACATTTGCATTTCATAGATAAAATCATAAAAGCAGTTGAGCATGTTATGAAGCACAACACAAGCATGAGTTTGTACATATTCAATTCCTAATCACACAGCTATCCAAGGAAATCATACACATAGTTAAAAGAGTTGAGAATCATATCTCAACACCCTTATACATTACAATTTACTAACTACTACTCATTCAAACTTTGTAACAAACGCTTAGACTACCTACACCAACATACATGACATATGTTGATTACATAGGTATAAGGCCAAATCCTTTCACTAGGGAGTTACCCCAATCATCACACGCATACACCACGATGGATAGTCATGGCAAGCAGGAATCTAAGTTCCATATTCATTCAGTCATTTCCTCAAACACTTGGGCCACACATTTTAACATATATAGTGTATATTGGTCGTGGCGTGATTTAGGGCAAATCCTTTCGTCAAAGGGATATCGCCAATACAACAATCAATTATCCATGACAATTAGTCATGGCGAACACGAATGAGAATTCTATACTCATTCAGTCATTTTTACAAACACTTAGAATACACTATTACAACATACTTAGTGTATGTTAGCAAACATGTATTAGGGCGAATCCTTTCGCCAAATAAATATTTTATTCACATATCATATATTCATACTACAAATAATCATGTCCAACACACTTTCAAAATATATATGTATACGGTATTTTCTACAATACACAATTTCAACATACATAGTGTATATGAGCAAAACATGTATTAGGGCGAGTCCTTTCGCCAAACAAGTAATTTATCCATATATAATATATTCATACAACAAATAATCATGTCAAGCACATTTCCAAAATTTATACGTATACTGTACTTTCTACAAATACCTAGAGTATGTAGAATTCCATATTTTTCATCTTTAATTGAAACAGAAAACGGACAGCACTTTGTACATGTGCAATTGCATGCAGATCATGAATCTATCATTATCTGACATTGAAAGCATTGAAAACCATAACCTATACACCTAAAGTCTGCACCTTTTGTCGTAGAATCATAACAGAGTTGATAGGTTTGCTAAGCTTCCGTATTCGGCAGTTTGGCAACCTATAGAATGAAATAGGTTAGCTATTTCATAACCTACAACCTTCACGCTCCCAAACAGATCTAGGGTTAGAGTTTCTTACCTTAAAACGGAGTCGGTATCGCCGGAAAAGCGTCAAGGAAGGGGTAGTGTAGCCCGTGTGGTGGTTGGAAACAGTAGGAGGAAGATTTTCCCACAACTCTCAAGCTTTCTCTTTCTTTTTCTCTTTTCTCCTTAGGGTTTATCCCAAATTCGTATAGCTGTGAGAGAGGCTGCCTTAAGGTCCTTATATAGCCTAAAAACTCTCTGGAATAGACTTATGTTCAAGGTATACTTACATTATAATCAAATCGGCATTGTTTCAGCTCAAAAGAGGGTTTCTGGCGAACCTCCTTGAGCTAAACGTCGGACTTAAGCTCACTAACCTTGGATCTACGTAGAGTTATGTTTTCGTCTTGATCGGATTCCCAGATCACGCGTGGCGGACCATTTTCAGTTCAACGGTCAGTGGGCCTTGATCCGAAATTTCAAGTACATGTAAATGTTCCTGAAATTTTTCCTAATCCGAGGGTATATTTGGGTCAGATTCTGACGGTCTAGTTGCTTATAAAATGTACGCAAGCGATACGTGTCAGATCACTATTCAAGATATTTATTTTGTAAAGAAAACAGGACTTTTCACACTCCCTCGCTCCGGACTCGAGCGAACGGCCGTGGGACATTGTCTGGACTTGATTTCCGAAATGGTTGTCAAGCCCAGCAAGACAGTCCTAATTCCTTAACTTCTTGTTAATCGGACTTCCGACATGCAGTCCAGATCTGATACGGAGTTTCGAGATGCTCCCGAGAGCAGCTGGGTAATGAGATTGATCCTAGATTTTAGAGTAACCTAGCGTCAATGATTCTATAAGTTTTGGGTCTTGCAGATCGTATTTAAAGCGATTCTAGTTGATTTCGTAGCTAATCTAGTTTTGCACTTTGTTACTTTGTCTCATTTCTAAAGGATTTAGTCCTATAAGATTTCTGTCTGAGGTGGTACTTAGTCCTTTGTAGTTTGTATATAAAGTGATCCAAGTCATACTACTTAGCTAGTTTAAGATAGTATCTAGGGTGGAAGTACTTAGAAAAATTGAAAGATCAAGGTAGTGAAGGGTGGGATTTGTGAAGAAAATGGTTTGAAAATGGATTTGAGGCTTTAATCGAGTGTTTGAGAAGTTAAACCGGTGTTAGGTTTGACTCATCGCCTAAGGACGTCTAATTCTAGGTTGGGAAAAATCCGCGCTGTTACACCATTATTAGTCCAGTTACAGTCAGTTGGTTTAAATAAGCTTAAGGTCACTACGGGCTCGTCACCAGCGTAGGCCGACAGCTCAGGCATAATGTCCCATTCCACCATCTCTGGATCATGAGGCTACCACCTTAGGATGTTTAATGGAACCCAATCGACTAGTGGCCAGTCATATTCAGTATATGGGGTTTACCATCGCTTGGTTGCACGAAATAAAATGTCGAACCCATCTAGGGCAAATACTAAAACAAAGCCACGTAGGGCAAATATCAAAACTAAGACACATAGGGCAATTATTAAAACTAAGCCACGTAGGGACAATATCAAACTATGCGATAAGAAACTGTCATTAAAAACCATTGGACACAACAACCCTAGATGGTAGGCCCACATCAATGATCAATTTAAACCACCACTCAACAACCACTAAGTCGAAGGTCCATTATGATCACAACTAGTCGAGTCACATCTCAAGTATGGGTGTACATTCATAGGTGGGGGTTTTCCACTGATGTACCAGTTTAAGTCACATAAGCAATTCACAAATAATCCATAAGCATGAAATAAATATGCAGGATAAACATTAAGCATATAATATAACAATTCAATTCAAAAAATTAACACTTGTGATTATAAAATGGAGATATCAATTATAATTTAAAATAAAAACTATAACTTAAGCTAATAGGAAAATGGGAGGCTCAAGGGGAAGAATCATCACCTTATAGATCGGATTGCCATTAATGTTGCTAGGAAGCATGTGTGCCCTTAGAATCAAATCCTACCATGAATTGTAAAGTTGTATTGTTAGATCCAAGCTTTATACACTATTCATGGTTAAGGTCTTAGCCTAGGGTTTGGATTACATAGGTTTAGGGTTTTATCCATTAATCAAATCTTAGACTTTGGTTTAGGGTTTGAAACCTAACTCATATAATTCAATTTATAATAATATTAGAATGAGTTAAAGATAATTAATAATTGTCTATTAACAACACTAATCTTATAATAAATATCCTACTAATGACAAAATAGGAATAACATTAATAATGATAATTGTTAATATCAAGTATCTATAATAACTAATACTAGTAAAAATAACCTACTAATGGTTAACCATATTTAATAATTGCAATAATTATAGTAACGCTAATGATGATGTTAATTAATAATAGAATTATAATTGATGATAATAGTTACTGTTATGGAAGATCCGAGCCCCTTATAATTCTGAGGGCCGACGTTATCGAACCGATAACTACTCCATTCGACGCCCACGACTAAAGGATTCGCCAATGATTCGTAGAGGTGCCTCGGCCCTGAGATTAATGATCGGGAGAAAACTCGACTCAATAAAGTAGGCTCGATACTTTGCCTCGGACCTCGTGAAAGAAGTCTCTCGGAACGCGCGACTGGCGAGAGGCTAAGCCCACCAGATCGGCTCGGACTATAAACGCGGTTGCTACTCGATGAAGGCTTGTAATCACTTTGACTGAGGCCTCTTCCACCAAAAGGGCCGAGCCGAGGCCTGATCCCGAAAAGGGCGCTCCACGAGCTAAGCTTAGAAATACCATAAGTGAACGTGGTCGGTTACTTCGCTTGCATATATGCGTGATGTGCATAATATCCTACACGATCATCGAATTACGCATAGTATCTCCATGATCCGAAAATCCCATTGATTGAGTGAATCGCGCCGAGATTGATGAACCTCGACCGTCTAACAGTCAGGTATAAATATAATAAGACCCCATTGCTACAGGTACGCAAGATCTCACACCCTTTCTCTACTATTAACATAGACCAAGATTCCCTTGACCTGCTTAGGCATCGGAGGGTCCCCCGGTTTAGCCAGGGTCTCCTTTACTCACTCTCTGTGTAGGTTCAGGGTTCATTGGAGGTTCGTCTTGCTGAGTGGAGGATGGTCCAGATTTTGACATCAACATTTTTTGGTGCCGTCTGTGGAAATCTGATATAAAAGGTCAGGTTCCTATTCTCGAGTAGAATGGTTAGATGAAAGAAGAAAGCAGTAGTTGCGGAACTAGAGCCAAACGAGCAAACCCACTCCTCCTCGTTACTTCATGCCGAATCAGCCTCGAGGCCTTCCTGGCATTCTCGCAATCGAGCGAGTAAATATCGCGTTATGTAGGGTGAGATACAAGCCCTCCGTGATGAAGTGAACAATATGAAACAACAACAGGAGCCACAACCACACCTAGCTCAGGAAAATCCTGTTCTCGAACCAGTCGGTCTGGTCATGGAAGCCCACTCCGTGTTGGCGCCTCAGCATCCTCAGATGTAGGTTTCGGGTCAGAATCCTATTCCGACCCAAATCCGTGCCTCAACTCGGAACACTACAACTCAGGCTCCAACTAATGTTTCTGCCCCTTTAGCCTTGACACCGATGGATCTCTACCATCTGCTAGAACGAAGGAGAGGAAGGAGAACTCCAGAGATAGAAAACAACCGAGAGATCGTAGCGAAAAACAAGGACCCGTGGGAGAAACGGTTCGCAGAACTTAACGACAAGTTATTAGCTATGGAGAAGAAACAACAGCCGACGTCGGTTCCCACCGCCGTTCAGGAAATGATGGAAGAGATCGAACCTCCCTTCACCTCAGAAATTGTGAACGAGGTGATGCCTCAAAGGTTTTGGATACCTCCCGTCATCCAATACTCTGGATCTAGAGACTCATCCGAGCATGTGGAAGCCTACCGCTCGTGGAGGTAGATCCAAATGATGACGGATGCAGTGATGTGCCGGGGGTTCTCAATCACGCTCATGGGTTCCGTTCGGAATTGGTACCGGCAGCTCAAGCCAAATTCAATTATTTCCTTCGCAAAGTTGAGCCGATTATTCCTTACCCAATTCATAAGTGGTAGAAAAAGTCGAATGCCCAACACTCACTTGTTTGCTATCAAGCAAGACTCGAAGGAGTCGTTGAAAGACTACATCGTTCGCTTCAATGAGGAAGCATTATTAGTAGAAGACTATGATGACAAAATGACGCTCGCTGCTGTGTTCAGCGGCCTAAAAGAAGGGAAGCTCACTTTCTCTATTAGAAAGAACCCACCGAAAACACTAGCAGAACTTATTGTCAGAGCTCAGAAATACACCAACGCGGAGGAATTCTCCAATGCCCGTAAAAATGTCCAAGTGACAGAGCTGAGTGGTAAAGGGAAGAGGCCTACGAACGAGGAATCCCAGCCGTCCAACAAAGGGACCGATGACCGTGTCCCTCGCGATCGTTATCCAAGCAGAAGGCCGGAGGGAAAGTTCTGCTCCTACACCCCCCTTAACACGACCACCAAGTAGATTCTATTCGACATCCGAGGAGAAAAGCTGCTTAATCGACCTATTTGCATGAGAGCCGATCTGGATCATCGAGACAAGCGTAAGTATTGCCTTTTCCACTGAGAGCATGGCCACAATACAGCTGACTGCGTAGATCTCAAAGATGAGATTGAAGCCCTTATTCGGAAGGAACACTTGCGCCGATACACTAAGGAAGGAAAAGCCACTCGAAAAGGAAAAAAGGAACAAAGCAACCGAATAACGGCACAGAAGAGCCCATCGAAATTCGTACCATCTTCGGGGGCTCATCTGGTGGAGGAGATTCAAACAGGGCGTGGAAGGCTCACTCCTGGAAGTCCGACTAGAACATTACGTCCACCTAACCGAGCGGGTCAGTAAGGAACTCGGATCAACCCATGTACTTTGACCTTCACGGAAGAAGATGCGCGCGGAATTCAGCATCCGCACGACGATGCCCTGGTAGTTATTATGACCATAGCAAACTGTAAAGTATACCGCATCTTGGTTGACACCGGGAGCTCGGCCGACGTGATTTATTCTGAAGCTTTTGAAAGAATGGAGATTCCGAGGTCTCATCTCAGACCCGTGAAGACCCCTTTACATGGCTTTACCAGGGAAAGGGTAATCTCTGAGAGAGCCATCTCCCTCCCAGTGACTGCGAGAGAAGGATAACATTAAGTCACAGTTATGGTGGACTTTTTAGTTTTCAATGTACTATCAGTAAATAACGTCATCTTGGGCAAACCTTCCCTTAACACAATGAGAGCAGTCGTCTCCACCAATCACCTGATGATGAAATTCCCTGCTGAGGGCGGGATAGGCTACCTCCGAGGCTATCAGCGAGAAGCTCGGAGATGTTATGCAATGGCAGTAAAGAAGGGGTCAGTTAAGCAAGCACTCACCATCAATGTTCTAGACCCCAGAGGACCTGTAGAAGGCTCATCCGTGGAAGACCTGGAGAAAGTACCGCTCAATGAAGCTGATCCAAACAGAACCGTTCGACTCGGGACATCATTGAATCTGTCGCAACGGCTCAAAATATTAACATTCCTGCGATAACATAAGGACGTCTTCGCATGGTCCCACCAAGATATGCCCAGAATTTCTCCTGATGTCATGGTCCACAGGCTGAATGTGTACCCAGATCACAAACCTGTCAAGCAGAAGAGAAGACCATTCAACGCCGAGCGATACGAAGCAATAGTCGACGAGGTCTCCGTTCTACTCGAAGCCAGATTCATAGAAGAAGTGTATTATCCCAATTGGATCGCAAACGCGGTCCTTGTGAAAAAAGCAAATGGGAAGTGGCAGGTCTACGTAGATTACTCGAACCTAAACAAAGCTTGTCCAAAAGATAGTTTTCCGTTGCCTCGGATCGATCAGCTAGTGGACAGCACGGCAGGACACGAGTTACTTTCCTTTTTGGATGCATACTCCAGGTATAACCAAATTGCAATGCATCCCCCAGACAGGCAGAAGACTACCTTTATCACGAACAAGGGACTCTACTGTTACCGAGTCATGTCGTTTGGCCTGAAGAATGCTGGGGTCACGTATCAAAGACTGGTGAATCAAATGTTCTCCAAACAGATTGGACGTACAATGGAAGTGTACGTCGATGACATGTTGGTAAAAAGTATCAAGGCGGCCGATCATCTGATGGATCTTGGAGAAACGTTTGCCATCCTCCGAGAATATAGAAGAAGCTGAATCCCACGAAGTGCGCTTTTGGAGTCGGCTCAGGAAAATTCCTCAGGTTTCAAGTCAGTTAGAGAGGTATCGAGGCGAACCCCAATAAGCCCCGATAAGATCAAAGCACTCCTCAACATGAGTTCGTCTCTGACTGTCAAGGAAATACAATGCCTCATAGGGCAAGTCGCGACACTCGGACGTTTCATATCTAGAGCGACAGATAAATGCCTCCCATTCTTCCAACAGTTGAAGGGTCATAAGAAGGTAGAGTGGACGTCGGAGTGCGAACAGGCCTTCCAACAACTAAAGCAGTATCTGAGCTCACCCCCTGCTATCCAAACCTGAGGAAGGCGAACCCCTGTTCCTCTACTACGCGGTCTCGGCCTCGGTAGTTAGCTCGGCCCTAATCAGGGAGGTCGGAGGCAAGCAATACCTAGTATATTACGTGAGTAAGGCTATGGTACCTGTAGAAACGAGATATTCACCCATGGAGAAGTTAGCGCTCAGCCTCGTTGTTTCAGCTCGGAGGTTACGTCCATACTTCCAAGTTTATTCCATAGTTGTGTTGACAGACTCTCCTCTCAGACAAGTTCTTCAGAGACCCAAAGTGTTAGGTCGGATGACCAAATGGGCCATCGAACTTGGTGAGTTCAACGTCCAGTTTCGTCCGAAGATAACAATCAAGGGCTAAGTTATGGCCGACTTCATTGCTGAATTCACCACTCTGAGCACAGAAGAGATCAGTACTGAAGCTGAAATGATTCCTCCTGTCCCCCCAGGAAACCAAAAGGCGGTATCATACCAGGGATGAGTTCTTTATGTGGACGGGTCGTCCAATATCAAAGGGATCGGGGCCAAAATTGTCCTGATCGTGCCTGATTCCACGATTATCCAATACGCGATCAGACTTGGGTTCAAGGCCTCAAACAATGTGGCGAAATACGAGGCTTTACTAGCCGGACTCAGACTGGCAGCGAGTCTGGGTGTTCAATACCTCCAGGTCCGATGCGACTCTCAGCTGCTAGTAAACAACATTTCTACTGAGTACGAAGCCAAGGTGACAAGGATGATCGCTTATCTCTACGAGGTGAGGAAATTGATCAAAAGATTCTGGAGTTGTACTATCCATCAAATCCCGAGATCAAAAAATTCATGGGCCAACGCCCTAGCTAGGCTCGTCTCGGCTACGAAAGGGATGATCTCGCGAGTCATCCCAGTTGAATTCATAGAGCATCTAAGCATCGACAAGGTGGAGAAGAAGGAAGTCAATCCAGTGCATGCTAGTCTGAGCTAGATGGACCCAATCTTCAACTACCTCATGACCCGTGAAACCCCCTCGGATAGGTTAGAAACCAGGCGTCTGAGAGTCCAAGTAGCTAGATATACCATCCTGGATGGCATCCTATACAAGAAAGGGCATTCTCGGCCCTACCTCAGGTGTCTCTGACCCGATGAGGCAGAATATATCATTCGAGAGATTCATGAAGGAATCTGTGGAAATCATTCTGGCGGTCGAGCCTTGGCCCTGAAGATATTTCGACAAGGATATTTTTGGCCGACTATCAGACAGGACTCTAAAGACTATGTTTGAAAATGCGACAAATGTCAATGCTTCGCTGCCGTGCCGAGGCAACCCGCCAAAAAAATGACTCCCATGAGCGGCTCATGGCCTTCACTCACTGGGGAATCGACATTATTGGCCCTCTGCCTACAGGAAAAGGGCAAGTCAAGTTCGCAATCGTTGTAGTCGACTACTTCACCAAGCGGGCCAAGGCCGAGCCTGTTGTCAAGATCACAGAACAGAAGGTGATCGACTTTTTCTGGAAAAGCATCATCTGTCGGTTCAGGATTCCACGCACCATCGTGTCAGACAATGGTCGGCAATTCAACAATGACAAATTTCGAAGCATGTCTTAAGGACTCGGCATCACAAATGCATATTCTTCACCTCGACATCCCCAGTCCAGCGGACAAGTGGAGGCAGTCAGTAAAGTTATCAAACACCATCTCAAGACAAAGTTGGAGAAAGCAAAAGGCAGCTGGGCCGATGAACTTCCGTTCGTTCTTTGGGCCTATAGGACCACGACTCAGTCCTCAAATGGAGAAACTCCGTTCTCACTTTCCTATGGATCGAAAGCGATTGTGCCAATTAAAATCGGTCTCCCTACGGCTCGGGTTAAGAACTACTAAGAAAATCAGAATTTCGAGCACATCGCAGCAAACTTGGATTTGCTCAAAGAAGTCAGAGATATCTCAAAGCTCCGAATCGCAGCTCGGCATCAACAAGTTGCGTGATTCTACAATTTGAAAGTCAAGACTAGGCGGTTCTATCCAGGGGACTTGGTCCTCCGTTAGGTATTCCAAAACACCACTGAGCCGGGGGCTGGGACACTCAGACCTAACTGGGAAGGGCCATATCGGGTCGTCCGATCGACCAAATTGGGCTCCTATCACTTAGAAGACCTCGAGGGTCGTCAGCTCCCTCACCCCTGGAATGCTGAGCACCTAAAAGTTTACTACCTGTGACGAAATAGCCTTTAAGGCTCTCAATAAATGTACACCTTCGAGTGACAAGCCTTTAAGGCTCTCAGCAAATGTACGCCTTCGAGCGACAAGCCTTTAAGGCTCGTAATAAAGATTCACCTCTTCTGATCTATAAGAACGAACTGTCTACCAAGGAAAAGTTGCCTCTCATATGTAGGGGCGTACTCAATAAACTAATCCCTTAAAAAGAGGGTTAGTACATTATCCCACGAAAAATCTACATGGCATCCCCAAGTCAAGGGAAAAACCAAAAGACGACTCGACTCCCTCAACAGGAGTCGGTTCACCAATGAAGTGGAAGCTTCTCGCCAATCGTGGGACAAGCCGATCCTATATGGGTCCGGACTTAACGAACAGGCCATAAAGGCATCAAAAGCTCTACGAGACGACATTGGAAGGAGCTGACCCGTCAATGGGTTGGCTCAGCCATGCTCTAAAGAAAATTGACCTATCAGCGAATCAGTTCGGCAATCAATAATCGACAATCAACAATAAAAAATTACTTACGAATTAACATGAAAAAGAAACCGGCATTCAGGCACCCTCTCTAGAGGGTCAAAAATCACCATTCATAAACCTTCATTGGAAGGTCAAATAGCAACCAAAAAGAAAAGCTTTAACAAGTTCCAAAAAAGAAAAAGAAAATAATTCAAGCTATACGGTTGGAGGAGGAGCTTGAGTGTCAGGGCTCTGTCCGGGCGGATGTCTCCAGCAGGCGCTTCTTCAACTTCTTTGGATAACAAAGATTCGAATTTAAGGTCCGGTTACTGGCCCTAGACCACCTCGATACAATCATCGAAGCCGCGGTTGTAAAACTTGGTGGCCTCGGCGTCCCTTTCCTTTGAAGTCTTGAAAGCGTCCACAGCTGTAGCCATCGCCACAGCCAGAGAAGTTTCGTCCTCAGCCCGCTAGATTTCCATTCTCCTGGGAGACAGCTCGACTTTTCTCTTCCGCCACCTCAGCCTTGGCCCGCTCAAGGGCTTCTCCCAATCGAGCGTTCTCCTTAACCAGCGAGTCCGCGTGAGCCCTGGCCCGGGTCAGCTCAGCAGTCGCAGCGTCGCATTGAGCCTTAAAGTCATCTGCGATCCCCTGTAGTCGCAGCTATTTAGCCTCAAGGTCAGTCACGAACCCCTACAACCTAAGCTCCTAGCCTTCCCATCTTCAAGCTGCCAACGCAGCTCCCCCTGCTCGAGCCGGAGAAAGGTGCCTTCATCCCGCAAGACCCCCACTTGGGTCTTGAGGGTCTCCACCTCAGCTCCTCTCTTCTCTGACTCACGCGCCCTATCCCGAGCTGAAAGAAGCTTCAGAATAGACTGAACAAAAAAAAAAGAGTATTCGGAAGCAACAAGTGCAAAAGAAAGTAAGGAAAGTTAGTGAAAATGTAGTGTAAAATACGGAGGCCATGTCGTTCAAGAAGGAGCTGTCCGGCTTGCTGAGAAGGTGGGCTATGCTCTCCTCTAGGGCATGTTTAGTGGCCCAAGGCATCAGACAAGATAGATGGTAGCCCGATGCGAACTTCCCGCCACTCTTCTTTACATGAGCCATGTGCTGCTTCCGCAAACCTGGTCTTGCTACCAGCTGAGGCCTGAGCCTCGGCCTGAGATCATCTCCAACTTCGGGAGGGGTGATCATGGCGTCAGCCATCCGGATGGCTTCCTCCCGCTTAGATGATGAAGGAATAGCTATGCAGGGGGTTGTGGCTGCAAGGCGAGCCTCCTCGGTGGGGGAACGACAGTGGGCGGAAGGAATGGAGTTATGATTGCTGGAGTCGGAATAATGATAGCTGGAGTTGGAATAACGATTGCTGGAACCCCGACTTCAGCAGGCGCCACAATCGTAGTTACATCAATGGGAGCCACAACTAAAGTTGCAGCAACAGAAACTAGACCAGAAGGGCCCTCTTTGTGAGGAATTTCTTGCCGTCTCCGAACGGTGGTCTTTATCCTGGGGTCGCCCCTCAGTAATTCCTCTACTGTCGGGGCGGCCTTCCTCCTCCGAGAACTAGATGCCTCGGCCATGCCTGCGTAAAAAATGACAAATCAGCAACAAAAAAAAATATAAGTTTGATCCCTCTAAAGGAAATGGAAGAAGAAACTACTGAAAGACGTGGGGAGAGGCAGCGACTTGCAGAGCCCAGACCAATAAAGGTTGGCGGCTGTGATCAGGTCCGACCAGGAGCGGAGCTCCCCTGATCGCACCCTAGCCTTAGCTATGTGGTTCTTCTGGGCCGAATCGAGGAGAAGTGTGCCCCTTGGGAAATCTACAAAGACAGAAAACTTCAGTTCATTTTGACTAGGGCAATAAAGAAGGTCATTGCAAAAGAGGGAATGATTAGCCCAACCTGGTTTTGAAAATTGGGTAGGAACCCGAGTTGTCAGAGCCCTGAGTTCAGCTGCCGGTGCCTCCCATTCACCCGCAGCCCAGAACCATTTATTCTTCCAGTCCTTGTTAGAGGACGGAAGATTCATTACCAGCCCCGACCCCTTGGTGCCTCGAGTCACGAAGTAGTACCATAGTTCTTGGCTATTGTGCTTGACCAGGTACAAGCTCATCAACTCCTCTGGGGTTAGCTCCGAGTTCCCGACTTGACGTCAGATGATAAAGAAATAAATTAAGACCCTCCATGCATTGGGGTGAATTGCCCGGGAGCTAGTCTGAGGTAGGCTATAATGGCTTGGACGAAAGGATGCAGAGGAAGTCGGAGCCCACATTACAGTGCGCAGAGAAAAATGGCCACTTCTCCCTTAGCAGGCGCTCCATCGATGTCAAGGGGCTCTGGGGCTCTTATCTGAATGGAGTCCAGAATTTGAAACTCTAAGCGGATCCACTCCATTTGAGACTCCAATAGCACGGAGCCTCCTGGGACTAGCTCCGAGGCTCGCCCACTCACTGGCATCTCGACAGCCTCAGTAGTCGTGGTCCGAGGGGCTCGAACGGTTTTCTTTTGGCCAGTATGACGAGTCCGAGCCCATGTCTCCTTCTGTTTCCTAGGCGGAGGAAACAAAGTTACAACTTCATAGGGGCCTTCAGAGGCCCCTCTCCCGTCATCTGAGCTTCCCGACTCGGAGTCATCACCGTAATCCCGAACAGTCTCCAGGTCAGACGACATCTTAAAAAGAAGGAGGAAGGCAAAGAGGCGCAAGGAAGGAGACTCACCAGACGGTCACCGGGAAGCGCTTCTGCCGAAAATATTCGGACGGTCGGAATCGCCTGTCGGAAAAACCTGATTAGTTGAAATCGCCCTCGTCAGAAATTGTTTCCTCCGGTATCAGTTCAAGCGCAGCGTAGAAGTGAAAAGAAATCTTCAAAGGAGAGCTTATATAGACCTTGTCAGATCTCTGCATTATTGACCAGCAATGATGGCCACAACCGAATCGTCATGAGCCAACTTCGGAGCTGACGTGGCCACATACCACTGGCTTAGGATCTGTCGAGCAGTACTCCTCTAACATCGAGCAGCATGCTTCGGATAAACGAAACGACGCCAAAATAAGGAAGGTTTCGTCCGAAACACTACTCCGGGTATACGTGGCAATTGGTCATAGGCGGACGGCGATTCGAAATCTTAATCGTCGCCACGCGTCCACTGAGCATTGGCCTGTGGGCGGGAAACCTTGAGGGTGTAATGTTTCAAAATGTGAGAGTATCGACATGCGTAGAAGAGTCGGCGGATAAGGTGATTGGTCTTTCGTATGCTTACTCTCTGAGTCCTTAGCTGACATCGAAGAGTAGGGGGCTTCTGTTATGGGAAGATCCGAGCCTCTTATAATTTCGAGGGCCAACGTCATCGAACCAATAACTACTCTATGTGATGCCCACGACTAAAGGAATCGTCAATGAGTCATAGAGGTGCCTCAACCCTGAGATTAATAATCGGGAGGAAACTCGACTCAATAAAGTAGGCCCGATACTTCGCCTCGGATCTCATGAAAGAAGTCTCTCGGAACGCGCGACTGATGAGAGGCCAAGCCCACCGAATCGGCTCGGACTATAAACACGGTTGCTGCTCGACGAAAGCTTATAATCACTCTGACTGAGGCCTCTTCCACCAAAAGGGCCGAGCCAAGGCCAAATCCCGAAAAGGGCGCTCCACGAGCTAAGCTTAGAAGCTACCATAAGTGAATGTGGTTGGTTACTTCGCTCGCATATATGCATGATGCGCATAATATCCTACATGATCCTCGAATTGCGAATAGTATCTCTATGATATGAAAATCCCACTGATTGAGTGAATCACGTCGAGATTGACCGACCTCGACCATCCAATAGTCAGGTATAAATATAATAAGACCCCATTGCTATAGGTACGCAAGATCTCACACCCTCTCTCTACTATCAACTTAGACCCAGATTCCCTTGACCTGACTTAGGAATCGGAGGGTCCCCCAGTTTAGCCAGGGTCTCCTTTGCTCACTCTCTGTGCAGGTTCAGGGTTCATTGGAGGTTCGTCTTGCTGAGTGAAGGGTGGTCCAGATTTTGACATCAACAGTTACCATAACACTAATTAATACATCGTAATATTAATTATAATTTCTAGTCAATAGCAATAAAATAACATTAATCGTTACAACCGTTAGAAAATAATAACGATATTATTAATAACGAAGTAACTAATGACGAATCTGATTGGTGAAAGGAAATGAAGATTCTCACCTTGTCGACTCGGTTCGAGTCGAGTTGGCTCGGCCTAAGCACACCCATGCACCTTACTCTCTCTCCTTCACTATCTCTCCTCCCACTTTCTCTTTCTTCTTCTTATGTAGAGAGGTCCAGCAGCCCTGGACTCGACCCAGCCAACGGGCCAGTAGGAAGACTCGGTGAGTTGACTCGGTTTAAACCGAGTTAACTCGATCTCCCCCTCTCTCTCATCTTCCTTTCTCTCTTTCTTTCCCTCATTCTCCCTCTTCTCTCCGTGGCCTTTCACAAGGTCTGGAATGGACCAGACCCACGCCCAACTTGGATCGAACTCAGTCCAGCGAGTTTGACTTGGTTCAAGTGGTGCAACGACGCACCAACCCTCCATTTCTCTTTCTTTCTTCATCTTCTTCTTTCCTTTGCTGGAATCCCAGCTAGAAACCTGGTCCAGATGGTGTCTGGATGGGACCAAACACACCCCACTTAGTCTGGACTAGTCCAAATCTTGTAGTCACCAGGCCTGGCTCGGTGCAGCAGGAAGCCACATCCCACTCTCTTTTCTCTCATGTTCTCTCTTTTATTTTATTTTATTTCCTTTGTTTTTCTTCTTCTTCTTCTTCTTCTTCTTTTTTTTTCTTTTTTTTTCTTTTTCTTTTCTTTCTCTTCTCTTCTCTCTTCTTCTTCTTCTTCTCTCTCTCTCTCTCTCTCTCTCTCTCTCTCTCTCTCTCTCTCTCTCTCTCTCTCTCTCCTCTCTCTCTCTCTCTCTCTCTCTCTCTCTCTCTCATCTCTCTCTCTCTCTCTCTCTCTCTCTCTCTCATCCTCTCTTCTCACCACGTCCAACAACTGGACTTAGCAAGACCCACTTCAACCGTGACCCAACTGAGTCGGGTTGGCGTAGTTGGAACGAGGAAGAAAGCTAGCCATTAATGGCGGATTGACGTCGGGCGGGTTTTTCTAAAACGAAGACTCTACGTGGTGTGGACAGGCCTTTGGATGCTCGCAGAAGTAAGAGAATGGAGCTCCATTGATATTTTCATGGTGGGTTTGAGCTCGAAAGGAAACGATGGATTTTTCTCAGGCGGCTGCAATAACCAAAGAAAGGCCCGTTGCTATTAGATCTTGTTGCCTTTTATCATGCCCTAAACTCCTTTGGAGTCGTTGGATAAGGAATGTATGGTCCTGGATCGAATCCCACTACTTGGTTTTCTCAAAACCATGGGAAGGAACTGAAATCGGCCCTTGTTTTGCTTGGAAAGCCCTAAGCAAATGGATGGCTGAGATGCATCACTAGATGGACGGCTAGGATGGGTGGATTCAGCCTCATGCGGATCGCCAACCTAGCAATGAGGACAGTTTTCATTTTCAGAAACGTGGTGTGCTTCCAGGTCCTACTTACGCCGGTTCTCGTGTGCATGTAGATGCACATCAGCAAATGAAACCACCTAGGGTTTGTTCAAATCTTGATTCCCAACAAGATGAACAGTTCTAATCACCCAAACTGGTCCTAATGGTGGGCCCCATCTTGATCAGAAGATCAGACGTCCGTCTATTCAAAACGCGATGAGCGAGGGATGGAAAAAGAGGAAGAATTTCCTTCTTTTGGAAATCCTCGGTCAAACTCAGTTTAACCGGGTTCCTTCGTCCAGTGCACCATGTGTGTACGTGCACTCTATGTACATTCACTTGGAATGTGGTCCACAGTGCCGTTATGGTGAAATCCACACCACCCATTCTCCTCGGAGGCCTTGTCATAACCTTTTACCAAAGATGGGACAGATCCAAGGTTTTGGGTGGGCCATACATCTTGGTTTAGGGCCCTATTTGGGGATTCCCGTCGATCTAAGGGTTGGATCCTCCCGAAATTGAACGTCAATGGTTAAAAGGGTGTTAATGGGTCACGTGTACGTTCAAGACCTTCATAACATGTCACTAACCCAAGTACTACTTATAATATAAATTTTATTACTATTATTATTACCATTGTTTGTTTCACTTTATTATTATTATTATTATTTTCACATATGCACGTGTTTATTGTTGTGGGTCCCGTTCTATAGGTTATTAGGACTATCTGGCTCATGGTTTTATATTACTATTATTATTATTAGCCTTGTTACCACCTACATACATCATTATCTATTTATTTATTTATTATTATTATAAATTGATATTGCAGGGCCCACCTCTAAGGGAAGTATTCCTCCTGCTGAGTTGACCACTTCGAGTTATATGCCTCATTCTCCAACTAATTCGACAGTTAAGTGAGCCACACCAAGTGAGCGTCTACTTATCAACTCCTGACATCCTAATGATTCAAATAATTCAACGGTTGAATTTGACTCATCTTAGTTAGTAATAGTCCTAGAAGCCTTAAGAATTATTTAGGTGTGATCTGCAATCAAATGGATTGGGACTGTTTTCAAGGATTGGATTTAGCTAGAATGAACATGAAGGTTTATTTAAACTAGGCTTGTATTTTTTTCTAAATTTGGTTACACGATAACACCCGAGTACTGGAAAGTACGAGGTGTTACATAAAGGCAGCAGGCATCAAAGAAAAGACAACCGTTGTTTAGGATGAATCTCAGATGAAGTACCTGCCAACCTGATCGAGGCTGGCGATACTAAAGACAGAAGGAGAAGAATAGATATTAGTCAATATGGCTGAACTTCATGTGGAGCTTGACTCGGTCAAAAATCAGAATTACGATCAGGTAGGAATACATATGGAAGTATTGACTGAAAGCTTACGCGATGAAGAGTTCTTAGATTATCTTTTGATTGAAGAATTGCTCACTAAATCTAGAAAATTTGAACCAGACTATTCGAAATCGAATGAAGGAATAAAAAAAATAAAGCAGTAAGTAAAGTGAATAAGCAATCAAATTTGGAGACACCTGGGAGAAATGCCTAAATTTGGTCATATAGTTTGTCTCCTTCCTACTAATTACATTAGATTGTAATATGGTGCTGACACTGTCATTGGGTTTTTAGGCTAAACCATCTCAACTAAATAAGGATGGAAGGAGATATGAAAGAGTTAGACCCTCCTATAATTATACAACATGGTTCTTTCGATTTCGAAGAGGAAGCCAAAAAGGTGTCGACTGTGATGGTCAAACCGGGTCGAATCCACAGGGAATGAGGAACACTGTCTAGAGCTAATCGAAATCTAACTTATTTTTCTAGGTTTTTAATCCAGTGAGATAAAAAGAGTTTTGAATAATAATGATAAAAGACTAATGATCTAGAATCCACATATAGCAATCTCAATATTAATCTACTTGATTCAATGATAACTCGATTGGAATTGAAGTCCTATCATATCAATTGGATGATAGCGCGATTAAAACGTAATGGAATTCTGAACTTTTATTAGATTAGTTCCCTCATGAAGCACCAATGTGGTGATCACGAGGAATTCAATCATCTATAATGCCCATGAGACAATGGTAAATCATGAATTTTACAGATCACACAGTTACGAAGTAGATAAGAAGATATCAAAAGCTTTACAAGCATCTACTGTAATTGGAGTCACAATAAACCATAGAAAAATGAAAGTATTCCTTAATTCAAACTAGAAATCAATTTAAGTTCAACCATAAACTTGAATCAAAGTAAAATAAGCATAAAAATAAACTACGAGTTTTATCCCTTAGGCTAAGAGATTAGCTTGAGAAGACTAACATCCTAGAAGAAAATAAAATGATCAATTAGAACCCGTGAAGAAATTGAGTGGAAGAATGTTATTGGCACTCCACCTTGGCCTTCTCTACCTTTCTAAGCATTAGAAGATGCTTTGGAACGTCTTGAGGACTCCTATTTATAGTTATGGAACTCCAACTTTCACACTAACTTGGATATTTCACAAACTGACCTTGGAATTACGCACTTCTGTTGCGCTTCGGTCACACCGAAGTTTCGTTGGGTAGGACCAAAGTCGCACATGAAAAACCGAAGTTGATTTCGGTGGGACCGAAGTTGGCTTCGGTGGGACCGAATTAAGGTTGAAAATCCCATTTTCTTGCTGAACTATTTTGTGCGACTTTGGTCGGACCAAAGTTGAACTTCGGTGGGACCGAAGTCTGTTTTTGGAATTATTTCAAAACTTCTCTTTTTTAGGCTCAGAATTTCATAATATGATTTTTCTGCCAAAATTTCAGGATTCCTTTATTTCACTTCAAATCTTTGATTCTCTTCATTCCTCGCTTGGTTTTCTTGAATCTTTGGTATGTGAATTCTTCATTAATGACTTCTAAATATCTAATTCTTCATTATCTTCTTTTGAGCTCTAAATCAATCCTTCTAAGCAAATATTCATCTTTAGGTCCAAAACCCCCTTGCATGACAAAAACATATATAATTAAATCGAACTAATACTTAAATACCATGAAAACTAATGTGATTGAAGGGTTAAATATGCAATATTTGAGTGTAACATCCCAGATTTTTGCAACCTAGGATTAGACGTCCTTAGGCGATGGGTCGATACTAACACCTTATTAACTTGTCAGAACTGAATCCCACGGTCTAAAATTGCTCCTTAACCCATTTCCTTCACAAATCCCACCCTTCACCACCTTGTTCTTTAAATTTTCTAAGTACTTTCACATTAGACACTATCTTAAAGTTTAGGTGATGAAGAACAATACTTAAACTAAGCATTGCTACAAAGGACTAAGTACCACCTCAGACCGAAATCACCCAGGACTAAATCCTTTAGAAATTAGGTGAGAATTAGCTAGTGTTAAACTAGAGTGCCTGTGAAATTAGCACTAATCGCTTTAAATACGATCTGCGAGACCCAAAACCTGTAGAATCATTGAAGCTAGGTTACCCTAAAATCTAGGATCAATCTCATTACCCGGCTGCTCTCGGGAGCATCTCGAAACTCCGTATCAGATCTGGACCGCACGTCGAAAGTCCAATTAACACGAAGTTAAGGAATTAGGACCGCCTTGCTAGGCTTGACAACCATCTAGAAAATTAAATTCAGATAGTGTCCCAGTGTAATTCGCTTGAGTCCAGAGCAAGGAGTGTGAAAACACTTGATTTTCTTTAAAAATAAATATCTCAAATAGTAATCTGGCACCTCTCGCTTGCGGATCAATTTTAAGCAACCAGACCGTCAGAATCAGACCAAATTATACCCTCGGATCAGGAGAAATTTCATACACATATCCATGTACTTGGAATCTCCGATCGAGATCCGCTGACCATTGAACTGAAACTGGTCCGCCACGAGTGATCTGGAATCCCAACCGAAATGAAAACTTAACTAAACGTAGATCCGGTGTCTGTGAGCTTAAGTCCGATCTTCAGCTCAAGGAGGCCCGCCAGAAGTCCTCCGTTGAGCTGAAACTGACCCGCTTTGGTTATAACCTAAGTATACTTTGACCTGGAGTCTATTTCGGTGAGTTTTTAGGCTATATAAGGACCTTAAACCCTCTCTCACTGCAGTCATACGAATTTGAGAGAAACCCTAGAGAGAGAAGAGAGAAAAGAGAGAGAAAGTGAGAGAGAAGTGGGAGAATCTCCCTGCCACTCTTCCCTGCTGCTATTCATGCTCAACCACTCCGTTCTCACCACTTTCCCGGCGATTTTGACTTCGTTTCTAGGTAAGAAACCCTAACCCTAATCTGTTTTGGGGTCGGATAGGTTGTAGGTTATGAAATAGCTAACCTATTTCGTTCTATATGTTGCCAAACTGCCGTATACAGAAGCTTAGCAATTCTATCGACTCCGTTACGATTCTACGACAAAAGGTGCGGACTTTAGGTGTATAGGTTATGGTTTTCAACGCTTTCAATGTCAGATAATGATAGATTCATGATCTGCATGCAATTGCACATGTACAAAGTGATGTCTGTTTTCCGTTTCGATTAAAGAAGAAGAATATGGAATTTTACATATTCTAGGTATTCGTAGAAATACCGTATACGTATAAATTTTGGAAATGTGTTTGCCATGATTATTTGTTGTATGAATATATGGTATATGGATAAAATACTTATTTGGCGAAAAGATTGGCCATAATACATGTTTGCTAATATACACTATGTATGTAGAAATAGTGTATTGTATAAAGTACCGTATATGTATATATTTTGGAGATGTGTTTGCGATGACTATTTGCTATATGAGCTTGTTATGTATGCGTAAAATACTTGCTTGGCGAAAGGATTCGCCCTAATACATGTTTTACTAACATACACTATGTATGTTGAAATAATGTATTCTAAGTGTTTGTGAAAATGCTTGTGAGAGTAAGTGCTTGGATAATGGTGCCTTAGATAGGTGTTGAGATGGGATTCTCAACTACCTTAGAGACTTGCATGATTTCCTCTATGTGGTTGTTTACTTTAACCACTTACTTGTGAAACATATGTGTTTGTATTCTTGTTTATATAGTGTTTTACAACATGCTTTATAACATGCTTTATGATATGCTTGTTAACATGCTTGATTTACTTTGTCTATTATGCTTTACTCTACATGTTCTAAATAAGGATTGATTGAGTTTGGGACTATGTCTATAGTCCAACCAATCGGTACCAGACTTGAGATCGTGGTTGAGGATTCATGTCGCCACGTAGGATGTGTTTGACGAACCCGAGTCGTACTTTAGTTGGTGACAGTAGTTAGGCCACACTTCATGTCATTCAGTTGATTGTGCGCTCGATCTAGTCAGGCCCGTCAAATAACCCGATATGTCTAATGTATGTTCATCATGTTTGGTCACCACTTCTTGAACCTAGGGTACCAAACTTACCAGTGGAATCCCGTCAACCATGGTACCTCGATCCGCTAAGACTCATGAGCTGGGCATGGTGGTATGGGACACCATGGTCGAGCTGTCGGCCTACACTTGGGCCACGTGCCTCCCCGTAGTGACCAGTGAGCAACCAGACTCGTGAGCCGATTATGGTGGTATGAGACACTATATTCGAGCTGTTGGCCTCCACTGCTTGATGGGTGATGGGGGAGTAGTGCAACGATTCCATGTAACAGCCCTAGCAGCCCTGACCGTACCCGGTGTAGTGACCTCGAGCATACTCTAAATCTGCGGTGAGGTGATGAGCCTTCCCGTAGTAATAGAGTATAAACTAGGCCTCTATCATAAGGTGAAGGTGATGGGGGAGTGGTGCAACGATTCCGTGTAATAGCCCTGGCAGCCCTTGCATCGACCTAGAAATACACCATCGTATGAGATTGTCTAGGACTGACGACCCTAGAATGGATCATGTTTGGGAATGATATAAGGGAGGTACCTTAGTTTCCCAATCCTGCTGTTTGAAATGGACTAATAACAACTCGGTAATCATGCTCATCATGCATTACATGTGCCTGGAAGTTGTAGAGCACTGAGGAAAGCAAGCATGCCGCGAATGTAAGATGGTGTCGCATGAGGGAGTATGTCGGTGAGGGCATCCATCATGACTGCATTCATACTTGCATTAATAAGAGTAGTTGAGAGTGTTTGATTATACTGCTTTACCATTATGCTTGACTGAATTGATAACATGTTAACCTATGCTTTATTGTTCCACTGAGTTAGCTACTCACTCCCACGATACGGGACGGTGTTCCGAACACCCACCAGACTTTGTTTGATTGCAGATGGCAATGCTACTCCTGAGGCGGAGCCAGACCTTTATGAAGACAATGATGCTTGTTCGTATATGCTGTGTGCTGATGGTTTCATGTGAGCCGTGTCTTGATCGACGGGATTACAGAGTTGTTGACTAGATGACACTACACATTTGGTATAATTTGAATTGTACTTGTAATTCATTAACCTGGTAACATTATCACACTCTGGAGACTCACCACTATTTTTATATATTTCATATATCTATCACAGTCTTCCGCTTGCAATTTAACTGTCTTTGGAGTATGATATGTTGTTTTGGCTTAATCTCACTCATGTTCAATACACTAATACAAACAACATTCAATCATCATTCATTTTTTTGCATAAGTGATGCGTTGGAACTCGGGAGTTGAGTTTATGCTCGACCCTCGATTTTCAAGGCATTACAAGATGGTATCAGAGCATGATTTGGATTAAACCGGACCTGGGTTATGGTCACACGATGCACTCTGATGCACTTTGACTTAGGAGGGAGCGACGGAACGTAGAAATAGTCATAGGTATCTCGATTTCGCCAATTGGCGAAGTTCACTAAAATCGAACGCCAAAATCGAGTCAGTATTCAACCATGGCCGCACGGGTCGACCTTAAAACATTCCTAGGCCATCTACTAATGAGTCTAGATCACAATACACCTCATCCCAACCGTTAAAAATCGGTAGAATACGGGCTAAGCGTGATGATGATAACTACTCCGAATCCTCGGAACTTCTCTGGACTCCTCACAGAGACTTCCCAAATCCACGAGGAAAGAAAGCAGAAAATAGAAATAAATTCTAATAAATTTGAAATTGATTAATGAATGACTAACAACGAGTTCACAACCCTTTAAATAGGGATACCAATTAATGAGAAAGAAATCAAAATCGAACTACAACTAAAACTCCTAGAATTCGCGACTTACTATAAGGTTGTGATGTCTACTAGTGCACAAGGTTTTCGGCGAAAAATAGTAAGTGTCCTATTTGGCTTCACCAAACCGTTCTCCTAATTATTCTAAGATCTTTTCACAATGGGCGTAACTCCTAAAGCCCAACGGGTGAAGAGTAATCAAACTAAAACTACTATTTTTAGTAAAATGAAATTGAAATAGGGAAACGACTGTCGATCGGGGGATTTTTTTGCAATTTGGGCTGTACAACTTAGCATAGTAGGGTTGGTTGGCTTCATTAGCTCGTTCTACCCCAAATTCATATATTTTACGTCAGATAACTCATTCCGGATTGCAAGATACGTCCGAAATTGCCCGAAACTATCCGAAATTGAGCGAATAGGGGTCAGGGGCCTACCCACACTATTATAGGGGTACTCAAGGTGGGACCCAGTATTTTTTGGGACCTAGGGGACAGGAGGGACACGCCCATAGGGTGAACCTTCAAAATCGGGACAGTTGGTCGGCAAGGCCCTCACCCGGTCGGCGAGGCCTCGCCGGAATTTGGGCTGGGTCGGGCCCGCCACTCTGGCTGACCCACTTTGGGGTCTAGGGTAACCCCCCTGATGGTGCGTTGTCCCTTAAAACATCGTAGAACATACCCCTCCTTCACAAATCCCACCCCCAAGCTCTCCTTTTTCTTCCTTCTTGCTGATTTCTCTCCAAAACTGTCACTCCAATCATCCCATTTCCCATTTTCGGTCACAATCCACCCCTCTCCATCGTTCACAGCAGTCCTTACCTTCCTCCCTCTCCATTTCTCTTTCGTTTCAACCCTCACATCCTCCATTTCGTCCCAAAAACGTACATACCTCTCAACCCATCCATTTCTCCCTTTTTTCCTTCTTCATTCCCTGATTGTTGGGCCTCTACAAACCCTGTTAAGGCTCAAGTTCGTGGAGAACCAAAAACTCCAGCCTTTTCTCTCCATTTCTTTACGTTTCCATGGCCTTATTCGAGGTCCTTACGGCTAGTTTCTCGATGTCCACCTTTCTCTTTCTCATGGGAAAGAGAATTACCGCCTTTGGATGTTTACGTTTTCATGTTGATGGGTGTAGGTTGTAGTCGTTGGTAGAATGTTTGATGTTTGGGGACGTTTAGGGCCTGTTCAACCAGCTACATTAAGTGAGATTAGGTGGATGGAATTGTAAAAGTAATAATACATGTATGTGTAAGGTATGGCCCCTAGATTGGTTATATCCCATGTTTTTCAATGCCATGTTTGGAATGTATGCAATGAAAAGTATATCCCGGGTTTCCTTTCAAATTACACTTAGAAATTCATTACCCTGGGATTTGAAAATCCCATCTCACACTTTTCAACACTAGGCTCATTTTTCAAAGCTTATACCAATAATTTTAATCCCCACCCACCCTCCTACCAAACATGTCATTCCCAATCCTGAAGTAGGATTAGCGATACAGTCCCATTTAATACAACTTAAGACCACTGGCCAAATAGACCCTTGGAGTTTTGGACCTAGAGCGGTGCTCCTAGATTTCGACAAACCTGACAGTATAGAAAATCCAACAAATTAATAATGTGAACCTTAGGACCCTCTTAGTTGGTATGAGCATGTGTGAAATGCTCGGGCGTAGTTAAATTCAACTTCAGGCAACTCAGTTCCAATTAGACAACTTTGACCCTAAGTGATTGTAACAGCCCGGATTTTTCCCAACCTGGAATTAGACGTCCTTAGGCGATGGGTCAATCCTAACACAAGTTTAACTTCTCAAACACTCAATTAAAGCCTCAAATCCCTTTTCAAACCATTTTCTTCACAAATCCCACCCTTCACCACCTTGATCTTTCAATTTTTCTAAGTACTTTCACCCTAGACACTATCTTAAACTAGCTAAGTAGTATAACTTGGATCACTTTATATACAAACTACAAAGGCCCAGGTACCACCTCAGACAGAAATTACTCAGGACTAAATCCTTTAGAAATTAGGCGAGAATTATCCAGTGTTAAACTAGAGTACCTGTGAAATTAGCACCAATCACTTTAAATACGATCTGCAAGATCCAAAACTTGTAGAATCATTGACGCTAAGGTACCCTAAAATCTAGGATCAATCTCATTACACGGCTGCTCTCGGGAGCATCTCGAAACTCCGTATCAGACCTGGACCGCACGTCAGAAGTTCGATTAACACGAAGTTAAGGAATTAGGACCACCTTGCTGGGCTTGACAACCATCTCGGAAATCAAATCCAGATAGTGTCCCAGCGCTATTCGCTTGAGCTCAGAGTGAAGAGTGTGAGAAATGTGAAATTAATTCAAAATAAAATATCTCAAATAGTAATCTAGCACCTCTCTCTTGCGGATCAGTTTTAAGCAACCAGACAGTCAGAATCAAACCAAATTACACCTTCGGATAAGGAGAAATTTCATACACATATCCATGTACTCGGAATCTCGATCGAGATCCGCTGACCGTTGAACTGAAACTGGTCCACCACGCGTGATCTGATAACCCTACTGGAATGAAAACTTAATTTAACCTAGATCCATAGTTTGTGAGCTTAAGTCAGACCTTTGGCGAAAGGAGGCCCGCCAGAAGTCCTCCGTTGAGCTGAAACTGACCCGCTTTGGTTATAACCTAAGTATACTTTGACCTGGAGTCTATTTCGGTGAGTTTTTAGGCTATATAAGGACCTTAAACCCTCTCTCATTGCAGCCATACGAATTTGAGATAAACCCTAAAGAGAGAAGAGAGAAAAGAGAGAGAAAGTGTGGGAGATGTGGGAGCATCTCCTTGCCTTGCTTCCCTGCTGCTATCCATGCTTAATCGCTTTTCTGGAGATTTCGGCTCCGTTTCTAGGTAAGAAACCCTAACCCTAATCTGTTTTGGGGTTTTGATAGTTGTAGGTTATGAAATAGCTAACCTATTTCGTTCTATAGGTTGCCAAACTGCCAAATACGGAAGCTTAGCAAACCTATCGGATCCGTTACGATTCTATGACAAAAGGTGCGGACTTTAGGTGTATAGGTTATGGTCTTCAACGCTTTCAATGTCAGATAATGATAGATTAATGATCTACATGCAATTGCACATGTACAAAGTGCTGTCTGTTTTCCGTTTCGATTAAAGATGAAAAATATGGAATTCTACATACTCTAGGTATTTGTAGAAAGTACCGTATACGTACAAATTTTAGAAATGTGTTTGCCATGATTAATTGTTGTATGAATATATTATATGTGGATAAATTACTTGTTTGGCGAAAGGACTCGCCCTATACATGTTTTGCTTATATACACTATCTATGTTGAAATTGTGTATTCTAGAAAGTACCATATACGTATAAATTTTGGAGATGTATTTGCCATGATTATTTGTTGTATGAATATATTATACATGGATAAAATACTTTCTTGGCGAAAGGATAGCCCTAATACATGTTTTGCTAACATACACCATGTATGTTGTAATAGTGTATTCTAAGTGTTTGTGAAAATGACTGAATGAGTATAGAATTCTCATTCGTGTTCGCCATGACTAATTGTCATGGATATATGATTGTTGTATTGGCGATACCCCTTTGACGAAAGGATTTGCCCTGAATCACGTCACGGCCACTATACGCTATATATGTTGAAATGTGTAGCCCAAGTGTTTGTGAAAATGTTCAAATGAATATGGAACTTGGATTCCTACCTTCCATGACTATCCATCGTGGGTGTACGCATGTTATGATTGGGGCAACTCCCTAGTGAAAGGATTTGGCCTAATGCCTATGTGATTAACATATGTCATGTATGTTGATGTATGCATTTTAAAGTGTTTGTTGAAATGTTCGAATGAGTAGTAGTTAGCAAATTGTAATGTATAAGGGTGTTGAGATATGATTCTCAACTTCTTTTAACCATGTGTATGTTTTCCTTGGATAGTTGTGTGATTTGGAATTGAATATGTACAAACTTATGCTTGTGTTGTGCTTCATAACATGCTCAACTGCTTTTATGAATTTATCTATGTAATGCATATGTTTAAATTCATATTTACGTTATATGATCCGTCATGGGTGATGGGAGAGTGGAGCAACGAATGCGTGCAACAGCCCTAGCAGCCCTAAACGGATAATATCAGACCTTGATTGTATGAGTTGAATCTTGATCCACTGCTGCTTTATCTATCTACAATTGATTGTGTTTGGAGCTATGATTATAGTTCAGACAATCGGTACCAGAGTTGGATTCGTGGCTGTGATTCATTTGTCACGTGAGATGTGTTCGACGAACTCGAGTCGTACTTCGGTTGGCGATAGTGGTTGGCCACACGAAGTGCTCATGCACTTCATATCGTTTAACTTGATGTGCACTCGAGCTAGCCGAGCTCGTCAAGTAACCCGATCTGTCTTATGTATGTTCACCATGTTTGGACACCTCTGCTTGAACCTAGGGTACCAAACTTACCAGTGGAATCCCTTTTAACCATGGTACCTCGATCCGCTAAGACTCATGAGCCGGGCATGGTGGTATGGGACACCATGGTCGAGCTGTCGGCCTACACTGGGGCCACGTGCCTCCCCGTAGTGACCAGTGAGCAACCAAACTCGTGAGCCGATTGTGGTGGTATGGGACACTATATTCGTGCTGTCGGCCTACATTGATAAGGTGATGGGGGAGTGGTGCAACGAATGCGAGCAACAGCCCTGGCAGCCCTTTGTAGTGACCTCGAGCATACTCTAGAATCGCGGTGAGCCTTACAGTTTTACCGCGGTGTATGGAGTATGAACTAGGCCTGTTTCTGTATAGTGATGAATCTTTAAAGAGGTGATGGGGGAGTGGTGTAACCTTTGTGTGTAACAGCCCTGACAGCCTTTGCAGTGACCAAGAAGACTGTAACGCCCTGAAATTCGGGGGTCGAGTATGAACTCAACTCCTGAGTTCCAACGCATCACTTATGTAACATACACAATGATGGTTAAATGTTTTCTGAGTTAGAGCAATAAACATGAATGAGATTATACCAAAACAGTAATTCATACTCCAGTTCAATTGTATAAAGGCAAGCGAAAGACTGAAATTGTATATTTAAAGTATGTAAGGAAACAAAATTTTTTATGAACATCAGAGTATGATCGCTAACTGAGTACCCATATACATGTACTGTTTTTGAGTCAAAAATCAAAATACAATCTAAAGATGAGTCCTGAAATCCCCGCGATGCAGTTGGCCTAAGCGAAGTGTCAGAGTACTGCATAAATGAGAACTCATCCTGGTCCTCGTCGAAATCGGGCTCCGGCTCCTAAACCGTCACGCCGTCTATACCTGCGACAGAGTCTGGTTGGTGTTGCAAACACCGTCCCGTAACGTGGGAGTGAGTAGCTAACTCAGTGGAACAGTAAAGCATAGGTTAACATGTTATCAATACAATCAAGCAGTAATGATAAAGCAGTACAAGTCAAACAAGTTTAACTACTCTTGTTAAATGTAAGAATGAAATGATATGATGATGTATGCCCTTGCCAAACCACCCTCATGCGACATCATCTTACGTTCGCGAATGCTTAACTCCCTCAGTGCTCCACATCTACTAGGCACATGCGGTGCAATGATGCGCATGATTTTCGAGTTGTTATTAGTCCGTTTCAAACAGCAGTATTGGGAAACTAAGGTACCTCACTTGTATCATTCCCAAACATGATCCATTCTAGGGTCGTCAATCCTAGTTAATCTCATACAATACTATGGTTTGAGAGGCGTAGCGAAGGCATCACAAAGGGCTCGTCACCCGTCAGCACGGATACAGATCTCACCGTATGCGGCTCAATTGTTGACCGTCAGCTCGAGTACAGGTCTCACCGTACTCGTCTCAATCACTAGCCGTCAGCTCGAGTACAGGTCTCACCGTACTCGGCTCAACTCATACTCTAGTCGCTGTGAAAGACTCGTCGCCAATCACAGACCTTGGAGTATACTCGAAGATACTACAGAGGACTCGTCGCCCGTCAGCACGAGTACAGGTCTCACCGTACTTGGCTCTCGCCGTAAGTATCGACAGCTCGAATACAGTGTCCCATACCACCGTATTCGACTCACGAGTTTGGGTTGCTCAATGGTCACTACGGGGAGGCACTTGGCCCTAGCATAGGCCAACAGCTCGGTCACGGTGTCTCATACCACCATGTCCGGCTCATGAGTCTTAGCGGATCGAGGTACCATGGTTAACGGGATTGCCACTGGTAAGTTTGGTACCCTAGGTTCAAACAGTAATGACCAAACATGGTGAACACACATTCAACATATCGGGTTATTTGACGAGCCTGACTAGCTCGAGCGCACAACAAGTTGGGCGATATGGAGCGCAAAAGCACTCCGTGTGGCCAACCACTATCGCCAACCGAAGTGCGACTCGGGTTCGTCCGACACATCCCTTGTGGCGACATGAATCTCAGCCACCATCTCAAGTCTGTACCGAATGTTTGGACTATAGACATAGTCCCAAACTCAAACAGTTCTCATCAATAGCATGTGGAGTATAAGCATGATAAACAAAGTAATACAAGCATGCTAGGAGGCATATCATAAAGCATGTTATAAAGCATGATATAATGCATGTTATAAAGCATGTAATAGAGCACTATACAGATAGGTATACAAACACATATACATTATATGTGAGTGGTTGAATTAAACAACCACATGGAGGGAATCCTACGTGTCTCTAAGTTATTCGAGAATTCCATCTTAGCACCGACCTACGGTGCTAACATCTAAGCCTTTGCACTCACAAGCATTTACACAAACACTTAAGAGTACACCTTTACAACATACATGACGTATGTTAGCAAAATACGTATTAGGGCTATCCTTTCGCCAAGCGGGTATTTTATCCATGTATACCATAATCATACAACAAATAATCATGACAATTGCATTTCCAAAATTTACACATATACGGTATTTCTAGAATACACAATTTCAACATACGTAGTATTTACAAGTGAACATGTATTACGGCGATTCCTTTCGCCAAATTAGTATTTTATCCATATATTGTATAATCATACATTAAATAAACATGTCAAACATTTTTCCAAAAAAAATACGTATACGGTATTTCTACGTATACCTAGAGTATGTGAAATTCATATTCTACAACGTTAATCGAAACAGAAAACGGAAAGCACTTTGTACGTGTGCAATTGCATACAGATCATGTATCTATCATTATCTGACATTGAAAGCGTTGAAAACCGTAACCTATACACCTAAAGTCCTCACCTTTGTCCTTGGAATCTCAACGAATCAGCAAGGGTTGATGAGCTTCCGTATTCGGGAGTTTTCTAACCTAAAAAGTGGAATCGGTTAGCTATTTCACAACCTACAGCCTATACACTTCAAATCAGACCTAGGGTTAGGGTTTCTCACCTTAATACGGAGTGGATACCGCCAGGAAAGCGCCTGGAAAGAGGCGGTGTAGGCCGTGCAATGATTGAAAGCAGTAGGAGGAAGGTGCTCCCACAAATCCCAAGCTTTTCTCTCCGTTTTCTCTCTCTCTAGGGTTTTATCCCAAATTTGTATGACTGTGAGAGGGGCTGTTCTAAGCCTCTTTTATAGCCTAAAACCTCTCCAAAATAGACTCAGGTTCAAGGGTTACTGCTAATATAGGTATTTCGACACTTTTCCAGCTCAAAAGAGGGGTTCTGGTGGCCCTCCTTGAGCCAAACGTCAGACTTAAGCTCTCCACACATGGATCTACGTGGGATTACGTTTTCGACTCAATCGGATTCCCAGATCGCACGTGGTGGACCACTTTCAGTTCAACGGTCAGTGGGCCACAATCCGAAATTCCAAGTACATGTAAATGTTCCTGAAATTTTTCCTGATCCGAGGCTGTAATTTGGTCTGATTCTGACGGTCTGGTTGCTTAATATTGATGCGCAAGCGAATTGTGCCAGATCACTATTCCAGATATTTATTTTGTAAAGAGAATAGTATTTTTCACACTCCCTCGCTCCGGATCCAAACGAATGGCCGTGGGACATCGACTGGACCTGATTTCTGAGGTGGTTGTCAAGCCCAGTGGGGCGGTCCTAGTTCCTTAACTTCGTGTTAATCGGACTTCCGATGTGCGGTCTAGACCTAATACGAAGTTTCATTTCATTCCCGAGAGCAGCCGGGTAATGAGTTTGATTCTAAACTTTAGGGTAACCTAGAGTCACTGATTTTGCAAGTTTTGGGTCTTGCAGATCGTATTTAAAGCGATCCCAACGGATTTCACGGCTAATCGAGTTTTGCACTTAGTTAACTTTGTTAAATTTCTAAAGGATTTAATCCTAATTGATTTCTGGTCGAGATGGTACTCGAGCCAAAGTACAGAAATTTACGGGTCGTTACAATCTACCCCCCTTAAACAAAAATTTCGTCCTCGAAATTTATACCTTTTTGTATTCCTCGAGAATCTGAGGGTAGTTCTTCCTGACCTCGGCCTCAGTCTCCCAAGTAGCTTCCTCCTCGGAATGATGAGTCCATAGTACCTTCACAAGTGGAATGACCTTGCTACACAGTACCTGCTCCTTCCTGTCAAGGATACGCGTCGGGCGCAACTCATACGTAGTATCCTCGCTCAGCTGTACCTGCTCCCATCTGATAATATGCGAAGGATCAGGAACGTATTTCTTCAGCATAGATACATGAAATACGTTGTGTACAGATGCTAGTGGCGTGGGCAAAGCGAGACGATACGCCACATCACCCACTCTATCCAGTATCTGAAATGGACCGATAAACCTCGGTGTGAGCTTCCCCTTCTTCCCAAACCGAAGGACTCCCTTCATAGGGAAAACTCGAAGGAACACATGATCCCCGACCTCGAACTCAAGCGATCGCCACCTCGTATCGGCGTAACTCTTCTACCTGCTCTGTGCTGTAAGTAGTCAACGCCTGATAATGTCAACCTTCTCTGTAGTCGCCTATACCAACTCCGGGCCAATCAGACTACGCTCGCCAACCTCGGCCCAACAATGCGGTGCTCTACACGGTCGACCATATAGGGCCTCATATGGCGCCATGCCGATAGTCGCCTGGAAGCTGTTGTTGTAGGCGAACTCTGCGTACGGAAGACAGTCATCCCAACTGTCCTTGAAGTCCAACACATATGCCGGCAGCATATCCTCCAGAATCTAATTTACCCGCTCTGTCTGCTCATCAGTCTGAGGATGAAACGCCATACAGAACTTCAACTTCACACCCATCGCCTCCTGGATACGAGTCCAGAAGATAGATGTGAACCGAGTGTCTCTGTCCGACATGATCTCTAAAGGAACTCCATGCAGACGGACGATCTCTCTGATGTACAATCTAGCCAGTTCGTCTGCAGAGTTCGTAACTCTTATAGGGAGGAAATGGGCCGATTTGGTCAACCGGTCCACAATCACCCAAATGGAATCGTGTCCCTTCCTCGTCTTCGGCAGCCCGGATATGAAATCCATGGAGATGAAGTCCCACTTCCACTCTGCTATGGGCATGGGCCGAAGCAGTCCAGGAGGTCGGCGATGTTCTGCCTTGACCTGCTGGCACGTCAAACATCGTGACACATACTCAGCGATGTGGGCCTTCATGTTATCCCACCAATACGTCCGTCTCATATCATGGTACATCTTCGTGCTACTAGGATGCATCGCAAGCTTCGAGTTATGGGCAGACTCGAGAAGCTCGCGTCTCAAGTCGGGCACATCAGGAACGCATAGGCGGCCACGGAATCGTAGACCCCCATCAGAACCAACTCTCCACTCGGAATCCTCGGCGTCGCTAGCTTGCTCTCGAAGCTCAGACAACCGCATATCGCCCTCCTGGGCCTCAACAATCCTATCGTCAATAAGTGGCCGCACCCAAACGTGCGCAACACACTCAAATGGCTCCTCCACAGTGAATCTCTGCTCGAAGTCCTGTACGAACTCCACCATGTCCCACTCAGCTATCATCAACGGTGCCGCAAATGCTATCGCCTTCTTGCAGCTCAACGCGTCTGCCACAAGGTTAGCCTTGCCAAGATGGTAGGAAACCTCGAACTTGAAGTCCTTCAAGGTCTCCATCCATCGGCGTTGTCTCATATTCAAGTCTCGCTGTGTGAATATGTACTTAAGGCTCTTGTGGTCGCAGAAAAGCTCGAACTCCTCTCCATAGAGGTAATGTCTCCAGAGATTTAATGCAAAGATGACAGCTGCCAACTCTAGGTCATGTGTAGGGTAATTCTCCTCGTGCTTCCTTAATTGTCTCGAGGCATACGAAATCCCTATCCTTCTGCATCAGAACACAACCCAAAAACCAACGCGAGACGCGTCAGTATATATCGTATATTTCTCCCCTTGCTCTGGCAATACTAGCACAGGGGCGGACGTCAACTTGTCCTTCAGCTCCTTAAAAGCTGCCTCCGCCTTCTCATTCCAAGCGAACTTCAGGTCCTTCCAAGTCAACTGAGACAATGGCCTGGCGATCTTCGAGAAATCCCGAATGAAGCGTCTGTAATACCCAGTCAGACCAAGGAAACTCCTCACCTCAGTAACCGAGCCAGGCTGCTGCCAATCCTGAACCGCGGCTACCTTAGCAAGGTCCACTGCTATCCCATCCTTGGACACTACATGTCCGAGGAACTTGACTTCCTCCTGCCAGAAGTCGCACTTCTTGTACTGTGCGAACAACTGGTTCTTCTCCAGTGTACCCAACACCGCTCTCAAGTGCTCCTCGTGCTCCTCCCGACTCGTGGAGTATATCAAAATGTCGTCAATAAAGACGATGACGAATCGGTAAAGGAAGGGCCGAAATACCCGGTTCATCAGATCCATGAACACGACTGGCGCGTTCGTAAGGCCGAACGACATCACTAGGAACTCATAATGCCCAAAGCAAGTCCTGAAGGCTGTCTTCTGTACGTCTTCATCTCTCACGCGCAACTGATGGTAGCTCGACTGAAGATCAATCTTCGAGAAATACTTCGCCCCTCTCAACTGATCGAACAAATCATCTATCCTGGGCAAAGTATACTTGTTCTTCACCGTGACCTGGTTCAACCTACGATAATCAATACATAACCGTAGCGACCCGTCCTTCTTCTTCACAAATAGCACAGGTGCTCCCCAAGGAGACACACTAGGTCGTATAAAACCCTTCTCTACAAGCTCGTCAATCTGTCTCCGCAGCTCCTCCATCTCACATGGAGGCATACGATAAGTCGGCAACGAGATGGGGGTCGCACCAGGCGTAAGATCAATCGTAAAATCAATCTCGTGCCGAGGAGGTAAACCAGGGATAGTCTTAAACCCACCCACAAATTCTCGAACCACCGACGTACCCTCCAATGTCGGACCATCAATCGGCACAAGTAAAGCAGCATAACAATCAACACGGCAGGGCCAACTGACCTACACTGGAAACGTAAAAGCTGTGCCGTCAGGTCCATAGGCTGTCATGATCCGAGTATCGCAATCGATCTCCGCCCTCATCTTGGTGAGCCAATCCATACCAAGGATAACGTCGTAGTGCCATAGTGGAGCAACAATGAGGTCGACGAGCACTGTGCTGCTACCCAAAACTATCGAGCAACCCTCACATAACCGTGTGACTTCTGAACAGGTCCCAGTAGCCGTAGTGAGTCTCATTCCCTTGGTGGGAATCGTATGCAAAGATAGACGCTTAACCGCCCCACAAGAAATAATAGAATTAGTGGACCCAGTGTCCACCAATAAGGAAACGGGAGTACCATGAATATAAGTCGTACCCTCAAAAGCCGTCGGGGCTGAAATCGACGTCTCAGGTGCCTCGGCAATAAGCGTGTGCACGCGAGCCTACTGCTGACGGTTCGGCTGAGGAGCCAAGGGTCGTTGTGGTGGCCTGAAGCGCGACACAGGAAGTCGGAAGGAAGGATGTGCAGGAGCAGTCTGTAGCGGTGGAGCTGATATGGCCTGTGGGTAAGGATGATCCAACCTCTGCGGTGGCGCAAATCCGCTAGCCCTCATGCGCGAGAAGCAACCCTCAGCAGGATGTCCCGGTTTCCTGCAATACGTGTAGGTCACAAGCGGGCGTCTCACAGGAGCTACTGGTGCCGCGGCCCTGGGAGGCGAATCAGCACGAGGCCTCTTGCCTAGAATAGGCCTGCTCTGTAAATCCTGTCGTGGCCTCGCAATCATAACACCATGTAATCTGGCCAATCGGTCCACATCCTGCTCGGCCGTCATAGACATGTAGACCAATGCCGCGTAGGTGAGAATACTAAGGCAGCATATCCTCGACCGTATGTCAGGTCGCAGGCCTCCAGAGAAGCGACGCATCCTCATCTGCTCATTGACGAGGATAGTTGGGACAAAGCGGCCCAACTCAGTGAAACGGTGCTCATACTCCGTCACCGTCATACCTCCCTACCTGAGGCATTGGAACTCATCCTCCCGCTCGTGTCGATATGTCTGCGGGTAGTATTTCTTGTGGAACCGAAACTCGAAAGCCTCCCAGGTCCACACGAAATCCACTGCGACTGTCCGCAGCACACTGTCCCACCATAAACTAGCCTCCCTCTCAAACATGAAGGAAGCCAACTCGACCTGCTCTGCCTCTGAACAGTGCAGCATCCGTAGAATCTTGGATATGCGGTCAAGCCAGAACTCTGCCTCCTCGGGTCTGTGAGAACCTATAAATGAGGGAGGCCTCAAGCGCTGAAATCGCTCGAGTAAACCGCATGTACCTACATCTCAAGTAGGAAGTGCGACGGATGTGGGCAGAGGCACATCCTCAAACCGATCAGGAGGCTCAGAATGCTCATCAGGATGTGCGGATGTCGTAGGTGGAGTCGCACTACCACAATGGGATAAGGCCTTAGCGATAGTGGCCATAAGCTGCTGGTGCTGCTGCTGCTTTATCTGCTGCTGCTGCATCTGATGTTGATGCATCATCATCATCAACTGCTCAATCCTATCAATCGGCGGAGCAGCCTGAGAGTCATGCTGTGCAGAAGAAGACGGTCGGTACTGCTCACGGACCGGGGGCATATAAGGTGGCAGTCCACCGGTAGGACTAGCAGGAGGTTGATCAGAACCCAACCCTCGGTCCGCAGGACCGCTACTACCAGAAGGAGATGTGCCGTGCTCCGCGTGTACTGTCGCAGCATGCCCTATACAACATAGGGTACAACATTTGTGAGATAAAGCAAGACACACATCATAAAGCACCTTAAGCATTCCACACATCATCAAAGCAAAAGAGGCTACATACCTTTCATTTATCCAAAATTGTCATAATACATGGAATACAAAGTTACATGAATCATGACAGAAATCACATGATAGCCAATACATCCACAACATCAAACACTTAGTACATGCTACTATCTACTACATCATCTACATGAAATCATAAACCGCCTATCGCGGTGACCAAAACAAACAACAACACACAACAACATGGATGACTAAGCATCCGAATCAGGCGATGGAGGAGGAGCATTCTTGTCCTGCACACAGCACAAAATTGCCTTCAACGTACGGGACACCTTCTTAAAGCTCTTCTTCACGTAGGCTTCAGTCTCTTCAAGCTTAGCTCGGGTCTCACCAAGCTCAGCCCGAACCTGTCCAATCTCTTGTCGCAGGGCGGCCTGGTTCTCCTCAATGCGATCCATACGAGCCTCTCTCGCCGCATGAGCAGCGTCCGACTCAAGTGCACCAGGAGGAGAGTCCTCCTCAGTATCTTGAGCCTCAGGTTCTTCCTCTTGTATGTCATCACCGCCCTCCTCATCACTCTCTGCCTGGAGGTCAACACTCTCCTCGCCGGCGCTATCCGACTCATCTCCAGACTCGTCGAGTCGTGCTTGCCACTGTTGAGGGCCGATCTTCATATTCTTAAGGGTCGCCTCGCTTATGACTCGGACTGGTGCAAGGTCCTCCATATTCAACCTATAGCCGACACTATGAGCCATCCTGCAGATCAGGCGGCCAAATGGGAGCGAAAGATCGTTCCTGGCAGATCGAACAACCTAAACTATCTGAGTTAGGATGAATGTGGGCAGGCATATGTTGTCCCCGTGTCCCATCTTGTACAAGAAGTCCACCATCAACCGAGTACACTCCGTGCGGTTACCCGACCGTGGGTACACATTGTAAGTGAAAATGTGATGGAGTAAACGGAAGTCATCGGCCATCTTTGTCGCTGCAATGCAATTTCCTCGCTTCCAAGTAACCCGACGACCACAAAGGTATCGCGTGCGGCGATCCCTTTCCCGCGCACTTCTGGAGAAGTCGTCACTAGGATGCACTTGACCAAGCGTGTAACGACTTGAAAATTTCCGTACATTGGGCCGAGTACCACCTCGACCAGAAATCACATAGGATAAATCCTTTAGAAATTTAACAAAGTTAACTAAGTACTAAACTCGGTAAATCATGAAATCCGTTGGGATCGCTTTAAATACGATCTGCAAGACCCAAAACTTGCAGAATTGGTGACTCTAGGTTACCCTAAAGTCTAGAGCCAAACTCATTACCCGTCTGCTCTCGGGACTGAAACGAAACGTCGTATGAGGTCTAGATCGCACATCGGAGTCCGAGTAGTAACACGAAGCTAAGGAACCAGGACCGCCCCACTGGGCTTGACAATCATCTCAAAAATCAGGTGATTCCGATGTCCCACGGCCATTATTTTCACTCCGGAGCGAGGGAGTGTGAAAAACACTATTTCCATCCAAGAGAAAATATCTGGAATAGTGATCTGGCACCTTTCGGTTGCGCGTCAGTATTAAGCAACCTGACCGTCGGAATCAGACCAAATTACACCCTCGGATTAAGAAAAATTTCAGGAACATTTACATGTACTCAGAAATTCCGATCGTGGCCCACGGACCGTTGAACTGAAAGTGGTCCGCCACGTGCGATCTGGGAATCCGATCGAGCCGAAAACGTAATCCCACGTAGATCCGCAGTGGGTGAGCTTAAGTCTGACGTTTGGCTCAAAGAGGGCCACCAGAACACCCCTTTTGAGCTTGGAAAGTGGCGAAATGCCTATGTAAGCAGTCACCCTTGAACCTGAGTCTGTTTTGGGGAGGTTTTGGCTATAAAAGGGGCTTAGAACAGCCCCTCTCACAGCCATACGAATTTGGGTTCAAACCCAGAGAGAAAGAGAGAGAAAAGAGAGAGAAACTTGTGGAGATCGACGCCGATCTTCCTCCTGCTGCTTCCACTTCTCCCACGGCCTACACCGCTCTATCCCAAGAGATTTCCCGGCGGTTTCCACCCCATTTGAAGGTAAGAAACCCTAACCCTAGGTCTGATTTGAGCCTGATTAGTGATAGGTTAAGGAAAGACTAATCGAATGCGATCTCTTTAGGCTAGAGAAACTCCCGTATACGGAAGCACCAACCTTCTTGCTGATTCGTTGGAATTCCAAGGGCTGAGGTGAGGACTTTAAGCGTATAAGTTACGGTTTTCAACGCTTTCAATGTCAGATAATGATAGATTCATGATCTGCATGCAAATGCACATGTACAAAGTGCTTTCCGTTTCCTGTTTCGATTAGCGATAAAGAATATGGAATTTTACATACTCTTGATATACGTAGAAATACCGTATACGTATTTTTGTTGAGAAAATGTTTAACATGTTTATTTAATGTTTGATTATATCATGTGTGGATAAAATGCTAGTTTGGCGAAAGGGATCGCAAAAATATATGTTCATGTGTAAATGTCATATATGTGGAATTGTGTATTCCAGAGATTCCGCATACGTGCGGATTTTGGATATGTAATTGTAATGATTATTTGCTGTATGAATACGATATACGTGGGAAAAATACTCCCGGGGCTTAGGGACAGCCCAATCACGAACTTGCCTAACATACGTCATGTATGTTGGAAACGTGTATTCTAAGTGTTTGTGTATGTGCATGTAGGTGTACATGTGCATGTACTAGTGCCTCAGATAGGCGCTGATATGGGTTCTCCAACTCCCTTAGAGACATGTAGGATCCCCTCCATGCGGTGTTTCACCGCAACCACTTAATTGCATTGCACACACAATTCTATCCCTATGGGGATAGTGCTTTATTACATGCATTACAAAATGCTTTAAACATGCTTCTCAACATGCTTTGTAACATGCTTTACGTCATGTCTTACTTTATGCTTTATAACATGCCGACTAACATGCTTGTATTGCTTGTTTACCATGCTTTACTTCACATGCTAGCGATGAAAACTGTTTGAGTTTGGGACTATGTTTATAGTCCAAACACTCGGTACCAGACTTGTGATTGTGGCTGAGATTCATGTCGCCACAAAGGACGGGTCCGGCAAACCCGAGTCGTACTTCGGTTGGCGATAGTGGTTGGCCACGCGGAGTGCTTTTGCGCTCCATATCGCTCAACTTGTGGTGCGCTCGAGCTAGTCAGGCTCGCCACTTGAACCGAAGTGTAGTTGTGTGTTCACCTTGTTTGGTCGCTACTGCTTGAACCTAGGGTACCAAACTTACCAGTGGTGATTCCTGTTAACCATGGTACCTAGATCCGCTAAGACGCATGAGCCGGGCATGGTGGTATGGGACACGTGGTCGAGCTGTCGGCCTATGCTGGGGCCATGTGCCTCCCCGTAGTGACCATTGCGCAACTATCTCGTGAGCCGAATACGGTGGTATGGGACACTGTATTCGAGCTGTCGATACTTCGGCGAGAGCCGAGTACGGTGAGATCTGTGCTCGTGCTGACGGGCGACGAGTCCTCCGTGGTATCATCGAGTGTACTTTAAGTATCTGTGATTGGCCACGAGCCTTTCACAGTAACTAGAGTGTGAGTTGAGCCGAGTACGGTGAGACCTGTACTTGAGCTGACGGCTAGTGATTGAGCCGAGTACGGTGAGACCTGTACTCGAGCTGACGGCCAGCAATTGAGCCGCATACGGTGAGATCTGTATCCGCGCTGACGGGTGACGAACCTGTTGCGATGCCATCACTAAGCTTCTCAAACCATAACATCGTATGAGAATAACTAGGATTGACGACCCTAGAATGGATCATGTTGGGAATGATACAAGGGAGGTACCTTAGTTTCCCAATACTGCTGATTGAAATGGACTAATAATAACTTGGTAATCATGAACATCATCGCACCGCATGTGCTTTGTAGATGTGGCGCACTGAGGGAGTTAAGCATTCACGAACGTAAGATGATGTCGCTTGAGGGTGGTTTGGCAAGGGCATACAGCATCATGTCATATCATTTTTGCATTTAACAAGAGTAGTTAGAAATGCTTGATTTATACTGCTTTATCATTACTGCTTGGTTGATTTGATAACATGTTAACTTATGCATTATTGTTCCACTGAGTTAGCTACTCACTCCCACGTTACGGGACGGTGTTGTACACACCAACCAGACTCTGTTGCAGGATTAGAGGGCGCCTTGGTTCAGGAGCCAGAGCCCGACGTTGATGAGGACCAGGAGGAGTTCTCTTTCATGCAGTATTCTGACGGCTACGCCTAGGCCGGCTGCATCGCGGGACTTTCGGGGCCTCTTTTGAGGATGTATTTTGGATTTTTAATTTACAAACTTTCCATGTATATTGGTGCTCAGCTAGTACTCATACTCTGAAGTTCAGAAAATTTTGTTACTTTACATACTTGTATATAAAATTTCAGTCTTCGCTGTTTTTAAATGCAATTGAACTGGAGTATGAATTACTGTTTTGGTTTAATCTCATTCATGTTTATTGCGCTAACTCAGACAACATTTAACCGACATTGTGTATGTTGCATAAGTGATGCGTTGGAACTCGGGAGTTGAGTTCATACTCGACCCCCGAATTTCAGGGCGTTACAAAGCGGGAGCTTCGTGATCCGAGCCACCTCATCCACCGTAATTGTGCACCTTATGCCCCTCACAGAGACAGTAAACTGAGGAGGCTCTACTGATGAGTCCACGATGTGGGCGTAGAAAGCGCGAACCGTGTTCTCACATGCAAGGGACTCACCGTCAAACATAGAGTTCCATCCGATATCCACCAGGTGATCCATCATTGGGTGTAGCCCGAACATCCTCTCATCCACGTGAGCTTCAAACACGACTTTGCGGCCTGCAAAACGCCCATATTCAACGCCGATCGGATAGGCATTTCTGACGGGATGGTTAGGATCCAGGTCTCGCTTCGACCTAAACTCCCGAACGGTGCTAGTGCCGGCCCCATCGTCAGATCTTCTTCGGGAATGGGCTGGCCTACTTGGGCCGGCATCATCAGCCGCGGTCTTCCTCTTTCCCATGAGAGATAGGATGGAGGAAATGGAGAAAATAATCGCCACCACACCAAAGAGAGCCATGGAAAAATGCCAAAATAGGGGAAAAGGGGCTGATTGCTTTGATCTTCCACAAGCAATGGTTCCAATGGGTGTAGAAGAGACACTTGGTGTAGGAAATGGAGGAGGAACAAAAAGAAAATGGAATGGGTTAGGAGATTACCCGATTTTGAGCTCCAAATGGGGGATATGAGAGCTCCAACATGAGAAAGAGGGAAAAGGAGGAGGCTAGGGCCGTTGTGGACGATTGGAGTGTGTGGGTTATGGAAGAAAATGGAGGATTGTAAGATTTGGAGGGATGGGTTGAGAGGAAAAAATGAAAATGGGGGTTTGAGGTGCTTGGAAGGGGTGAAATGAGAAAGAGGGCTACTCCAGCCCCTTAAATCCCAAACCATAGGCCAAATGGCACGTGCCAGGGGGTAGGGGAGGTCGGGCCGACCAACCCCAGCCCTGGACCCACCTCAGATGGGCCACCGGACCGCGGTCTGCCTTACTCGGAACCGCGCCGCCGCAGTGGGGCCCTATTTGCCACGTGCCCAAGGTGCTAAATGCACCTTGGTTCGATCCTGGGGCTTAGTATTTTTAGGTGGGGAGGCCCCTGACTCATTTCAGCTCTAGAACGGGTGGTTTCGAGAAATTTCTGAACTGGACTGATTTTTAACGACTGGTTTTGGGTGGATAGTGATCTGGACACGTCAATAGACGGTCTAAAAGTGATTTGGGATCCATACGTGCGGTCGGGATCTAGTACGAACTCGATCAAAATGTCCATTTTTAATGAACTTCGCCGAACGGCGAAATCGGGAGACCCTAAGACTGTTTTTATATTCTTGCGCACCCTCCTAAGTGTAATGCGTCAGTGGACGTCGTGGGAACATAACTCAGGTCCGGTTTGATCAAAATCATGCTCTGATACCAACTTGTAACGCCCTGAAATTCGGGGGTCGAGTATGAACTCAACTCCCGAGTTCCAACGCATCACTTATGCAACATACACAATGATGGTTAAATGTTGTCTGAGTTAGAGCAATAAACATGAATGAGATTATACCAAAACAGTAATTCATACTCCAGTTCAATTGTATAAAGGCAAGCAGAAGACTGAAATTGTATATTTAAAGTATGTAAGGAAACAAAAAAATTTTATGAACATCAGAGTATGATCGCTAACTGAGTACCCATATACATGTATTGTTTTTTAGTCAAAAATCAAAATACAATCTAAAGATGAGTCCTGAAATCCCCGCGATGCAGTCGGCCTAAGCGAAGCCGTCAGAGTACTGCATAAATGAGAACTCATCCTGGTCCTCGTCGAAATCAGGCTTCGGCTCCTGAACCGTCACGCCGTCTATACCTGCGACAGAGTCTGGTTAGTGTTGCAAACACCGTCCCGTAACGTGGGAGTGAGTAGCTAACTCAGTGGAACAGTAAAGCATAGGTTAACATGTTATCAATACAATCAAGCAGTAATGATAAAGCAGTACAAGTCAAACAAGTTTAACTACTCTTGTTAAATGCAAGAATGAAATGATATGATGATGTTTGCCCTTGCCAAACCACCCTCATGCGACATCATCTTACGTTCGTGAATGCTTAACTCCCTCAGTGCTCCACATCTACTAGGCACATGCGGTGCAATGATACGCATGATTTTCGAGTTGTTATTAGTCCGTTTCAAACAACAGTATTGGGAAACTAAGGTACCTCACTTGTATCATTCCCAAACATGATCCATTCTAAGGTCGTCAATCCTAGTTAATCTCATACGATACTATGGTTTGAGAGGCGTAGCGAAGGCATCACAAAGGGCTCGTCACCCGTCAGCACGGATACAGATCTCGTCGTATGTGGCTCAATTGTTGACTATCAGCTCGAGTACAGGTCTCACCGTAGTCGGCTCAATCACTAGCCTTCAGCGCGAGTACAAGTCTCACCGTACTCGGCTCAACTCATACTCTAGTCGTTGTGAAATACTCGTTGCCAATCACAGACCTTGGAGTATACTCGAAGATACTACAGAGGACTCGTCGCCCGTCAGCACGAGTATAGGTCTCACCGTACTCGGCTTTCGCCATAAGTATCGACAGCTCGAATACAGTGTCCCATACCACCATATTCGGCTCACGAGTTTGGGTTGCTCAATAGTCACTACGAGGAGGCACTTGGCCCCAGCATAGGCCGACAGCTCGGCCACGGTGTCCCATACCACCATGTCCGGCTCATGAGTCTTAGCGGATCGAGGCACCATGGTTAACGGGATTGCCACTGGTAAGTTTGGTACCCTAGGTTCAAACAGTAATGACCAAACATGGTGAACACACATTCAACATATCGGGTTATTTGACGAGCCTGACTAGCTCGAGCGCACAACAAGTTGGACGATATGGAGCGCAAAAGCACTCCGTGTGGCCAACCACTATCGCCAACCGAAGTGCGACTCGGGTTCGTCCGACACATCCCTTGTGGCGACATGAATCTCAGCCACCATCTCAAGTCTGCTACCGAATGTTTGGACTATAGACATAGTCCCAAACTCAAACAGTTCTCATCAATAGCATGTGGAGTTAAGCATGATAAACAAAGTAATACAAGCATGCTAGGAGGCATATCATAAAGCATGTTATAAAGCATGATATAATGCATGTTATAAAGCATGTAATAGAGCACTATACAGATAGGTATACAAACACATATACATTATATGTGAGTGGTTGAATTAAACAACCGCATGGAGGGAATCCTACGTGTCTCTAAGTTATTCGAGAATTCCATCTCAGCACCGACCTACGGTGCCAACATCTAAGCCTTTGCACTCACAAGCATTTACACAAACACTTAAGAGTACACCTTTACAACATACATGACGTATGTTAGCAAAATACGTATTAAGGCTATCCTTTCGCCAAGCGGGTATTTTATCCATGTATACCATAATCGATACAATTTCAGTCTTCCGCTTGCCTTTATACAATTGAACTGGAGTATGAATTACTATTTTGGTATAATCTCATTCATGTTTATTGCTCTAACTCAGACAACATTTAACCATCATTGTGTATGTTGAATAAGTGATGCATTGGAACTCGGGAGTTGAGTTCATACTCGACCCCCGAATTTCAGGGCGTTACAAAGACACACCATCGTCTGAGATTAACTAGGACTGACGACCATAGAATGGATCATGTTTGGGAATGATACAAGGGAGGTACCTTAGTTTCTCAATCCTACTGTTTGAAATGGACTAATAATAACTCGGTAATCATGCTCATCATGTATTGCATGTGCCTGCAAGATGTGGAGCACTGAGGGATGAAAGCATGCTGCGAACGTGAGATGGTGTCGCACGAGGGAGGGTGTGGTGAAGGCATACATCATGACTGCATTCATACTTGCATTAATAAGAGTAGTTAGGAGTGTTTGATTTTACTACTTTATCATTACTGCTTGACTGAATTGATAACATATTAACCTATGCTTTATTGTTCCACTGAGTTGATCACTCACTCCCACGTTACGGGACGGTGTTCCGAACACCCACCAGACTTTGTCTGATTGCAGATGGCGACGCTACTCCTGAGGCGGAGCCAGACTTTTGTGACGACGAGGATGTTTTCTCGTATATGTGGTTTTCGGGCGGTTTCATGTGAGTCGTGCCTTGATCGACGGAGTTACAGGGATGTTGACTAGATGATACTACACATTTGGTATAATTTGAATTGTACTTGTAATTCATTAACCTAGTAACATTATCACACTCTGGAGACTCACTACTATTTTTATATATTTTATATATCTATCACAGTCTTCCGCTTGCAATTTAACTGTCTCTGGAGTATCATATGTTGTTTTGGCTTAATCTCACTCATGTTCACTACATTAATGCAGACAACATTTAATCATCATTATCTATGTTGCATAAGTGATGTTCTGGAACTCGGGTGTTGAGTTTATGCTCGACCCCCGATTTTTTGCGATGTTACAGTGATAAAGCCCTTCCTTGTATTAGAAATGAAGTGAAATCATCTAGCGTATAAGCATAGACTTTGGACTCACCTATGGATTTCCGCTACTCCTAAATTAAGACTAGACTACTGGTTAGGCTAAGGAAAGTAAAAGACTAATTAATTATGCTAAGCCAATTGCATGATAGACTTAGTTAGTTGGCTTGATTAGGTTGGAGCGAGACCCCGTTCCGTTGTTGAATCCCCTTAATACTTTAGGCTTCCTTAGTAACTCTTAGGGAGCTTATTTGACGTAGAAACTATTCACGATTAGAGAAAACCTATATATCCCTTAGATTTAATGTTAGGTCTAATCAATACATCCCTTAGAATTGCCTTCCCAAAGACTTATTACAATCGGGAACACGAAGTAGAGAAACAATATATATAAGCGAGGTATTCGCGGTTTGAATTGAAGTCTCAATCCTGGTAGTTACCAATGAACCCTATGCTCTGATCAAGCAGAAGGTCGGGATCAACTAGGATTAAGAAATGGTATGACAAATTTTCTGTCCTAGCTAGGCAGAAGGTCCATGTATCCGACTCAGACCCACTACACAACTTTCCTTCCGTGTTGGCCCGACCACTTACAACCAAAAGTTTATAACTTCGTCTTTGAGAAGTGTAAGAATATATAGCCAATAGAGATTTTTCCTTTTAGGCCCAAGGAATTTTCCAAATGGGCAACAGATAGTTAGGAATTAGGTCCCTAGTTTGCCCGTTAACCTATTCTGTCCAAATACCTTTTGTACTAATAATGTATAAATTATCTTACTGTAATAAACTAGACAGGAATAAAGAGGGTAAGTTGAGATCGTAATAAAAGTCCTTAGTAGAATTAGGCAGCTTGCCACAAACTCACATCCGTCCTTAAAAATCTACCACAACACCCATCAATGATAACTCCTTTCTATAATCCTAGGTACCAACACCGATGTATTGGGAGATCGTATCCCATTTCATGTCAAGGATAGGTCCTAAATTACACCTTGTTCCGACATACGGATCAGGACATAGATCTTGAGCCTTGAGGGTGAAAATAAATTTTTAAGGGGGATAGAACATTATGAGCCCAATCTAGATAGGTCGGCTAATACACTTTTTTGATCTGGGTGGCGCAGCGGAAGCGGGGTGGACCCTACTCCACTGGCCCAGGATCGAAACTGTGCTCATTGAATACGAACATTATAGAAGCCCTAGCAAGTTCTACTATAAGAAACCGTTTTAGGATGATCTAGTAAGATTTGAATCACCATTTCCTTGGACATAGATAATAACAAGGACTCTCTTAGACTAAGACCTAAAGGGAAACCTTAGACATAGACAATTTGAGCCTTTCAATGATGGACATTCCCTACATTTCTAGAGTGATCGGACTACGGAGTTACTGGAATATAAACTGTGAAACATTCGCAGCTTGACCCAATTCTCAATCCAGGGCGACTACCAACGGACTCACTGCTTGACCGAGCAGAAGACCAGGATCTACCAGGACTAGGAAGGGATACGATGCCTTCTACCCTGGTCAAGTAGATGATCGATGTATCGGGATCAAGCCCACCAAAAACGTCTCTCCGTGTTGGTCAAACATTGAAAACAGCTATCTTACTCTAAATTGTTGGGAATTGTTATCAAGACTCCAAATAGGTAAAGAAATAAATTGTAGCAAACCATCAGGGAATGAGAAATGGATAAAGGAATAAGTTTTAACGGGGGTAAACTAAAATGAACCAGGTTAGTATATACCCTACGCACTAAAACATAGACAAAGAAATAATTAAATCTTTTCTTATTACCCTTAGGCAATTTTGGGGACGAAATTTTGTTTTAAGGGGGGTAGATTGTAACATCCCGAATTTTTGCCAACCTGGGATTAGACGTCCTTAGGCGATGGTTCGATCCTAACACCTTATTAACATGTCAGAACTGAATCCCACAGTCTAAAATCGCTCCTTAACCCATTTCCTTCACAAATTCCACCCTTCACCACCTTGTTCTTTAAATTTTCTAAGTACTTTCACATTAAACACTATCTTAAAGTTTAGGTGATGAAGAACAATACTTAAACTAAACATTCCTACAAAGGACTAAGTACCACCTCAGACCGAAATCACCCAGGACTAAATCCTTTAGAAATTAGGCGAGAATTAGCTAGTGTTAAACTAGAGTGCCTATGAAATTAGCACCAATCGCTTTAAAAACGATCTGCGAGACCCAAAACTTGTAGAATCATTGAAGCTAGGTTACCCTAAAATCTAGGATCAATCTCATTACCCGGCTGCTCTCGGGAGCATCTTGAAACTCCGTATCAGATCTGGACCGCACGTCGGAAGTCCGATTAACACGAAGTTAAGGAATTAGGACCGCCTTGCTGGGCTTGACAACCATGTCGGAAATCAAATTCAGATAGTGTCCTAGTGTAATTCGCTTGAGTCCGGAGCGAGGAGTGTGAAAACACTTGATTTCTTTAAAAATAAATATCTCAAATAGTAATCTAGCACCTCTCGCTTGCGGATCAGTTTTAAGCAACCAGACCGTCAGAATCAGACCAAATTACACCCTCGAATCAAGAGAAATTTCAAACACATATCCATGTACTCGGAATCTCCGATCGAGATCCGCTGACCGTTGAACTGAAACTGGTCCGCCACGCGTGATATGGAATCCCGACCAAAACGAAAACTTAACTAAACGTAGATCCGGTGTCGGTGAGCTTAAGTCCGACCTTTGGCTTAAGGAAGCCCGCCAGAAGTCCTCCGTTGAGCTAAAACTGACCCGCTTTGGTTATAACCTAAGTATACTTTGACCTGGAGTCTATTTCGGTGAGTTTTTAGGCTATATAAGGACCTTAAACCCTCTCCCATTGCAGCCATACGAATTTGAGAGAAACTCTAGAGATAGAAGAGAGAAAAGAGAGAGAAAGTGAAAGAGAAGTGGGAGAATCTTCCTGCCACTCTTCCCTGCTGCTATCCATGCTCAACCACTCTGTTCTCATCGCTTTCCCAGCGATTTCGACTTCGTTTCTAGGTAAGAAACCCTAACCCTAATCTGTTTTGGGGTTGGATAGGTTGTAGGTTATGAAATAGCTAACCTATTTCGTTCTATAGGTTGCCAAACTGCGTATACAGAAGCTTAGCAATTCTATCGACTCCGTTACGATTCTACGACAAAAGGTGTGGACTTTAGGTGTATAAGTTATGGTTTTCAATGCTTTCAATGTCAGATAATGATAGATTCATGATCTGCATGCAATTGCACATGTACAAAGTGATGTCTGTTTTCCATTTCGATTAAAGATGAAGAATATGGAATTTTACATATTCTAGGTATTCGTAGAAATACCGTATACGTATAAATTTTGGAAATGTGTTTGCCATGATTATTTGTTGTATGAATATATGGTATATGGATAAAATACTTATTTGGCGAAAAGATTCGCCATAATACATGTTTGCTAATATACACTATGTATGTAGAAATAGTGTATTGTAGAAATTACCGTATATGTATATATTTTGGAGATGTGTTTGCCATGACTATTTGTTGTATGAACTTGTTATATATGCGTAAAATACTTGCTTGGCAAAAGGATTCGCCCAAATACATGTTTTACTAACATACACTATGTATGTTGAAATAGTGTATTCTAAGTGTTTGTGAAAATGCTTGTGAGAGTAAGTGCTTGGATAATGGTGCCTTAGATAGGTGTTGAGATGGGATTCTCAACTACCTTAGAGACCTACATGATTTCCTCCATGTGGTTGTTTACTTTAACCGCTTACTTGTGAAACATATGTGTTTGTATTCTTATTTATATAGTGTTTTACAACATGCTTTATAACGTGCTTTATAACATGCTTTATGATATGCTTGTTAACATGCTTGATTTACTTTGTCTATTATGCTTTACTCTACATGTTCTAAATAAGGATTGATTGAGTTTGGGACTATGTCTATAGTCCAGACAATCGGTACCAGACTTGAGATCGTGGTTGAGGATTCATGTCGCCACGTAGGATGTGTTTGACGAACCCGAGTCGTACTTCAGTTGGTGACAGTGGTTAGGCCACACTTCATGTCATTCAGTTGATTGTGCGCTCGAGCTAGTCAGGCCCGTCAAATAACCCGATATGTCTAATGTTTGTTCACCATGTTTGGTCACCACTGCTTGACCCTAGGGTACCAAACTTACCATTTGAATCCCGTCAACCATGGTACCTCGATCCGCTAAGACTCATGAGCCGGGCATAGTGGTATGGGACACCGTGGTCGAGCTGTCGCCCTACGCTGGGGCCACGTACCTCCCGTAGTGACCAGTGAGTAACCAGACTCGTGAGTCGATTATGGTGGTATGGGACACTATATTCGAGCTGTCGGCCTACACTACTTGATGGGTGATGGGGGAGTGGTGCAACGATTCCATGTAACAGCCCTAGCAGCCCTGACCGTACCCAGTGTAGTGACCTCGAGCATACTCTAAATCTGCGGTGAGGCGATGAGTCTTCCCGTAGTAACAGAGTATAAACTAGGCCTGTATTGATAAGGTGATGGGGGAGTGGTGCAACGATTCCGTGTAACAGCCCTGTCAGCCCTTGCAGCAACCTAGAAACACACCATCGTATGAGATTGTCTAGGACTGACGACCCTAGAATGGATCATGTTTGGGAATGATACGAGGGAGGTACCTTAGTTTCCCAATCCTGCTGTTTGAAATGGACTAATAACACTCGGTAATCATACTCATCATGCATTGCATGTGCCTAGAAGTTGTGGAGCACTGAGGAAAGCAAGCATGCCGCGAACGTAAGATGGTGTCGCATGAGGGAGTATGTCAGTGAGGGCATCCATCATGACTGCATTCATACTTGCATTAATAAGAGTAGTTAGGAGTGTTTGATTATACTGCTTTGTCATTACTGTTTGACTGAATTGATAACATGTTAACCTATGCTTTATTGTTCCACTGAGTTAGCTACTCACTCCCACGATACGGGACGGTGTTCCGAACACCCACCAGACTTTGTCTGATTGCAGATGGCAACGCTACTCTTGAGGCAGAGCCAGACCTTTATGAAGACAATGATGCTTATTCGTATATGTTGTGTGCTGAAGGCTTCATGTGAGCCATGTCTTGATTGACAGGATTACAGGGATGTTGACTAGATGACACTACACATTTGGTATAATTTGAATTGTACTTGTAATTCATTAACCTAGTAACATTATCACACTCTGGAGACTCACCACTATTTTTATATATTTCATATATCTATCACAGTCTTCCGCTTGCAATTTAACTGTCTCTGGAGTATGATATGCTGTTTTGGCTTAATCTCACTCATGTTCAATGCACTAATACAGACAACATTCAATCATCATTCATTTTGTTGCATAAGTGATGCGTTCGAACTCGAGAGTTGAGTTTATGCTCGACCCCCGATTTTTAGGGCGTTACATTGAGTCTCAACACACACCCCAACCAATATTTTGCTTGTCCCGAGCAAAACATGTGAAAGATAATTCGAAACCTAATGAACAAATTTTCATAAACTCAAGCAATTCTCAAAACAATCCAGATTTTAAAAATCCAAGGTACATAAATGTAAAGCATAATTTATACCTAAATTCTAACACTTGGTAAATATCCTAATCAAATTCAATGCATTAATCTATAATTAGACAGTTTCTAAACATTGAGTTTCATGTGCATAGTGAAATATAAACTTATCATAACCAAAGGTTCGATTTTCAACTTTCATGATAACATTGATAATCAAAAGAACATTCAAGATAACCAAAACCTAAACCAAAACTTGCCTTATAGTTCAACATTCTACTCTTTCAGCTTTTGAATTTTCCATCGATGGCTTTCACACTATTTTCACTTTTTCTCTTTATAGTCCTTTTAAGGAACTTCGATAGGTAGCCCTTTTTGACGACAATTGTTTTTTTTAGTTGGGTATTACTGTTTTTTTTTTTTTTATTACTTTCTTTCTTTTTAATTCTTCTCATTGAACATGATAGACAAATTCTCCAGGTTTGGTTCCTGTCATTCTTAATAATCATCAAATTAATAATTCAATATCAAACTTAAACTTTAATGTGTAAACTAGAGGTGATGTGTGAAATAATGACTCAATCAATGTTTAAAACTTCAAATTAAAAATTAATAACTCAAATTTAATTTTAAAATCTATCAAATAACTAGAATTTAAGAGTAAAAAAAACTTCAATATTGGCATCTTATCATTCTAATCTATGATTATCTTTAAAATCACTTAACTTCACAGAAATTTCCAAATTTTTTGAAAATTTTTTATAATTAAAGAATTTAACTTTTTTGATCAAATCTAAAGAATTTCCAAGGGAAACCTACCTCCATCCTAAAATCTACATTGTCCTCAATATATAAACACATGCAATAAAAGCAAAATTCAGAGGAATGAAAATAAAGGGAAGTAGACGAAGAGTACCTGTGAAGCGAAAACAATCTTCCAATAAAATGTGGTTCTAGCAGAGAAACTAAACTATGAAAAGAAAACTAATGCTAAGAATGCAATAAATTCTAATCCTAAATTAGGAAAGCAATGAAAAACTACTCAATCATGTACCAAGGTTCCTCTTCTGGCCAGTATCTTGATAAATTTCTCGATAGGTTTCTCAACAAGATCATCCAAAAGCCATTTTTGCAGTAGGCTTGGATGCCCTGGAACTTGAATGTCCAGAGAAATTTATGAACTTCAGCAAAAAAAAAAAAAAAAAATCTTTTCATCTCCTTAGGTATCCAAAGTGGATAATATTCAACTGCAACAGAAAAGTTTTTGATATTAGTACACCACGATGAATGGTTGAGTGTTAAATACTGCATATTTCCCCCTATTTATATATTGATTTTATGAACATGATAATACTTAATGGGTATATTTTATACATGTTTATATTGCAAGGTGAATCTTAGAGCTTGGATTGAAAAGAATGTCAAAAGCATGATTTAATTCTTAATAATCATCAAGGCAAGGGATGGATCTTAGGAGACCAAGATTGAAGATTTCAAGACCCCAAGATTCAAGGAAACTAAGTGGAGAAGGAAAGAAGTCGAAGGTGCAAAGTGCAGGAATTCACATAATCTGAACTTCACTGTCTATGTCATCAACCACCGATCAATGACATCGAAGCCAATGTTCGATGACATTGACCACGGGTCAATGACATCGAAGAATTATAGGAAATCAAGTTTGGTTGCAGGACAAGTTGGATGCAGTTCTCGATGACATAGAAATCCTATTCGATTGCTCGAAGACCTACTCGATGACATCGACATTTTTGTGAAATTTTAAAGTAACTCGATCGAACACTATGGACACATTCTCTATTGATCGAACACCCTTTGATGACATAAAGAGTTACGTAGTGTGAAAGGCATTATGTAGTGCGAAAAGGCATGATTTTCGGATTCAAGTTAAGTTCGATGACATCGAAGGTTGTTCGATGACATCGAATGCATTATGCAGAGTGTGTAAATTCGAGATGGTTTTCAAAGACGGTCGGACAAAAGCTATAAATATGGGTTCTTTAAGGAGTTCTAAACATGAATTAGGTTTTAAGATGCAAAGCCAAAAGGTGGAGCAACCTCCTAAGAGTTTTCCTTCTTTATTTATTTTTTATGCTTTCTTTTAGGGTTTTAGATCCAATCATGTATAAGGTTGGTTAAACCTCTTAGCTAGGGCTAACAGGTGAAGCTTGTAGCGTGTTGGGATGATTTTCTTGCTTTGATTCTTGTTCTTTTTGAACCTCATTGTGTAAGGCTCATATCTTAGACTGTACCATTCTGTAGGCTTCCATGGTTCTCCCGGTCGAATTTAGTCGACCCGCGACGCGTAGATAGCAGTTGCGCGCGACCCTGAGTCGTATCCCATATTCCAGAGTCGGCTCGGCCTGATACTTGTATCCTTGCGACCGCGCTGTCGCCATGGTTCCAACATCGCCGCATGCTGAGGCGATACCTGGGCCAGGAGATGTGGGCTCGCGTTCAGTTCGAGAAAACATCGTGCATTTGCTAAACCCAAGAGAACATGTCCCATCAATCCCATCAATCAAGTTCATGTCCAATCTGCAAAAGTAACCACTAAAGCCAACCCAACTCTTTCTCTCTCTCCACCCATACATGTCAAGTACACACCTATCACTCACCCATCACTCCATCACCTCTCACCCATTCATCTCTCTCTTACAACATCATCTCTCCTTCTCTCTCTCTCTCTCTCTCTCTCTCTCTCTCCCTCTCTCTTTCTCTCTCAAACCCATCTCCCAAGCAACTCCCATGGGAGAGAACCGTCCAAGCTTCCATGAAAGAAGCTAGGTGTGGCCCATCTTCCTACCTCCTATCTCTACCATCCAACCGTCCAATGTCCATCATTCTCCATCAAAGTCAAAGCTCTGGAGCTAGGGAGTCCAAGAAGAAGTCTATGTGGGTGTTCATTATCTCAATTTTGATGATTTGAGGGCCCACATATGGTGGGACCCATCTTGATGTATGCATTGTATAGGGAGGGCCCATAATGGCGAGGTCCCTCCCCTTCACACGTTTCTTCCTCTCTCTCTCTCCTCTCTCTCTCTCTCTCTCTCTCTCTCTCTCTTCCCCTTTTGTGGCCCACTTTGATGTTGATCCACACCATTCACCTGTGTGGACCGCCGTGATGTATATGTTATTCCACACCGTCTAGATACCCTAGCCGGTGGTACCCGCCTAAGTGCTGTCCAGCACGTGGGCCACCTTGATTTATGTATTTTATCCCAGCCGTCCACTAACTGGACGGTGGGCCCCACCGTGAGGGATGTGTTGTAGCCAAACCGTTCATTTAGGCCAGCAGCCTACTGGACCCACGTCAGCAAGTTCCGTGGGTCTGACTACAGGCCAGTGTTTAATCCAAACCATCCACCCACTGTCCAGATGCATGGACGGTGAAGCTTGCCCTGATACGTGGGACCCACCTCTTTTTATGCGTTTCATATATGCCATCCGTTCGTGGATTCCATCCACTTGGCCTACCTAGATGTATGTATTCTATTCACACCGTCCATTGACAGTGGGATTCCACCTTGATGTATGGAATCATCTGAATCATCCAGGTCACATGGGCCACCACGTTGTTTGAGTTATATCAAACCGTCCGTCTGTTTGGAAGCATGGGGCCCACCCCACATGTGTGACATGTGTGGGCTGGTGGGACCCCACCATGATGTATTTGCACTTCATCCACAACGTCCATTGGGACATTGCTGTGGTGCCACCTTGATGTATGTGTTTAATACATTCCATCCATCTATTTGGGATGTGGGGTCCACCCAACACGTGTGGCACGTGTGGGGGTTGGACCCACCTTATTGTATGTATTATATATCCACCTCGTCTACCTTTTCAGGACGACGGTGTGGACCCCACTGGGATGTATGTGTCTTATACACACCGTCCATCTCTGGACGGTGCTGTTAAGGCACCATGGTGTATGTGTTTTATCAACACCGTCCATCCAAAGTTGTTGGATCGGTGGGCCATCATGTGGCTTCACCTAGTGTATGTGTTTTATCAATGTCGTCCATCCTAGCCGGTCACACCACCATGATGTATTTATTTCACCCTCATCGTCCAGATTGTAATGGTCAATGTTTAGATAATGCTGATTTACATGTCCAATGTTTGGACAGAGCTGATTTACATAAACAATGTTTGGACAGTGCTGATTTACATGTCTAATGTTTGGACAGTGCTGATTTACATGTCCAATGTTTGGACAGTGTTGATTTACATGGACAATGTTTGGACAGTGCTGGTCATCATTAGTTAGCCATGTGCCCCATAAAATGATAGTGTATAGTGATACACATGTTACACCTACAATTATTGAAATGATGATTTTTTGTGTAATCCAAGCTCTCACTTGAGGCCCATTGGTGCGACCCATCCATGAGGCCCATTGTGATGTATTTCCGACCCATATGATAAGGCCTTGTGATGTATTTCCAACCCATTTGGTATGGCCTATTGTGATATTTTTTGACCCATTTGGTAAGGCCCATTGTGATGTATTTCCAGCCCATTGGTAAGGCCCAATGAGATGTATTTTTCAGCCCATATATTGTGGCCCATGTATTGCGGTCCATTGTGATGTACATGAGGTCCATGAGCGAGGCCCAATGTGATGCGTATGTAGCCCATAAGTGAGGTCCATCATGATGTGTATTAGGCCCTTGAGAGAGGCCCATGGTGATGTATATTGGGCCATTGTGTGAGGCCATTGGCCCACTATATGTTTGGCTCTATGTGGGCCACTCCTTGGGAGCAATGTTGGTTAAATGTCCACATTGATGGGCAATGATGGTTAAATGTCCTCATTATGACCTTCCCTTAGGCCCTTTGTTATGTCGATTATCGATGGCGGTTAGCAATACCGATTATGAGTATGTAACAAAATAGCATCATGGTAAATGCCCATACGCATCATCTGCATGTTTGTTATGAGATGTGATTGACTATTACATATGTCATTGGGCAGGTTGTTATGAGACTCCCTGATAGGCGGAGATTGTCTCACATGAAAGCATGGTATGCGCAGGATTAATGCATGACTGAATTGTATGACTCATGCATCTTGCATTGTGTGTTGTGATTACTGTACATCCTAGCGACATCAAGACCGTAGCCTCCATATGCATGTCATGGATGGCTAGATGAGAACTAGAAATCTGTTATTAGCATCGGGGCGTCATAGATGTCCCTGGGTGAAAATCTCTAAACTTCCGTGGCCAGGAGACGTCCCAACGTCTAGACAGAGTGGATACATGAGCGCCCGAATGTCGAATACCAATAGGCCGCGTCTCCCACCGTGTCGTAGTCGGTTGGGAAGGGGTGGCCTTACCCGCCGGAGGGTAGTGGACATAGCTAGGCTGAGTTTGACCAGCTCATAATTGGGTCCGCTATCGAGGTGTCATATAGATATTGGCTAACTACTAGATAGGCAGATAGTGAGGTCTCTTCCACTTACATGGTTGCACGTCCAGTGGGCAGAAATTGCATGTGGAGTGTACTAGACCCCAGTGATGCCCCATAATTGTACGATACTGATATGTGGACTTATTGAGTAGAAGTTGCATACTCAACAGTTTACTCATTCATTCATTCACTATCCACTCGGGATAGTGGTGCGTAATTATTTGTTATGTGTACCTTCGCAATGGTGAGGATTTTGGTTGGGGCGCGCGACTAACCTGAGATCAGGCGTTTACCACATTGAGTCTTACTATCCAAATTTAGGTATGAGACTGGTTTGGATAGAAGTCCCTTGTGATGGACCCCTAGCTTGCGATACTACGTACTATCATCCCGACTTCACACTCCAGCTTAGTCACTTCATTCGCATTGCATATTACATTGCATCCTCAGTACATAGCATTTGGTTTACTGTACTTCTATATTGCATGACCTGATTAAGGTTGATGGTATTCGTGGACTCAGTATCTGATATTTGACTTACTATGTCTCCGCATTGCATAGCTGATCTACATTGCTTCCTCAGTATATGATATTGGCTTATTATGTTTTTGCATCGCATAGCCTGGATAAGGCTGATGGTATTTATGAACTTGCCAGCATGTTTCCGCATTACTCTGATATTGTACGATTTATGGATTGCTAGTATCTCCACTTACTCTGATATCTATATGCTTGGCACATGCATCGCACACACTTACACCGCCCTGTAAGCTTTTTATAATCTTATGCACGATAGATGCATGCAGGTGGTGTTAAGTCGCAGTAACGTTGATCTTGGAGCAAGTAGCTGTCTACTGGAGCTTTGGTTTTTGATATATGTATTTTCCTTTCAGCACTGTATTCAAATATTTATATTAGTGGATATGTGATGATGATGTTGTCTTTGTGATTTTGGTATACTTGTGGTTATGCTTATCTTCAAAGAAATTCATGTTGAAAATCCTCCTTGTAGGATCCTAGGATCGGAATCTGGCGTATGGGTGATAAAACCTGAGAATAGGGTACTATAGAGGCTGTCGGCACAGGATTCGGCGATCGGAAATTTTATGAGCCCGGTTTTCGAGTTTGGGGCGTGACAGAAGATGGTATTAAAGCATAACTTGGGACTACTTGAGGATAACATTACATATCTACTGAGAGCTACCCTTCACTCTATGATTGTCGAGAACTTAGAATGATTAGATCCCCGAGTTCGAATAACTTAGAAACTTTCTGACATAGCCCCCTACTGTTGAGATTGTGAGGCTGCATAGTATTCTAGTTTCAATATTTCTGACCAGGATCTGAAGATCAGTGGGGTCACTATTCTGTTGATGAGGCATCTTGGGAGCACGCGTCGCGAGCATGAGGTTTCAATATCCCCATCTCTTGGGTGTTTGATGATGTTCATATGTTGTGTTCTGATTATATATATAGTGATAGGGTTTCCCTCTCTTGTGAGCTCTGTATTAGTTGTGTTGTGGTTTAAATTTCGAGGGCAAAATTTTTATTAGGAGGGAAGAGCTATAAGGCCCGTATCCTAGACCCTACCATTTCGTAGGCTTCCACGGTCCTCCCGGTCGAATTTAGGTGACTCGCGACGTGTAGATAGCAGTTACGCGTGACCCTTAGTCATATCCCTTATTTCAGAGTCAGCTTGACCCAATACTTGTGCCCTTGCGACCGCGACGTCGCCGCAGTTTCGACGCCCTCTCCCGTGCGCTGAGGCGATACCCGGGCTAGGAGACGTGGGCCCGCATTCAGTTGGAGAAAACACGGTGCATTTGTTAAACCTAAGAGAACATGTCCCATCAATCCCATCAATTAAGTACATGTCCCTCCCTAAAAGTAACCCCTAAAGTCAACTCTCTCTCTCTCTCTCCACCCATGTCAAGTACACACCTATCACTCACCCATCACTCCCCATCACTCCATCACCTCTCACCCATCCCTCTCTCTTACAACATCATCTCTCTCTCTCTCTCTCTCTCTCTCTCTCTCTCTCTCCCTCTCTCCCTCTCTCTCTTTCTCAAACCCATCTCCCAAGCAACTCCCATGGGAGAGAACAGTCCAAGCTTCCATGAAAGAAGCTAGGTGTGGCCCATCTTCCTACCTCCCATCTCCACCATCCAACCGTCTGATGTCCTTAATCCTCCATCAAAGTCAAAGCTTTGGAGCTAGGGAGTCCAAGAAGAAGTCTATGTGGGTGTTCATCATCTCGATTTTGATGATTTGAGGGCCCACATATGGTGCGACCCATCTTTATGTATGCATTGTATAGGGAGGGCCCATAGTGGCGGGGTCCCTCCCCTTCACATGTTTCTTCCTCTCTCTCTCTCTCTTTCTCTTTTTCCCCTTTTGTGGCCCACCTTGATGTTGATCCACACCGTCCACCTGTGTGGACCGCTGTGATGTATATGTTATTCCACACCGTCCAGATACCCTGGACGGTGGTACTCGCCTGAGTGTTGTCCAGCACGTGGGCCACCTTGATTATGTATTTTATCCTAGCTGTCCATAGACTGGACGGTGGGCCCCACCATGAGGGATGTGTTGTAGCCAAACCGTTCATCTAGACCAGCAGCATGCTAGACCCACGTCAGCAAGTTCCGTGGGTCTGACCACAGGCATATGTTTAATCCAAACCATCCACCCACCGTCTATATGCGTGGACGGTGGGGCTTGCCCTGATACGTGGGACACACCTCTTTCTATGCATTTCATATATGTCATTCGCCCGTGGATTCCATCCACGTGGCTTACCTAGATGTATGTATTTTATTGAGTAGAAGGTGCATACTCAACATTTTACTCAGTCATTTATTCATTCACTATCAACTCGGGCTGGTTGTGCGTAACTATTTGTTACGTGTACCTTCGTAGTGGCCAGGATTTCGGTTGGGGCATTTACCACATTGATTCTGACTATCCAAATTTAGGTATGGGACTGGTTTGGATAGAAGTCCCTTGTGGTGGACCCCGTAGCTTGTAATACTACATACTATCATCCTGACTTCACACTCCAGCTTGGTCACTTCATTCGCATTACATATTGCATTGCATCCTCAACACATAGCATTTGGTTTACAATACTTCTGTATTGCATGACCTGATTAAGGTTGACGGTATTCGTGGATTCGGTATCTAATATTTAGCTTACTATGTCTCCGCATTGCATAGCTGATCGACATTTCTTCCTCAGTATATGTAACGCCCTGAAAATCGGGGGTCGAGCATAAACTCAACTCACGAGTTCCAACGCATCACTTATGCAACAAAATGAATGATGATTGAATGTTGTCTGTATTAGTGCATTGAACATGATGAGATTAAGCTAAAATAACATATCATACTCCAGAGACAAGTGAGATAGTAACCGGAAGACTGTGATAGATAAATAAAATATAAAAACTGTGGTGAGTCTCCAGAGTGTGATAATGTTACCAAGTTAATTATGAGTACAATTTCAAGTTATACCAAGTTGTGGAAGTGTAATGTCATCTATCCCAAACACATAGCCCCGTCAATGCAATACCAGGTCTTCATAGACCTGTCAGAGAGCTACATATAGGAGAACTCCTCCTCAACATCATAGTAGTAGTCCGGCTCTACTTCATAAGCATCGCCATCACCTAAAACTCAATAAATCTGGTTAGTGTGTACAACACCGTCCCGTAACGTGGGAGTGAGTGATCAACTCAGTGGAACAATAAAGCATAGGTTAACATGTTATCAATTCAGTCAAGCAGTAATGATAAAGCAGTATAATCAAACAATTCTAAATACTCTTGTTAATGTAAGTATGGAATGCAGTCATGATGTATGCCCTTGCCAAACCACCCTCGTGCAACACCATCTTACGTTCGCGGCATGCTTTCATCCCTCAGTGCTCCACATCTTCCAGGCACATGCAATGCAATGATGAGCATGATTACCGAGTTGTTATTAGTCCATTTCGAACAGTAGGATTGGGAAACTAAGGTACCTTCCTTGTATCATTCCCAAACATGATCCATTCTAGGGTCGTCAGTCCTAGTTAATCTCATATGATGGTGTGTTTCTAGGTCGCTGCAAAGGCTGTCAGGGCCGTTACGTACAATGGTTACACCACTCCCCCATCACCTTTTTTACGGTTCATCACTAAGCTGATACAAGCCTAGTTCATACTCTATATACTGCGGCAAAACTCGTCGCCTCACCGCAAATTCAGAGTATGCTCGAGGTCACTACAAAGGGCTGTCAGGGCTGTTGCTCGCAATCATTGCACCACTCCCCCATCACCTTATCAATGTATGCCGACAGCACGAATATAGTGTCCCATACCACCATAATCAGCTCACGAGTCTGGTTGCTCACTGGTCACTACGGGGAGGCATGTGGCCCCAGCGTAGGCCGACAGCTCGACCACGGTGTCCCATACCACCATGCCCGGCTCATGAGTCTTAGCGGATCGAGGTACCATGGTTAACGGGATTTCACTGGTAAGTTTGGTACCCTAGGTTCAAGCAGTAGCGTCCAAACATGGTGAACATACATTAGACAGATCGGGTTACTTGACGAGCTCGGCTAGCTCGAGCGCACAACAAGTTGGACTACATGAAGTGCATAAGCACTTCGCGTGGCCAACCACTATCGCCAACCGAAGTACGACTCGGGTTCGTCGAACACATTACGTGGCAAATGAATCTCAGCCACAAATTCAATCCCGTTACCGATTGTCTGAACTATACAATAGCCCTAATCACATTCAATTTCAGATAGTTAAAACAGTAATGGATCAAGATTCAAATCACACAATCAAAGTCTGATATTATCCGTTTAGGGCTGCCAGGGCTGTTGTATGGAATCGTTACACCACTCCCCCATCACCCATGATAGATCATACAACGTAAACATGAATTTAAACATATGCATTACATAGATAAAATCATAAAAGCAGTTGAGCATGTTATGAAGCACAACACAAGCATGAGTTTGTACATATTCAATTCCTAATCACACAACTATCCAAGGAAATCATACACATAGTTAAAAGAGTTGAGAATCATATCTCAACACCCTTATACATTACAATTTGCTAACTACTACTCATTCAGACATTTCAACAAACACTTTAAAAGACATACATCAACATACATGACATATGTTGATCACATAGGCATTAGGCCAAATCCTTTCACTAGGGAGTTGCCCCAATCATAACACGCGTACACCCACGACGAATAGTCATGGAAAGTAGGAATCCAAGTTTCATATTCATTTGAACATTTTCACAAACACTTGGGCTACACATTTCAACATATATAGCGTATAGTGGCCGTGGCGTGATTCAGGGCAAATCCTTTCGTTAAAGGGGTATCGCCTATACAACGATCATATATCCATGACAATTAGTCATGGCAAGCACGAATGAGAATTCTATACACATTCAGTCATTTTCACAAACACTTAGAATACACTATTTTAACATACATAATGTATATTAGCAAAAACATGAATTAGGGCGAACCCTTTTGCCAAACAAGTATTTTATCCATATATAGTATATCAATACAACAAATAATCATGGCAAACACATTTCCAAAATTTATACGTATACGGTACTTTCTACAAATACCTAGAGTATGTAAAATTCCATATTCTTCATTTTTAATCAAAACGGAAAACAGACAGCACTTTATACATGTGCAATTGCATGCATATCATGAATCTATCATTATCTGGCATTGAAAGCATTGAAAACCATAACCTATGCACCTAAAATCCAAACCTTTTGTCGTAGAATTGCAACGGAGTCGATAGAATTGCTAAGCTTCTGTATACGGCAGTTTGGCAACCTATGGAATGAAATAGGTTAGCTATTTCATAACCTACAACTATCAAAACCCCAAATCAGATTAGGGTTAGGATTTCTTACCTAAAAATGACGTCGAAATCGCCGGGAAAGCGATGAGAATGGAGCGGTTAAGCATGGATAGCAGCAGGGAAGCAAGGCAGGGAGATGCTCCCACATCTCCCACACTTTCTCTCTCTTTTCTCTCTTCTCTCTCTAGGGTTTCTCTCAAATTCTTATGGCTGTGAGAGAGAGGGTTCTAAGGTCCTTATATAGCCTAAAAATACTCCAAAATAGACTTATGGGCAAGGTATACTTAGGTTATAACCAAAGCGACCATGTTTCAGCTCAACGGAGCACTTCTGGAGGGCCCCCTTGAGCCAAAGGTCGGACTTAAGCTCACTAACACTGGATCTAGGTAGAGTTAAGTTTTCGTTTCAGTCGGCTTCTCAGATCACGCGTGGCAGACCAGTTTCAATTCAACGGTCAGTGGATCTCGATTGGAGATTCGGAGTACATAAATATGTTTGGGGAAATATCCCTGATCCGAGGGTGTAATTTGGCCTGATTTTGACGGTCTGGTTGCTTAATACTGATCCGTAAGCGAGAAGTGCCAGATTTATTTATTTTGGATTTAATTTAGAATTATTTTCACATTTTTCACACTCCCCGCTCCGTGCTCAAGCGAATAGTGCTGGGACACTATCTGGATCTGATTTCTGAGATGGTTGTCAAGCCCAGCAAGGCGGTCCTAATTCCTTAACTTCGTGTTAATCGGACTTCTGACGTGCGGTCCAGATCTGATACGGAGTTTCGAGATGCTCCTGAGAGCAACCGGTAATGAGATTGATCCTAGATTTTTGGGTAACCTAGCGTCAATGATTCTACAAGTTTTGGGTCTTGTAGATCGTATTTAAAGTGATTGGTGCTAATTTCACAGGTACTCTAGTTTAACAATGGCTAATTCTCGCCTAATTTCTAAAGGATTTAGTCCTGTATGATTTCTGTCTGAGGCGGTACTTGGGCCTTTGTAGTTTGTATATAAAGTGATCCAAGTTATACTACTTAGCTAGTTTACGATAGTGTCTAGGGTGAAAGTACTTTAGAAAAATTGAAAGAAAAAGGTGGTGAAGGGTGGGATTTGTGAAGGAAATGGGTTCAAAAGCGGTTTTAGATTTAGGGAATGAGTTCTGACAAGTTAATAAGGTGTCAGGATCGACCCATTGCCTAAGGATGTCTAATTCCAGGTTGGCAAAAATCCAGGATGTTAAAGTATATGATATTGGCTTATTATGTTTTTGCATCGCATAGCCTGGATAAGGCTGATGGTATTTATGAACTTGCCAACATGTTTCTGCATTACTCTGATATTGTACAATTTATGGAATGCCAGTATTTCCACTTACTTTGATATCTGTAGCTTGGCACGTGCATCACACACACTCACAACACCCTCTAAGCTTTCTATAAGCTTATGCACGATAGATGCATGCAGGTGGCGTTAACTCACAGCAGCGTTGAGCTTGGAGCAAGCAGCTGTCGACTGGAGCTTTTGTTTTCGATATATGTATTTCCCTTTTAACACTGTATTCAAATGTTTATATTAGTGGATATGTGATGATAATGTTGTCTTTGTGATTTGGGTATACTTATAGTTATGCTTATCTTCAAAGAAATTCATGTTGAAAATTCTCCTTGTAGGATCCTAGGATCGGAATCTGGCCTATGGGTACTAGAAGCCGAGAATGAGGTACTACGGAGGCTGTCGACACCGGATTCGGCGATCGGGAATTTTGTGAGCCCGATTTTCGAGTTTAGGGCGTGACACATTGATTTCTAGTTTGACATTAAAGGAATATTTTCAGTTTTCTATGATTTATTGTGACTCAAATTACAATAGATGCTGTGATAACTTTGGATATCATCTTTTCCTGTTTTGAGATTGTGAGATCGGTAAATCCCGTTGTTCACCATCGTCTACTTAGCATAGTAGGGTGATAGAATCCCTTCCAATCATTATAATACTCTTTCATGTGTGGGTAGATCAATGAAAAATTCAGATTTGGTTTAATTGCTTTATCTTCCAATTGGATAGGATATGATCCAATTCCAATTTTGTTTCTTGAATCAAGTACGGTAGCATCCTGATAACTACAAGTGGATCCTTGGCACCCTTGTTCCCTTTTGATTATGAAAATCCCATTCAAGATTTTTTTCATATATTCCAGATTTAGATTTAGATCTTATTCTGGTTCTACTTTTAGTTACTTTCAGAATATGTACAAGTTTAGTCCCTGTGGATTCGACCTCGGTCTCATTGAGTTATTGCTACATCACGACCCTACACTTGGGGTTGTGAGCATGAATAAGAGACTACAATTATGTGAAATGCAAAAAAAAGAAATCTCATCAGGTAGCACTAGGCCTGTACTGATTGGGCAACGAGCCCATTCCAGCAACCTAGAACCGCAATATCGTATGAGATTTACTAGGACTGACGACCCTAGAATGGATCCTTGTTTGGGAAGTGATATAAGGGAGGTACCTTAGTTTTCCAATCCTGCTGTATGAAAATGACTAATAAGGAACTTGGTAATCACGTTCATGCACCGCATTACATGTGCGTTTGGCGTTGATGGACAAGCACTGAGGGAGTGTGGCATGCCGCGATCATAAGAAGGAGTCGTTGAGGGAGCGTAGGCGAGGGCATGCATCATACATACATACCATACTTGCATTAATAAGAGTACTGAGGGATGTGTGATTTACTGCTTTATCATTACCGCTTGATTGAATTGATAACATGTTAACCTTTGCTTTATTGTTCCACTGAGTTGATCACTCACTCCCACGTTACGGGACGGTATTGTACACACCAACCAGACCCTGTTTGAGTTTCAGATGATGGCGATGCTTACGAAGCGGAGCCGGACTTTTATGATGAGGAGGGTTTCTCCTTATACAGCTATCAGGCGGATCTATGTAGACCATCTTCTGATCGATGGGAGTACAGGGATTACTTTCGTTTGCACTTTCGAAACACCCATGTATATTCCTTTTGTTCATTTTTGGTATATACATGTCTATATTTAACATGGTAACATGTTCATACTCTGGAGACGTACAACAGTTTATATATTTTATATATCTATCACAGTCTTTCGCTTACATAATTTAACTATCTCTGGAGCATGATATGTTGTTTTGGTATAATCCCACTCATGTTTATTGCATTAATATGAACAATATTCAATCATCATTATCTATGTTGCATAAGTGATGCGTTGGAACTCAGGAGTGGAGTTTATGCTCGACCCCCGATTTTTAGGGCGTTACACATCAACTGAGAATCGATATCATCGACGACTCTCGGGGTAGCTGAAACGTCGGGACGGTTGTTCTTCCCTAGAACTCGAAGTTAAAAATCAAAATTCGGGAACTAAGAACATGATTAAAGAGAAAGGTAGTCTCTGCTTGGCAAGAATCAGTAGATCAAGTAGAAGAGTCTCATCAGGCGCTCTCAGATTCGGATATTTCGTCTTTCCAAAATGAGAAAAGACAAAGGATTGTTCCGCTCACAGCATGCATCAACTGAAAAGAAGGAAGGTAAGCATGATGCAACTGCCTCTTCTCCTTTATTCAACTTAATCCTTGTGGCGGAACGAACAGTTCATATAAAAAGCATTGAACCCTTTAGGATCATCGAGCTATTGATTGGAGGAACCTTTCAACATAATCTGGTACATCAGTTTCTAAGTTTGGTTTACAATGTTGAAAATGATCCTCCTGTTATCTCGGTCGCGGTCATGAATCGGGTTGAATGCATCACACCAAAAAGGGTAAGCAGGATGATTAATGTGAAGATGACTGGAATAATTGTATCTAATCGAAATATGAATGGTCTAGGTGTGTGGGGGGAAGTTACTCGAGCATTGTGTAATGGTGCTACAATTCCTAGGAATGCCAAAAACGTTCTTCATGTCAAGCTTCTTGACCCTACCTACCGGATTCTTCACGGCATTTTTAGCTCTAATGTCTATCCCTGTGAAGTCTCTGGCAACAAGCTCTCACCATACATCCTTAACATTCTGTATGACATTCATCTGGGAATTCCAATATGCCTACCTACTCTGATCGTACAGCAGTTGATCCGTGTGTCTACAGAAGCATCTGTCACTACAATACCATTTCCATGTCTTCTATCTAAGCTTTCACGTCAATTCGGACTGTCAGCGTCTCATGATCTCCCTCATCCATGTGCGTGGTTCAATTATGAAGATATACATAAACTAAACATCCTTGAAAATGTGTTTTGTGGTGGAAGAACCGGTTCAATTCTCGGCAGTAGTAATCCGGTGCACAGTTCTAACTCTATTGAAGTCATTCCAAACATTCCTATACGCGACAATATCCAAGATGTTATGGACGGACAAGCTCACATTGTGAAACGGCTAGATGACTGTGAAGCCTATCTTTCCGAAGCCCGACAACGACAGATGGCCTTGCAACGCGCAACAAAATAGGTTCTGGAACGGCTGTCTGCTCTATAAGCTTCCTAGGATAAACATCTATCACATCCCTGAAGTCCTTGAAAAATGCTCCAGGCCTAAAATATCTTTTTGAATACCTGTGGTCACAATTGTGGGTGTGATGAATCACAAATTTAGCAAGTTTTTTTTCATATACCCCGATGCTGGTTACTGATGTGAAGAATTTTTTTTGATTGACTGATTACTTTACAAACTTATTGAATGCATATGTTATTTCTTATTGTTTTCTCACTACTTTACCTGCAATATCATCTGCATTTATCTGTCATGCATACATATGTTCTGCCACTGTTTATCAATGTTATGTATGTATGCCTCCACATGTTGGTTCTCCCATGCAATTCACTCTTCAGTCAATATCACTTAATATACCTTTGCCAATGACTGACAAAAAGGGGGAGAAAAATTCAAAACACCCTAAGTAGAATATTGCATATCTAATGTGTTACAGGTGTTAGGGGGAGCAGCTGCACCAAGAAAAGGGGAGTTTTGAAGTAAGAGGGAGCAGATACTTCAAGAATGTGTACATGGGTTAGAAAAAATTGTACAGTTGTGTAAATGCATGTACACACAATTTAGGGTGTGTATAGAAGTGTTCTAGGGTATTTTTGGTATTTTATCACGTAAATGACAAAGGGGGAGATTGAAAGTGCACCTGTTAGTGCCTTGGTTTGTCAAGTTACGTGTGTGGTGAGTCAGACTGGTTGCAGAACTCGATAAGAAGATTATTTCAAGCGTCTACCTCAACCGGATGTGTGAAAGCTCGCAAGAGGTGAATCATAGCCTCACATCCCATGTCCCAAAACCCCAGGTGATTAAAACCCTTAAAACAACATAGACATCTTAGGGTTTTATGGTGAGAAAACTTTTGGCAAAATAGAAAAATCTCTAAGTTTTTCTCGCCCTATCGATTCTATCGAAGCATCCTCGATATGATCGACATGCACTGTCGATGTCCTCGATACCTTAACGATACTATCGATAAGAGGACCAAAATGTCCAGCAACTATATATTTATCTGGACGGATTTATCGATATATCGATACACCTATCGATATCATCGATAAAAGCACTAAATATGTCCAGCAACTTCACAATATATCTGGACGAATTATTGATGTATCGATATACATAACGATATCATCGATATTCAAATCTCGAGACCATCGAGGGTGGCTCGATAAGATCGACAGGCTGATTTTCGGCACCCTGTTTTTTAATGAAAATTTCAAAATTCTTCGATATATCAATGACCGTTCGATATGATCTGAATTCAAATATCGATTAAATCGGAGGTTCATTGATGATATCGACAATGGGCGCGCATTTCTTACAGCAGTAATTTCAAGTTGTTTTTAACTATGATCGGGGGCCCTTCGATTTAATCGATATTCAAATATCAATGATATCGACACCAGATCGATTGCATCGAATAAAGCCATAAACTGTCCAGCAAGTTCAAAGATGAATCAGTGATTTATCGATGCCTCGACTCTGATATCGATGTCATCGACATTCAAATTCCGATGACCTCGACGATTCCCCCGATCATTCATGAAAACCTGAAATATCTCAAAGTCAAGTCTCTCTCATTTTTCAAGTGTTGATGGATCGAATCTGCCATCGATGGAATCGGAGTTCGAAATCCGATAACATCGACAATAGCTTCGATTCATCGACCAATTGGCAAAGAGTTTCAAAAGTGTATGACATCGAGTCCGAGTCATCGAGCAGACCATCGATGCTATCGAGAGTATACGCTCGATGATATCGAACCTGCTCGATGATATCGAACTCTGTCATAAATGTGACCGTTTTATATCCGTTGGAACTTTTTTCCTATTTATAGAGGACTTATCTTTTGTTGCTGTGAGAGAAAGTAGAGAGAGCTTTTGAGTGTTTCAACTTATATCCTATACCTAATGCCCTTTCTCTCAAGGGAGTTCATCCTCCAATCCACCCTCATCATTGATATTCAATAGAGTGGATTGGGGAATGAACTTCCGCATTCAAAGATCCTCCAGCTACTACCTTAATGGCAAATCATTATGCTGGGATGCCTTGAATGCATAAGAGTGGAACTACTCTACCTTCCTTATAGGTAAACCTTTAGAGAGTAGGATTTCATCTCTACCTTGACCCAACCTCAAGCCTAGTCTTGGTATATCTTTTGTGTTGCAAATCAAGGGAGCAGAAGACTCTTCGTCAACAAGGAGGAGGAGATCTTCGGCGTTGTGCTTAACCGAACTCATCAACTTATCTGTAAGTATTTAGAGTCCAGGAGGACACTTGTGATCATTCCTTTCTAGGATTGGGTCGTAAGTGGTTCTCACCCTTTGAAGCCCTCGTAGGAGGCCTCCAGTGGGAGTGTACGCTGTGGGTGCGTTGTGTAGACCCTTGCTCTGTGGAGAGCATAAACATCTGGTTAGGAGTGAACCAGTGAAACTCCAGGGTTAGAGGTGAACCGAGTAGAAACCTCTCGGTGCGTTGTGTGGACCCTTGCTCTATGGAGAGCATAAACATCTGGCTAGGAGTGAACCAGTAAAACTCTAAGGTTAGAGGTGAACCAAGTAGAAACCTCTGGGTGCATTGTGTGGACCCTTGCTCTATGGAGAGCATAAACATCAAGTTAGGAGTGAACCAATAAAACTCTGGGTTTAAGGTGAACCACGTAAAACCTCTGTAAAGGTTGAAGGTGAAGCTGATTTAAAACCTTAAGTTTGAGGTGAACCCAGGAAAACCTCCTTAGTGAAATCCGGTACACTCAAGGGTTGAGTGCAGCAGCCGGGAGTGGAGTAGACTTATCGTCTAACCACTATAAAATGACTATGTTCGTGATTGCTTTTCTCTACATGTGATTCATGTCAATACATTCATATTCATATATCTGATCACATCTCACACACACACACAGTCACATCCAACATAGACTAAGTTGCATATTGATAGATCTTGAATAATTTGTGATTGGATCCTCTACTTGGCTTGGAAGCCAGTAGAGTTACATTTGAGTAATTCTGAAAATTGTATACATGATAGGATTAGAGTGATAGGATTTTTAAGTAACTCGTAAATCTTTAAAAAGTCCTATTCACCCCCCCTCTAGGACACATTGGCATAATCCAACTTCTACTCAAGTCGTCTTCACCGCTATTTCAGAGGGTTTCTCCTTTATGCAGCTATCAAGCGGGTCTATGTAGACTATCTTCTGATCAACGGGGTTACAGGGTTGCTAATTAGAAGCCATTACACTTTAGTTTGCTCTTTTGGAACACCCTTGTATATTCATTTTGTCCATTTTTGGAGTATACATTGATATATTTAACCTGGTAACATGTTCACACTCTGGAGACTTACAACAGTTTATCTATTTTATATATCTATCACAATCTTCCACTTGCATAATTTAATTGTCTCTGGAGTACGAAATGCTATTTTGGTATAATCTCACTCATTTTTAATGCACTAATATGAACAACATTCAATCATCATTATCTATGTTGTATAACTGATGCGTTGGAACTCGAGAGTGGAGTTTATGCTCGACCCCCAATTTTCAGGGTGTTATATTAATCTGCATCCTCTCCGTCTAGTCCAATCTGTTGGACGTGGACTTCACCAAGATGCATGTGTTGTATTCACAACGCCTATCCATTTTGATGGATGAGTGGTCCACCCTGATGATGTATATCCACGCCGCCCATATACTGGACGGGAGGGGCCCACCTTGTGATGTGTTGTATTCACACCACCCTTCCTCATGGCCCCGGCGTGATGTACGTGTTTCATCAGCACCGTCTAGTCCGTGGACCCCACAGTGGTGATGTTTTTTTAGGCCACTGTGATGTCTATTTGAAGCCTAGGTAGGGGCTGTGAGGCCCACCCTCATGTATGTATATGCCCATAAAGGGCTAGCTTGTGAGGCCCGCCTTGATGTACGTGTCATATACACACCATTCATCCATTTTTCTAGGGTCATGGGCCCCATGACCATGTGCAGGGCCCACCTGTTTGTATTTTTGACCATGTGTTTTGGCCCATGTGGGGGCCCACCTGTTTGTATTTTTGGCCCATGTGCGAGGCCCACCTGTTGTATTAATGTCCATATGATGGGGCCCACCTGCTTGAATATGAGGCCCATGAGCAAGGCCCATTGTGATGTATTTGTGGCCTATGGGCAAGGCCCATTGTGATATGTATTAGGCCCATGTATTGCGGCCCATTTGATGTATATGAGGCTCATTAGTGAAGCCCATTGATACGACCCACTTGATGTATATGAGGCCCATTGGCGCAGCCCATTGATACGGCCCATGGTGATTGTATGAGGCCTTTGTGTGAGGCCATGGGCCCACTTTATGTTTGGTTCTATAGGGGCCACTGCTTGGGAGCAATGATGGTTAAATGTCCACATTGATGGGCGATGATGGGTAAATGTTCACATTGTGACCTTCCCTTAGGCCCTTTGTTAGGTCGATTACCGATTCCGATTATCAAGGGTCGAGGCCGATTCCGATTGTTGAGGTCGATTCCGATTGTCGAGTCTGATTCTGATTGTCGATTCTGATTATCGAGGTCGATTCCGATTGTCGAGGTCGATTCCGATTGTCAAGACTAATTGTCGAGGCTGATTCCAATGGTTGAGGCCGGATATCGAGGTTAATTGTCGAGGCCCAATGTGATGTATGTGCAGCCCGTATTTGAAGCCCATTGTGATGCATTTGAGGCCTACGTGATGTATGTGAGGCATATGTGATGAGGCCCAATGTGGTGCATTTGAGGGTCAGGCGATGGAGCCCATTGTGATGTACATTAAGCCCATGTGAGAGGCCCATCGTGATGTGTAATAAACTCTTGAGTGGGGCCCATGGTGTTGTCTATTTAGCCTTTATGTGAGGCCATGTGTCCACTATATGTTAGGCTCTATGTGGGTCATTCCTTAGGGGCAATGTTGGTTAAATCTTCACATTGTCGATGTCGGTTATTGATACCGATTATGAGTATGTGACAGCATAGCATCATGATACATGCCCATATGCATCATCTGCATGTTTGTTATGAGATATGATTGACCATTGCATATGTCATAGTGTCGGTGGTTTATGAGACTCCCTAATAGGCAGAGATTGTCTCACATGAGCGCAGGATTGATGCATGACTAGGTTGTATGACTCATGCATCTTACATTGTGTGTTGTGATTACTGTACGCCCTAGCAACATCAGGGTTATAGCCTCCATAGGCATACTGTGGATGGCCAGATGGGACATCGAAAATTGTTCTAGCATCGGGCCATCATAAATGGCCCCGGGTGAAAATCCATAAATCCTCTTGGTACCAGAGGATGCCCCAACGTCGAGACCGAGTGGATGCATGAGCGCCCGAGTGCCAAATACCAGGAGGCCGCATCTCCCACTGTGTCGTGGTCGGTTGGGAGGGAGTGTGGCCTTACCCGCTAGAGAGTAAGGGGCATAGCTAGGCTGAGTTTGACCAACTCATGAATGGGTCCGCTATCGACGTGTCGGGTAGATATTGGCTGACTACTGGTCAGGCAGATAGTGAGGTCTCTTCCACTTGCATGGTCGAGCGTCAGTGGGCGGCGATTTGCATGTACAATGTACTAGACCCCGGTGATGGTCTCAGAGATTAACAGTACTGATATGTGGACTTGGGCAGGAGTTGCATACCCATTCATTCATTCATTCACTATCCACTCGGGCTGGTGACGCGCAACTATTTGTTTCGTGTACCTTCGTAATGGCCAGGATTTCGGTTGGGGCGCGCGACTAACTTGAAATAGGGGTTCACCACATTGAGTCTGACTATTCAAATTAGGTATGGGACTGGTTTAGATAGAAGTTCCTTGTAATAGACCCCATAGCTTGCGACACTACGTATTATCATCCCGACTTCACACTCCAGCATGGTCATTTCATTCGCACCGCATATTGCATTACATCCGTAACATATGGAATTTTGGGTTATTATGTTTCTGCATTTATATGGTCTAGATATGGCTGACAGTATTCGTGAAATCATTAGGAATTGTATATTACATTGCATCCCCGTCATCTGATATTTGGCTCTTTATGACTCCTCATTTGCATAGCTGATCTGTAATGCGTACTCTGATATTGTTTGACTCATGGACTTGTCAGTATTTCGCTTACTCTGATATCGTATGATTCATGATCTTACTAATATTTCTGACGTTGTACGATTATGACGTTGTATTTGTGCACTTGGCACTTATCTTGCGTACACACTTTCACCATCCTCTAAGCTTTCTATAAGCTTATGCACAATAGATGTGTGCAGGTAATGTTAGGTTGCGGCAGCGTGGAGCTTGGAGCATGTAACTGACTTCTGGAGCTTTGATTTTGACTTATGTATTTCCCTTTCAGCATTGTATTCAAACGTTTATATTAGTGGATATGTGATGATGATGATGTTGCCTTTGTGATTTGGGTAAACTTGTGGTTATGCTTATTACAAGTAAATGTACATTGAAAAATCCTCCTTGTAGGATCCTAAGATCGGAATCTAGCGTATAGACGTTGGGAGCCGAGAATGGGGTACTACGGAGGCTGTCGGCACCGGATTCGGCGATCGAGAATTTCGTGAGCCCAGTTTCTGAGTTTGGGGCGTGACATGACACTTACTAATTGGATTGAGTCCCTTTTTATACTCCTCTTAGGTTGCTTAATCTCCTCACTCTCGTGCTTCGATCAGCTCTCCAATGCTCCCCGATCATGTTGTCGCATCTTCGCCAAGGCTTCAGCTCCATGATTAATATCATTGCATTTTATGCTTCTTTAAGATGACCAATGTGAGGGGAGTGGGTTGAATCTCATACAACTAATGTGTAGTTGAATCTCCTATAGGAGTTGGACATTGATTTACTAAGAATGTTTAAGTCCAATCTCTAGGAAATGGAGGAGTTCAAGCACATCTCAATGTTGAGGTTAGAATCCTCATTAGAGTTGTAATCTCAAAGGAGATGGCTTAGAACTCAATGGAATAGAGGCTTAGGATGAGGGATTTGCATATAGAATCACCCTTCGATGTCATTGAAGGTACTTCGATGCCATTGAGAAAGTCAAGGAAAAATTCAAAAACCTTATTGAACATTTTTGGATCTCAAATCGATGCCTTTGAGGGGACTTTGATGCCATTGAAGGGTCCTCTATGCCATTGAGAATTCCAGCCAAAATCCGGTTTGGTTGCTGGACAATCCCGACTCTCGATTGATGTCATCAAGAAGGTCTTCGATGTCATCGAAGACCATTTGATAGCAGCTTGATGCCATCGAACATTACACAGAATTTGTTGTTTTAAAAAATCTACTACATAGCATATTCGAATATCTTCTAGCCTATTTTATCATATTTTTCTTGGTCTCTTAAGGCTAAGGGATGATCAAATTTATATTCATATTGGGACAAGATTATCTAGAGGTTATAGGGTTGTTTTGTTCACGGGTTAGGGTTACCAAGGCATCTCTTTTACCTATACGTGTTCCTTGATGCTTTTGCTCTACTTGTGTCTTCAGTCTTCACTTTCCAAAAGTTTAACCAACTAAATGAAACAATGGTTCACGTGATCGACAAACCAGGGTGCAAAAATGAGTGCAGTTACATCGACAAGTTATCGATGGGACTAGATCCAATCAAAGCTCCATTTAATCAAATCGAAGAGTGAGTCCAACAACCATTAAAGAAAATTTTGAATTTTCTCAATGAGATCGACAGAGGGTTCGATCCCATCGAAGGTCCTTTGATCCCATAAAAGGCCCTTTCAATCATATTGACAGATCCATTAACTAGTCATTTCATAGCCATTACAAAATGATTTCTTATAAAATGACATTCAATTCTTCAGCATTTAGATGAGTTTTTTGTGCAATAGAAGCCTAGGTGATTCCATGATCATATCCCTCATCCTAAGCTTTTAAGTTCATGAGATCTAAGTTATATTCCTTGTGATTCATCACATGAAAGAGGATTCCAACCTCAATGTTGAAGATGAACTTGATCTCTACCTTATTATAGAGATTAAACTGAACTAACAATCATATCTTTATCTAAACCCTCTCTATAACACCCATTTAAGTGAATCTTCTAAGATTACAACCTTCCATTAGTTGTAGGAGATTCACCCAACCTCCCAACACCTTGGTCACCGCAAAGAAGCACTACATGCAATGTGTTTGATCTTAGAGCTGAAACCTTAGAAAAGCATCAATATCATGATCGAGGGAGAAAATGGAAGTTGATTGAAGCACGAGAGAGCATCGATCAAGTAACCTAAGACGATGCATCGACGTGGCTCAATTTGATAAGTTTCATTGAGTGAGTCCATGTACACTCCTTCCTTATGTAGGATTGAGTGTAAGAGTTTGACTGTCAAACTCGATTAGTTTCTTGTGTAGAACATTGGTTCTTGTGTGGGACCTAAATCAAACTTCCTAGTGTTTGCCACTAGACATGAGTGTTTACGTGTTAGTTTCTGTGAGAGCCTTTGGAGGGAGTAAACGTATGTCTTAAAACTAGGATCGAGATTTATGGCAAGCCTATAAAAAACCACATACATCTCCAAGGGAATTAGTCCTTGTGTAGGATTATAAAGGTTAGATGTGAACCTAATTTGGAACCTTCGATAGTGAAATCTGGTACACTCATGGGTTGAGTGCATCTGTCAGGAGTTGAGTAGGTAAATCAAACCACTATACATGCTTGTATTTGGGATTGTCTTTAAGAACTTGTTTAATTATGCTTATGTGATGAGCTGATGAATTATATGTATGTATGATTAGATGAGTTTTAGGATTAAATAGGTAACACATCCCACACACACATGCATACTATCATGTTTATAGACTAGTTGCTTCATAGGAATATGACTTGTAGTCTATGTGATTGGACCCTCTATTGGCTTTGAAGGTTTAGAGTTAATTGCCTTACTTAGTTTAATTTATGTATTAGTTTAAGTTTGGTAATTGTATTTTAATTAACATAAATTTTATTTGGTCCTAATCACCCCCCCTTTAAGACAATCTTCATTCTATAGCTTCTATATGCTTCCACAAGCATAGTCGTGGTATCTTATTCCACGTCGAGTGCCAAACTTGGTACATGACACGTGCCCCAACACAACTAATGGCTTCCACTACACAAATCAACCAAAAGTAACATAACCAAGCTCTCATGTATCCATCCACAATTTGATATCAAATACAAAGGGGTACACCAGGGCATGTATTTGGTAATATAATACCATACATGGATTCATCTAAAAAACTATCTCATAACACAAGCGAGTATGTAATAATCATACGTAAGAATTGTAAGGTGTCTATTCAGACTGTCTTGTCCTTCCCCATGCATTACACCCTACATCCACTTATGCACTTAGGGTGCTTTTGATGTTTCTATGGCTTCTAGACACAACTCAAATAAACATGCATGGGATTAGTATGCCATGGTCTAACACAACCAATGAACCATTATCCATGTGTGATAAGGGGTTATCTAAGAAAAATACATGATTGGGTCTCCCACTACTCAATCTAGACTTTTAGATGTGTTTAACACATTGAACTTAAGCCATTTGTCAAGTTTTAACACAATCCAATATCAAACGAATGAGATCTATCCTTAAAGGACCCAATGGTCTAGATTCTATTTTAGATAGATCTAATGATTAAAGGTAAGATCTTAACTATCTAGATGCATCCTCACAAGGAATAACATTTTGTTGTGGAATTTAAGGCTAGACGGCCCACTAGTGGATGAGACACGGCCCAATCAAGAACAAGTGTATAAAAACTGTCCATCATATAAGGTTCGCCTAAGAGAGAAGACAAGCAGTTTGATGACCACACCATGCAATATCCATGTAATGCCCTAAAAATCAAGTCCTATGTATATTACATGGGATCTGAGTTCCATGGTGTTAGGAAATGTACTCAAGCATAACCCCTCATACCTTTCATATATCACATGTATTTATATTCACGAATGTATCCAATCATAAGGATAACACTGACCTTACCAAAAATCTTATTCCATTTAACCATAAAAGTGTTTAACTAACTATTGCATATTGCATATTTATTATATATGCAATATTTATTGATAACGCCTAAATATTGCATATTTATCCCTTATATTACATCATTTTGCCATGCATTTGAGTTTTTAAATGGTTTAATAAGATGTGTTTTCAACATGTAGAGAAAATTCATAGTTCAAGTTGAATCTGTGTTTAAAGTCACAATTTAAAGCCCAGAAAGAGATCAAGACTAAAGACAATGAAGAATTGAAAAATTAAAGATCAAAGTGATGATTGGAAGTGTCAAGGACCAAGGAAACAAAGTACCGGATTGAGGAAATGAAGATTGAATGCATCGAAGAAGAATGGAAGAAAATCAGCACTTGTTGATTCCATCGATAGGTCCTTGATCCCACCAATAGGCCATTGATAAGACTCGATGCGATTGAGCTTCATATCAAGAAATTTCAGAATTTTCAGACTATTTGTTGGACCATTTCTTCGAGGATCAAAGACATTTCAATCCCATCAAGAAAATCATGAATTTTGAAAGTTCGTTACTAGACAGTTTTTGGACAATCCTCAATTCTATCGAGCATATCTTCGATCATATCGACAAACTCTCAATAGGTTTCAATCCTATCGAAGGTTCGTGGAAGTGCGAAAGTTCATGAATTTTTTGAGGCAGTGCAGTGCGGAATTGGGTCTTTCAAATTATAAATAGAGGCCTTTAAGATATTTTTTAAGGAATCAATCTAGGGTTTTTGAGGTGATTTGAAGCAAAGGAAAAGCTTTTCCAGTATCGTTCTTCTTCAATCTGTCCTTTCTAGTTTGTTTTTCTTTTATATTTGTTTAGGATGTTAGCCATGTTAGGCTAATCTCTTAGCTAAGGCTAAGGAATGAACCTCTTGATGAATTTTGTTATTTAATTCATTTTTAATTCAAGTTTATGATTTTTTTTAATGTTGAATTGTGATTGTTTTGATTGAATTCCTAGATTGCAGAAGGAATTGATTAGTAAAATCTATTGATATATTGTTCACTCCGGGTCTAATAGATGCTTTTGGTTCCTTGCGATCAATTGCTTAGATCTTCATGAGAGATTGATTTATCTCGATTCATATATCTTGTTAGATGTTTATGATTAGATTTATAGCTTTATCTTTTGATTAGAACAGATTCGAATCATGTTCGAGTTGACTTATCAACTTGAAGAAGACAAATTGAGTTTCAGAATTTGTTAAGTGAGGATTATTGGATTCTTAGTGTTTTTAACTATTGTTTGAAATTCTTTTTCTTCCACTAGATTAAAACCTAGACAATCCATTAGTTGAAATTTTGTTCTCAACACAATTCCTAGTGAAACGATCTTGGTCTCACTGAGTTAAGACCACATCACAGCCCTACACTTGGGGTTGTCAACCCTTGGGTTTAATCAAGTTTTTACTGGCATTGCCAAGCATTCGTTGCGCTAAGAATACTTTAGATTTAGATTAGGGTTTAGTTTTCTATATTTTAGTTTTAACCAAGGGTTTGTTTTGTTTTAGGGTTTTTAATTCTAGAAGTTCTAATTCTAAGTTTTCCAAATTTTTTTCTAGAATATTAACATTGTTTTTGTTTTCAAATTTTGTAGGATTTTTTAACCTTAGATCTCCTAATCCAATAACATTGTTCCCCTATTCTTCTAATTTTTATTTTTTAGTTTATTAATTTGTTGTAGGTTTATTTTCTTTAAGATTTTAAATTTTAGGTTTAGGTTTAGAATTAGTTTCCGTGTGTGTGGTTTATGCCCAAGTGGGTTCGTGATCACACACAATGTCTTTTAAGTGAATGAGGTATAGTTAACGACTCTCCATCCATCGACGAGTTAGAAATACCTTAATACTCTTAAACCATATGGAACCATGCTGTGAATGCGCCAAATATGGCTAAGCAAGAGCTGCACTTTGATGAGGATGTTGAACAGAATACATTGTCGGCTAGGACAACACATGATAAGAATGAGGCACACTATGTTCCTCTAGTTAGAACACTAAGAGATTACCTACAACCTCCAAGGACGACCACACCATTTTGCATTGTTTTTCCAATCGAAGTGGGTAATATTGATTTTAAACTAGGTGTGATCCAACTACTTCCCAAGTTTCATGGACTTTATTTTGAGAGTCCATATTTGCACCTCAAAGAAATCGATGAGATAGTTGAGACCCCGCATTACAATAACGTCTTCCAAGACGTAATTCAACTCAAATAATTTCCATTTGCTATGAAAGAGAGAGCCAGTTCATGGCTCTAATATTTGATACCACGGTTTATTGGCACATGGGCTGTCATCCCAAGAGTTCCTTAAAAAGTTCTTCTCGATTCATAAGACCAATACGTTGAGGCATGCCATCATGAACTTCTCCCAGAAAAATGGTGAAACATTTTTTCAATGCTGGGAGAGATTCAAGGATCTCTTACTCGCATGCCCTCATCATGGCTATGAGATTTGGCACATAATTAGCTTATTCTATGATGGATTAAGCTCAAATGTGCACTAGCTTGTACAGATGATGTGCAATGATGAGTTTATGAATAATGATCCTGAAGAGGCATGAGAATACTTTGATATGTTGGCTGAAAATGCACAATCATAGGATACTTCCAAGGAATCGGGTAGTATTAAGCTTCTATCTAAAGAGAAAAGAGGAATTTATGTCCTTAAAGATGAGGATGATGTTAATGTAAGGATCGCGGGTCTCACAAGAAAGGTTGAGGCCATGAAACTTAAGAAAGTAGAGGTGGTTCCACAACCTAGTGAAGTTGTTGAGAGCATATGTGGTATATGTGAGT